>JAOPJM010001291.1:18616578-18631512 GCA_027124095.1 Muusoctopus leioderma
CACACACACACACACACACACACACACACACACACACACACACACACACACACACACACACACACACTCACACACACTCACACACATACATATCATATAGGAATAAATCAATGTATATTTTCATTAAGCATGGACGAGGTAGATGTTTTTTTAACTTTGTATAACATACAAATTGTTTTTGATATTTTAGATACTATGCTTATGATATGTTGCTTCCACTGAAGCATTGAGCTGATCGTTAGACCAAAACATTTTATATTATTATGAAAATGTATTCTACTTCATCAATCCTTTTCATAGAAAATATTTAAAACAATTAGTTTAGTAAAATAGTCAAAACAATTACAGTTTGATTCATTTGTTGTAGTGCTTAAAGTTGGTTCCATCATTGTTTTGTAAGCTGAAATTGTAACACAACAAAACAAAAGATTGAGATACATAGACAGAATATTTATCATAAATAAAACAAAAAAAACGGTAGAATTTTGAATCATGCACACCCAATTTGTTTTAAAAAACAGTCTTCAAATTTTTATGTTTGAACATCAGAGATTGAGGATCCACAAAACTTGAAAAAAAAAAAATTTTTTTCAGATGTTTTCTTTGCCAAACATTTTTCCAAAATCCATATTTGTTCTTTGACTGTCTCAACTGCTTTGGAACAATTAAAAATGGCTACTCCATGAATGGAGATATTGAAAAATTTAGCACCTAACATCGTTGTGCAGTCTTTACAAGTGAACTGCATTATTGCCAATGATAACCCTGTGTGTATGTGGTTGTCATTGCAACATGTCATTGCAACAATCCCCAAATAACACCCTCAATCTTGATGGTGTTATTTGAAGATGCTCAAAATGTAAAAAGACAGTTTCTGTGCAAATCAACACAGTTTTTAAAAACTTTAAATTAACAATATCTGTCGTATTTCAAATAGTGTTAGACTTTGCATGTGAACTCCCACTGACCTGTCTTATGTCATTGAATGGTATTGGTACAGAAGCAGCAATTGAGTGGTCTCAATGCTGTCATGATATTTGTTCCACAAAAAATATTAGAAGACAAGGTGTGACTAAGTGGTGCCAACCATGAGGTCTAAATTGACGGAAGCATAAAGTTCAAATAGAAAAATTATTTTAGCAGGTTTGTAAAACAATTTTGGGTTTTGAATTTTATGATACCACCGACAATAACGAAGGGCTTCAACACATACCAAATTGCTCTGCTGTGACCTTAGAAACTGCGATCTTTATGGATGAGAGGTGAAGCTATAATAATCTGGTCAAGCTTAGTTATAACCAAATATTTCCCATAATTTTGTGGATCCTGTCACTGATGAATGCACCAGTAATGTTAAAGCATTCTTGGTGCACATAAATAGACGGATCAAGTATAAATCAGTATCAACTGGCAGCATGAAGTGGTCACATATGGATAAGGCATGTATAGAGAAGCTTACAATATGACATCTGATAAAGTTATTGCTAATTATAACATGTTTTTTTAATCATATTGCTGATAACTATTCCCAATAATTTATAATTTTTTTATAGTATATGTTTGCGATTTTTTTATTATTTTTTCAATCAAAAAATTAAGATTTTCTTTTATTTAAAAAATTTACAAAAAGTTTGTTTGTTTTTTTAAAAACATTTTTGGCATATTTGTAATCAGCATGTGTGAAAACATATACAAACCAAAGACCAGAGTTCAAATATAAAAATTTGTTTGGGGAAGAGGCTGCCTTATTTGAAACTCTGACAAAAGAACAAAAACAAAAGCTGTTTTACACAAAAAATATAATGAAGAATCATTAAAACAAACGTGTTTGCATTGTATATCATTTTTAAATGCAATATTACATGTCTGAGAATTGTATCAAAATTTGGGATTGACCTATTTAAGTACAAGAGGTTTTGCAAGTACATCACTAAAATTGCAATATTAATCTAATCACTGGTAAACTTATTCTAATTTTCTAATTTATAATCATATTTGAAGTGATAAGTTTTGGCTTCAAGATCATAACAATGTAACAGTGGAATAATTGTATATTGATTGCTGCCTGATTTATAATAGCTTAGCATCAAGTCATGTGATAACTGCAGAAATAATCAGTAAAACAATTAAGGATCCTGTTTGTTGTAATCTGATTGTAATGTATATTGTTGTTGTAACAATGTATGTACTACTGTAGCAATATGCAATTCAGTAAAAACTGAGACTTATTGAAAAGCCATACCAATAATAGATGAAGCACTTCAGATGATAGACCATTTGCTGAAGGTTAGCATCTAATGAATTTCCATAGCAACTATAATCATGGGAATTTTCTATGACATCAATGAACATCAAATATATTTTATGGATAAACTGGTTCAGTAGTGTTCATATCAACAACACTCACTCACAAAATAGAATAATGTATAAACTGCATTTATTTGAAGTATTTAAATATGTTGTTGAATTATAATTTAAATTGTTTAATTCTAAACTTTCATTTTAGTGTAAGCAGTCACAAACAAGGCTTCACTAATCAACAGCAAACTATTCTTCCACTGTCTTTTCTATTATTACTGCAAAGGTCTCTGCCATACTACTTACTGATCGTATACTACTGACTGTGTACTCTTTATTGAAACAAAATAGCCAAGTGGATACAGTGCTGGTTTATCAGCTGATAACGAGTTAAATTCCATTGTAATTATTTTGTTATGTATGGGAACTACACTTAATTCAACATGCCACAGTTCACCTAATAGTTACCAGTGATAAACGTTACCTCTGATAAACTGGTACTATATCCAAGGAGAAATGTATCTCTCATCTACCTAATGCTCTATAGCTACAACTAAGCATTGACCCGTATCCCTTTTGTGACCATATTTCTTATGTGATACACTGCTTATGTGTTTCAATTAATTTTGAAAATAATCAAGAATTTAGAGGGATTTAGTAAAATAACTAACTTTGAGATTATTGAGCTGGTGTTTGGAACATAACTAACAGTTCTCACATAAAATTATGATGGAAGGTTTTTATTCAAATATGAACATATTAGGGAGGTTTTGTATCATAAACCTCAATGGGAGGTTTTGTATCATAGATACAGGGGTGGTTTTAGGCAGGCTTGGTACTAAAATGGTTAAAGGCTCCTCTGGGGCTGCAAGCCAAAGCCCTTTTCTTAAAGAATTTAATCCTTCATGAACACCATTTTTATCTATGTTTTTCTTCCACTACTAAACTACATTTTATTAGCTTGCAACCAAAGTGACAGTTCCATTTTCCCAGATGATGATAAGAGCCTGGAATATTAGATTATTCACTCTTGGCAACTGAACTTATCAAACTCTTCTACGAACTCTCCTATTGACTAATTATTCTCAACCCAGACCGTTACTGTTTCCTTGGCTTCCAGATTTTACCCTAAATAACGGAAGTATAAATTGAAAGTTCAAGAGAGCTACTCTTTTCTAGTTTTCTCTAGATTGCTGTCTATCAGAGTCTAAGACATATATGAGCACTAACCAACATTCTGAAAACTTTTGGAAACTAGTACTCTTGCTAGTTAACTTGAAAATGTTTTGAAAATGTGCAAAAAAATTAAAATGTGCAAAAAATTAAAATTTTTAGAAAATGTAAATAGAGTTTTATGTAGAACCTACAACCCAAAGAATATCATCATCATCGTTTTCTTTATTTTCTCCCTTTTTCTAACTTTCATTGGTTAAACAAGTTTATAAAAGTGAGTCAACTAAATTGAATCTTATATGCACAGAAAGCATACAACTATTTTCTGAGTTATTTGTATACAGTTAACTACAAATACAGTCTCTCCAACTATATGAAACTATGATGATTAACATTAGATATTGATGAATAAATATCACCGTTGATACATAGGTATTGATGAATAAATCAGAAAAATGCAATTCAGTACGGAATGTGTGGTATAATACAGAAAAAAACTACAACTGAGCATGTTCTGTGGAGTAGACAGCATGCCTTAGAAAGCTGAAGTTGTGATATGACAAGTAAATTCATAGGCAAACAGGTAAAAAGAATTCTATTGAAATACTTTGCTGACTGAGGAAAGAAATCAACTTAACAGTTAACTTTTTTTCTGAAATTCAACTGTTTCAGGCTGTTAGGTATTTGTTGAAAACATCAATATCATTGATATTTTCAATGAAAATCTTAAATCTAAAACTGACTGAGGACTTAAGTATAGATTTCATCTGGTCTTGAATGGAAACTTATATTGTTAGAGTTTCTAAGAAATATTCTAAAGATTTTGCAATATCAGTTTAATAGCTGTTTTGTTTTCATATACTAATATTGTTGTTGATTAAATTGTTTAGCTGTTTGAATTTACTATTTTGCATAGAAATAAGTAAGTATCCTGTTATAACTATAAAAATCTTATGTCTTCTTGTCTAAAGTAACAGATTTACCTGTGCTACCTGATGTTATTTCTGAGCTACCTCAATGACACTGGAAACAGGATTGCAACTTCCTCTCTGTGATCTAGATAAGGTTGAAGCATGGTTGCGATGTCTTACCACTGGTGCTACCAAGAAACTAGAAGGCAATGAAGAAAGTGGGATTGAAACCATAAACCAATTCAAATCAGAAACTGGCTTATATCACAAATATATCACTGATGGTGCTGTCATAGGAATTAGAAAATATGATCTTTTCTCAGATAAGAAAATATATAATGAAGCATTTGAATTTCACATAATGGTTCCCTATTGTAGAATGCACAAAATTCTTTTGTTTGAAGCATATAAATTGAAAACCAGTGCAAATTTATTATCAAAGTTTGGGAGAAGGGGTACATTATTGGAAATTTGGGAAATTAGGAAAGATAACATAATACACTGGAGACACAATGATTCATATGAGTCTAACAGTTAAACTTGCAGATGCATCTTATGTAAAGACTGTAAAGATGTAAAATATTGGAGAATTTTAAAAAATACAGTAAAACTCTGGAAAATACTGGAAAATTCAGAAAGTGAAGGCAAATGGTTGTTTATTTTAGTTGATGCTTTCTCAAGCTGGCCTGAAGTTGTAATGACTGGTATAGATCGACTTAGATAGTTAGTTAAGGAAGCATTGAGAAACATATTTTCCCAAAATGGAGTTCCTTAAAGGATCGTCTATTGACATGACAAATCATTAAATAGCAGTTAAATGAAGGGATAGAAAAGATGGCACAGTCAATTAAATTCAGATAAAAGGTGTATTGAAAAGCTCATTGCTTAGTAGATTCCTACATATTGTCTGTTACAAAGTTATCAAAGTATTCCTCATGCTGGAAGATGAGAATGTTCTTCTGCACTTAATGGTTGGCAGATATGGATATTGACTGCCCTTTGAAACAACTGAACATATTTGATGACTTTTTTTATTAGTTAGTCTGGAGGTAGGGCAGTGTCCATCACCCTTTTTCATGGCCTCTGAGACTGGTGGGAGGAAGGGAAGAACATATCCTCAGACCAGAGACCTGGCCCGAATACTTGCAACAGAGCAGACTCCGCTAAAGGCACCCAAGGGTTAGGTGGTGGTGTTAAACCAAGCGACGGATTAAGTCTACCACCCATGTAGGCCACTGTGGGATTCTAACTCAGAACTCAGAATGCAAAGAGCCGGAACAAATACCACAAAGCATCCCGTCCGATGCTTTGGCGATTCCACCAGTCCACCACTCTAGACTGGTACTTTATTTATCTACCCCAAAAGGAAGAAAGGCAAACTTGACCTTGGTGGGATTTGAACTCAGAGCATAGTAAGCCAGAATGAATACTGCAAGGCATTCTCTCCAACTCTCTTATAACTCTGCCAATTCGCCACCATTCACTGCTTGGATAATGGTAAACAAAACCAGACCAACAATATTTTTTATATGGTTTATTCCAACACTGCAGAGATATCTCAAACAAATCTAACCAATATAACCCACGGAGATTAAATCTATAAGAAAAAAGCAATTGCCACCTCAGTGTCAGAAGTAGATAATAATTGTAGATACACAAAGAATGAGGCTATAACTAAATCAATGGAGGAAGCTATGAGGGACAAAATATCCGTAAAATAGTTCAGTCAAGTGTTGGAATGGCACCAGATGAAGTGCAGGTTCTTTGCAGAACTAGCTGTTCAACAAAAAGAGATTAGACTTGCACTAACTCTTTACTGCTTTATTATTTATTTATATAGTGTAGGTCTCCATTGGGTATGGAGAGATATGATATTTGTTTAATGACTGCTATTTTGTTTTCATATGCTAATTTTGTTAATGATTATCGCATATAGCTTTATTAACATATGTTTATATCATGTTGGTGCCCACTGGGTATGTTAATTTTATCAATGATTAATAAATATAGCTCCATTAACATATGTAGCTGTATAAAATTGCTGTTTTTTTATGCAAATAAGTCACCTGCTATAATTATAAAAACATGTTTCTTTGTCCAAGGTAACAGATTACTTGTAGTATGTAATGTTCTCTTTCAACTGAACACAAATTAAAACACTAAAAAGAAACACTAAAAAAAGAAACAAAAACAAAGAATTTTAATCTAGTATATATTCATTTCTGTTAATTTTAGACATTCGTCTGTGAAATAAATAGCTTTTCTTCAATGAACATTCATAAAATTCAGGTGGAATTGAAAAGCAAATAAATTACAAATGTTATCTAAATAAATATGCTGCTTCTCATTAAGACAAATTTACATATTCTTAAATAATCTGAAAGACCAAATGAGGAGCATATAAAGAATGTGAAGGTTTATCCTAAAGAAATATGATTTTTGTATGCTGCCATACTTCAGCATAATTTATTTAAGGTTAACTATTATTAACTGAGGTTTTGAAATACTGCCCAATTGACCCACCTGTTAAGAGTAGTTGTTTATCCACAGGCATTCCAGCCATGATCAACCCGTCTTTTTGTCTGACATAGTGTATATAGAACTGCATCATTTAATGTGCCCTTCTCCTCCTCCTTTTTTAAGATGGTAGAGTGTGATATGAGGGAAATTTAGATGCTATTTCTTGCAAGTTGAGAAACCATGTAGAGGCTTTATCATTGGTTCCACCTGTTTTGAATAGATATCAATAGGGTATGTATATTTGGATTGTAATATTTCAAGGTCTACTGAGTCCTAATATAATGCAATAATGTTTCTAGGGTGAAGATTTTCTTTTAGCTGTTGAACAGTTGGTTTTCCTGCACAAATCAACTTGACATTCTGAATAAGTAAACAGTTTTCAGAAGCAGTCACGTAACAGGCCCAAAATTAAGCAACCAAATTTGACATTTTTTTCGCTTGCAGACTAGAATAAATCTTTTTACGTATACATACACTGCATGCATACATACATACATACATATGTACATACATCATCTTCATCATCATCGTTTTACGTCTGGTTTTACGCTTGGGTTGGATGAGTGATTTCGGACCGAGTCAGTTTATATTTGGAGTCACCACTCTCCAAGACAGGTCAGGGCACCATGTCTCCCTCATATGTCTCATTTGGCTTGGTTTCTACAGCTGGATGCCCTTCCTATTACCAACCACTTTACAGAGTATACTGGGTGCATTTATCATGGCACCAACACTAGAAAGGTTGTCATGTCCATGACACAACTAAGAGTCCTCTCCACCCTATGTTTTTTGTTTGATTGCCAACCACTTTACAGAGTGTACTGGGTACATTTTATCATGGCACCAACACGAGAGAGGTAGGCATGTCCACAATATGACTAGAGAGTCCTCTATACTCTATGCTGTCTCCATTCGGCCACCATCCATTTTACTGAATGAACCTGGTGCATTATATTTTATTTGGCACCAGCACTAGAGAGGATGTGTTGGACTCCTGCCATTCAAGGAGTCCTCTCTACTCAACATAGTCTCTGCTCTTTGAGGATGAGTGTGACCCGAGAGTGTGAACAGGTGGGTGGTGTACAGGAGAGCATGAAGGAAAGATTATGTGCTGGGGGGAGCAGTGATTTGGAGGTAGTAGATGAGGAATAAGAGTGTAGCAGTGACAGGTGCTGATAGGTGAGAGTGCTAAATGTCCTCTAAGAGACATAGGAGGATAGGTGAGGGTGCCAAATGTCCCTAAGAGACATAGGAGGATAGGTGGGGGTGAAGGATGAGTAAGGACATATCCGTTGCAATCCACATGCTTGTGATGGAAGAGCTAGAATGATAGGTCAGTGAGTGGGGGTGGACTGCAGAGGTATAGTGGTATAGCAAGTAGGATAGGTGGCTGTATATTAGAGGGCATGAGAGAGATAGGGACTTAACTTAACTGGAGTATATTAAGTAAAACTTGTGTTACAACTAGCCAACAGGAGAGGGTGGGGAGGAATGAGGAGGTATTGAGGAGGCGGGACGAGTGGGGAGAAGATGGATGGTGAGAGGGAGGAGAGATGATAGATTTTTAATTAGAATAATGATAGTAATAATAAAGATGTTAGGGTTGAAGAATAGGGAGGTAATGGAGAGGCGGTATGGATTACACCTCTTGTGTATCCATAGTTTACACTGGGTACACCGTATGGAATTTCTACCTACTCCTTTTCTGCATATGGAGCATGGCCATTTCCCTGATGGTGTAAGAGCCTTGTCCTCTTTCCTACTTATTAAAACTTTATCTTGGTCATATTTACTTTGAGGTCTCTCAATTCTAGGTTTAGCTTCCAGGTCTGGAACTTTTTCTCTAAATTTTCTATCGGATCAGCTATAAGTACCAGACCAGCCGGTCTTAAACTCCTCTGCTATGGCATGGAGGACTATATTAAACAGGAGGGGGCTCAGGACTGAGCCCTGGTGTACCCCTACCTGCATACTAAATTCGTCACTGTATTCATTATTCACTCTCACCTTACTGGCTGCACCACTGTACATTGCCTGCACAGCCCTCGCAAGCCATTCATCCACTCCTAGTTTCCTTAGTGACCACCAGATTACAGAGCGTGGGACCCTGTCAAAGGCCCTATATGTATATATATCTATATGTATATGTAGCTATCTGTGTGTGTGTGTGTGTGTGTGTGCATGTGCGTGCTTGTCACCGCTTGTCTTCACGTAATTATCACTTAGGCACCGGTGATGTTTGTTTCTGTTCTACATAAACAATAGGTCCAGCAGTTTAGTGATGCAACAGATGAAGATGATGGGGAATAATTCCTACACTTAAAAATAAGGGTCGGTGTCAGTAAGGGCATCCTGCCATAAAATACTGCCACAAAAAATATCTTTGTTCAACCCATGCCAGTATGGAAACAGACTAAAAACAATGAACGATATAACAACCCTCTGCAGATGCTACATAATTTATGTCTGAGAAGATAACTGAATTTTTCTGAGGTTATCAGTCTAAATTTCATTCCTTTTAAAATCCAAATCAGTATATTTTGACAATTCAAAAATATTTCAGAAGAAAATAGTTTTATTTGTTTCATTTATGTTTTTTTCCTTTTTTATCTATAAAGTGGTTGATATTAAGAAATAGTTATAGTCATACAATTCTTGTTTGAACTGCACAAGATTTTGTTTACATAACAAAAAAATCTGTTGTAGTCATATCTTCAGATTGGAGACTTGGCTCAAATGCTTGCAACAGAGTCAGCCTATGCTAAAGGCACCCAAGAGCCAGGTGGTGGTGTTAAACAGGACGATGGATTAAGTCTACCACGGTGGGATTTGAACTCAGAACGCAAAGAGTTGGAATAAATACCACGCGGCATCCATCCAACGCTGTAACAATTCCGCCAATCCACCGCCCTAGACTGGTATTATATATTTTATCTTCTCTGAAACAATGAAAGGCAAAGTTGAACTCAGCAGGATCTGAACTTAGAGTGCAGTGAGCCAGAACAAACACTGCAAATACTGTCCGATGCACTAACGACTCTACCAATTCACCACCTAAAACTACAACTGTTTTGCCTTATTCAAGCACTCTGAACCTTTAGACTAATGTCATTTGTTGCAAAAATAGACGAAAATATAGTAAAATTTAAATAGCAATATATTAAAAAGGAAAATTAAAATTTCAATTAAACTGTCTTCCTTTGATATTTTTGACAATTACATGACACTTAGATAAAAAGCACAAATAAAGAAACCAACCCATAATCAAAGCAACTTATTTTTAAAACACATTCGGATTTTGATAAGTAAGGATTGTGAGATTTGGGATTCAAATTTGGACCGAAACCATTCTAACCATTCTAATGCCTTACCAGTCACACAATCATGCATTATCATATATGGGGAGGGTTGAATGCCAATGCAAAGATCATGAAAATTGTTAAGAAAAGTTGATAAAACTTACAAAAGACGCATCCGTATTTGTCGTGGTAGAGGTAATAGGTTGTACAGTTGAAGTTGAATACTGAATATCATCCAATTTCACTCCAATGCCATCCATCTGATTGAGTAATGTGGACAACAAACGATCTCTCACGTTACAGCTGCCACCAGATCCACTCTCTGATCGCTTACCAAAACATGCATCCAGTTCGTCAAGAAAGATGATGGCTGGTGCGCAGGCCCGTGCTCTCATAAATAACTAAAAGGAAAGCGAAAAAGTTAACATTATAATTGAGGAAGATGATGACAATGACAATGATGTTAATTCTATATAAGAATGTATTTCAGGCCTTAGATTGTAACAGCAAAATTATTTAGTCTGAGACAGCATGCATTTTTCTGAATAAGACCAAATTGGGAAAAAAATATTGTGATCTTTCAATTTTCAGACACATTGTTTAGCCCTAGGTCAGCCCTATGATCAAAAGCATTCCAGCTGTGACCACCTCATTTTTTCTTTTTTGGGGACATAGTATATCTATATTTGGACAAATTGGTAGAGTCGTTAGAGCATCGAACAGAATGCCTTGCGGTATTCATTCTGGCTCTCTGTGTCATAAGTTCAAATCCCGCCACAGTCAACTTTGCTTTTCATCCCTGCAGGATCGATAAAATAAAGTACCAGTCAAATACTGGGGTTGATATCTCTCTCTGTCTCTCTGGAAGAAATTGGCTGTTGTCAGACCTGGAGAGGGATCGGCTCCACCAGGTTTAAATGCCCCTATGACTCCATCAAGAGTTAAGGGCTCAATGAAGGAACTATATCTAGAATTACCTTATCCAATGTGTGGTTTTTTTGAGTCAGTAGGGTGTGATTTGAGAGAGATTTGGCTGCTATTTCTAACAGGTCAAACGTGCACATAGAGGCTCCTTTGTTGGCTTGTCAGACATGTTTTATCAAGGCACTATAAGCAGCCCAAATTATTTCAGTTTTATCAAGGCATTATAACCACCAAATTATTTCGGAACAAGGTTATAAATAATTTATTTTACAGTTTTACATTTAGCTGTGGTGTGAGAGGGATTTTATTAAAGTAAATGTTCTTAACAACTGAAGACCCTTTCTACTGCTAACCACTCAACCATGAAGTGAGAGTAGAGCTTGTATTTTGTTAAATCAGGCAAACTGGATGGAGCAAGCAGGGAACCAGCAGTAAGATCTGAACTTATGACCATGTAGTCAGTAATTGTGCCATATAAAGAATTAAATAATTTCTTCATATTGGCATCTGAAATCATTGCAATCTAAGTAGAATTATTTGCTTATAAACATTTGATTACACTTGCTTGTTCTCTTTCTCTCTCATGAGAACGGTGCTAGCTTCAAGAGAATTAATGAATGTGTGTGTGTGCATATAAATATAAATGTGTGTATATATAAATGTGTGGTATAATAATGGATCTCCGTCTGAACCAGACGATGAGTGTTCAGTTGTTCGATCAACTGAACTACCAACTCATTGAATTAGCGTGTAAGCGGCTGAGTATTCCACAGACACATGTACCCCTAACGTAATCAGCAGACTGAATCAGCGTGACACACAATGTGACATGGCTGGGCCTTTGAATTAAAGGTACAATGCAACCGACGGTCTTCTACGGAGTTTCCGTCTTCCAAGATTCACTCACAAGGGTTGGATCGACCTGGGGCTATGGTAAAGACACTTTCCCAAGATGCCACGCAGTGGGATCTAACCCGGGACCTTGTGATTGCGAAGCGAACTTCTTAACCATTCGGCCGTATATATAGAACACCAACGATATCACGAGCCATCTCACCAAGTTACATAGCCCCAATAAAAACTCATTCAAACTCAAGTACCATCCCTGGGGGAGTCTTCAATGCACTTAACAATTCTTGGTTTACAAATATTACATATAACACAACAGATAACATAAGGAGATCACAACGAAACACCTTTTACACCCTAACAACCCACACCAGCACACACACATACCTCCCGAAACAAACAGTAACAACTCTTTCACAAACATTACCTTTTGTTCCATACACCTAACTACCAAGACCACCACCACCACTTGGCAAATAATCCCATAACTAATTATCCTCACAACACATCTCACATTAATGATAAAAGCAAAAATATATCGATAAACGAGTTCCAGCAAGAAACATAATCAGGAATTTCAGAATTCAACACCACTAACAGAAACATAGTAGCTTAAGTACATACCTTCGACGAATTAATTATAGACGCCTCTAAAGAACATATTCCAAAAGACAACATAAAAAATAAAACTCCAATTTCACACAAGAACAGATACACAGTCTCCAAAAAACCCATACATAGAAAACAGGAACACAAAATGGAAATAGGCAGTTTTCACGTAGACCATGACTTCGACTTATTCGTTCCATCAGAAACTCAAAAAGCATTAGTGAAATCCCAAAACTCAAAACACACACAGAGAAAAACATAACAAACCTAGACAAAACATCAGGTTTGAAGGAATCTTTGCACTCCAAGAGAGAGCCACTACGTGGGTGCTTGACCTGCTAGAAATAACATCCATACGCCCTAAAATCACATCCTGCCTTCTTAGAAAATAAGAGTTGACGTCGGTACAATATGTCTAAGAAAACAAAACGAATCCCTACATCTGGAATGCATGTTATCATAGAACTGCTCGATCTGGGCTGAACTGGGGCTAACCAACACGAACAACTACTCGTACCTACACTCTCAAACAGGCAGAATCTGGAAGCTGGGGAAAATCATGACAATGCTAAATTTTAACAAAAAGCCAAATGAGGTAGCAGCATACAGACCCTTCACCCTCCTCTGTACACCCTGGAATATTCTAGAAATGCTAATACTTGACATCACTACCCTCTCTGATTCAGACCACTACACTCAACCACTACACTACTCACGATTCTCACAGTGAGAATACAGGATTGCTTCACAAACAAATAACCACCCACAAGTACCATTCTAATAACCATCGATATCATGAAATCTTCCGACGCCATTCCTCGTTATCCACGTATACAAAATATACTCAATACCAGCTTAAGGAACAGAACAATCACTGGCTAGTAAACTATCTTTCAGGTCACCAAGACCATGTCAGTGAAGAAGAACACAAGACTTCAAGAACTCCCAATTGG
The DNA here is from genome assembly GCA_027124095.1 of Muusoctopus leioderma. Lineage (NCBI taxonomy): Eukaryota > Metazoa > Mollusca > Cephalopoda > Octopoda > Octopodidae > Muusoctopus > Muusoctopus leioderma. The sequence continues at coordinate 18,630,115 of JAOPJM010001291.1, forward strand.
AGTACCGCAAGAATCAGCTCTCTCAGCCACTATATTCATCCTATTTTTTTAAACTATGAGCAACGTCAAACAAAATACATCAACACCACATACAACACAAAATAAAATCAGCGTCAAATAACTAAACAACGAAATAACGAAGTAATTAATCATAGAAAAACAAACAAAAAAATAGGCAAAAATTAGTATTCAAAATAAATCCCCAAACCAGCAATATAACGCAATATAAATTAAGTTGCAGCAGCAACTAGCATAACAGCGTTCATATTACACTTCACGCTAAAATAACAACCTCAATGCAAATACCGTTATCAGACAATTCTCAACATTCATACTCCAAAACCATACCAAGAAGGCAGGAAGACAAGAGGCAGCTTCAACTTGGACACCTTCCGCCCATCCCACACAAAAAAAGGAATTTAGAAAAAATACTCAAAAGCCAAACATACACCCAAAACACAGAGGTCGTGAAGGAATCATTTCACTCAATTAGGGAATCTCTATGTCGTTGCCCGAACTGCTATAAATAGCAGGTTTATCCTCCTCATGACATACCCTACGATCTTCAAAAAAAGAGAAGTACGCGATTAGATGGGCATAGCTGATATGCCTTTGATCATTGGTCTGCTCACTCAAACCAGACCTGGGGCTATACAACAACAAGAACAACATCTACTCGTACCAATACTTTTAAAATCCCATAATCAGCAAAACTAAGCAATATCGTTTTAAAAAATCCCAGTAGCATCATAGAGACCCATCCTCCTTCGATGCTCACCCACCAAATATTTAGAAAACTCGTTTTTGATATCACTAATGCACAACACAGCTACATAACTACGGCAACCCAACATCAATGACCTAAAACACTGGCTTCTAGTAGCAACAACCAAATCCACTAAGTCGCTTTTTACCTCCAGCAACACCAGAGAACATCAAATACAACAAGCCATCAACACTCGACAATATTTTAGCAATATTATGTACGGGTGGATAGGCACAATATCAACAATGACTAGCATAGATGAAACGAGATATTTTGTTATTTTGTAGTTTATGTTGTTTGCATGCATAAGAATTATTGGTGTAAGCAAATTTAGTTTCCTTCAACTGGCAGTTGAAAACAGTCGGAATGTTCGGTTCACCAGTTCAATACCTTTTACAATGCATCGCTAGTCATTGAAATACTAGCAATACTGCTTTAGCAAATATGGCAGCGAGCTGGAAGAGATGGTAATGTGTTAGCTTATATTACAGTATTTAAATATATTGGCACAATGTTTTCATAGCGTTGCTCTGTCGAAAAGGTATTTCTTTAAACACCTGAATCTTGAATTTTATGGCGTGCAGACAGGGAGAGAAAATCTCATCCCGCGTGTTCAAGATGTTCACTCGCAG
>JAOPJM010001291.1:18789863-18803995 GCA_027124095.1 Muusoctopus leioderma
TATATATATACATACATATATACATATATACATACCTATATATATACATATATATATATACATATATATACATATATATATACACACACACACACGTAGGTAGAGAGATACTGCAGATTTTCTATTGTCCTCTCTAGGTCCATAAAAGGATTTAAACCCAGCACAGCCAACTATTAAAAAATATACTAGTTATACAGTAGCCCTGTTGCAGTCAATTCTGAATTGTATATCTCTGGTACCTTTAGTATTTTTGTTAAAGACACATATTGAATTTCCACTGGGACTGCACTGTCAACCAGTTGGCCAGCACCCTAATCAGCTGCATTTCTTATCAGTTACAGATACTGTAAAACCTCCTATAACCACATATCTACAAAAGCCTAAGCAAAACTAAATAGAAATATATTAAATACTACTATAACATGGCACTTTCATACAGCTATAGATCATGTTAGAAGAAAGTAACATATTTTCAGTTTGCTTTCCTTAGAACAGTATATATTGAGGACCTTGAAAAAGAGAAATATTTTACAATTAACATGACAAAATAAAAGAAGACAAAAAGAAAAATGAACAGTTTGTTTCTCAATTTTAATTCTGTGGGACCTTTGCCATTAAAACTGAATTTTACAGGCAAATATACCATTCATTTTAAATGATTAAAAAAAAAAAAAGGTTCATTTAATTTATATACAGTTAATCATCCTTTTGAATTAAGGAAAAGTGGATAGCTTCGCCAACAAAATTATATAATTGTACATTTACATAAACATGAAGCCCGAGATTTTCAAGAATGGGGAAATGGGAAGTTGTGACATTCATGCCTTTTCAAGGCATTAGTGGCATAACTGGAGTAAAATGGTTATAATCAAGAATCAAAACCAGCTCAAAGACTGCTCACTAGGAGCAGGTCTCTATAGTGCTTGCTAAATAATAAATAATATAATTCATTAATAATAACAATAATGATTGTAACATTTTATTATGTACAAGGTGAGTTACAAAGGTGGTAGTGGTGGTGGTGGTGTGGGGTGTGGGGTGTGGGTGTGTGTGTGGGTGTGTGTGTGGGTGTGTGTGTGTGTGTAAGTGAAACTGTGACAGAATTTTTTTTTTTTTTTTATAAATACAAAAACACTTAGCTAAGGAAGCACATTCCCAAAGAAATAACTACAATATGAAACATAATATATACTGTAGTTTGCTTCATCACCATAGTGGACATTAAGTTTTCTCCCACTATAAACAAAAATTATACTCAGAAACAGGGCTTTAACATAAAGCCACAACTTTCAGATGTAAAGTTTATTTACAATTTGACAAAATTCCTTCCTTTTTTCTTTTCCCTTTGGAAATTAACCATAGCATCTATACTCACACACATACATATGAAGAAAAAAAAAAAGAACCATTTTGCATATCAAATGTTTATATTTTTTTATATGTTAGAGTTCAAATTTAAATTAAAAAAAAAAAAAGATTGAAGTATAAACTCTTACACTAAACACCCAAATATAGGAAATATTTTCTAGGGTAAAAAAAATACTGTATTTTAAAAGGTTCTGTATAATGGACAAACTCATTCTTGTAAAGAGCTGAAACTACTGCTCTATACTTCATACAACAAGGTGAAATTGTTAGTGAAATGAATTAAAGAAATATTTTTAAATAAGCGAGAAAAAAGATTTGTTCAAAAGGCAAGCATAAAAATGAAATATACAGGAAAAATATGCTTTATTGACTAGAGATGAGGCCAATTCTCTAAAGTGAAAGGTAGTTGATTATTTTAGGATAAAACTAATTATAATGCATTTATTTCTGTTGACTTACTACCTTATAGAAAAAAAATAATGAAATAAACCCCAGTAAAAATGTGAAGAATAGGTAATGTGTAAAAGAAAGAATATAAAATTATGTGATATGTAAAGTAATACACAGTGAATTTGTCTACTCCACATTAAAGCTTTGACTTTTTCATATGAATATACTATCTTGGAGATTGGTAATTCTTTTAAAGTAACTGTTATTTAACAATAAAAGTAGTGGAATGGCAAAGTAGCAACTAAATGCCTTACAGTATTTAGCTTTGTCTTTGTTTTGAGTTCAAGTCCCACGGAGGATTGACTGCCTTTCATCCATCCATTGTCAACAAGTACCAGTCATGTACTGAGCAATTCAAATAGCTGATCCCTCCCCTGTGGCCTTATGTCAAATTAAGAAATCATTATTATTATTTATTATTAAGTTCGAAGAGGTTCACAATCAGCAAAATCATATATCAATACCATTATTTCATAACCATACAAAAATAATAGGCTAACCATGAAGTCAACCAAAAATAAATATTTTTTTTTTTTCTGTTATCAAAAGAAAATCTTTAAATATTATCTCGCATGCAATTTGTTCTTCAAAGATAAACTTCATTAATGAATGTAATGAAAAACTTGTGGTTGCTACAAAATATATTGCTGAAAATTTAACGGCCTATGTTTAAAAGCTAAAGATGGGCTGTTTCTCCTTTCCCCTTATATTTAACTGCTACTCTTTAACCTTTAAATATTGACCATAGGTTGCAGAGAAACAAACATCATCAACCAGAACAGAACTGAAAGTTACTCAATAAATAAAACTAATGTTAATTATACAAAATAATACACAAACGTGACATTACATAACTTAGTTTTTATCTCCTTTACAGTAAAAAGGAATATTATAAAGATAGGGTATGAATATGTACACCTACACACTTACGTATATACATACACCTATATACAATTATTGTATATATGTATACAACTACACACATTTATATGAATGAACAACTAGCATTTACAAAACACTACAACTACAAGTTAGAATCAGAAAGACTGGACAGTGGTATTCTAAAGAAAAGTTGAATTTATGGACAACCTCTCACTCATAGTGCAAGGATGTAAGATAAAAATCAAATTAAAAAAATAAATCATAAACCTCCTTGAAAAGACAACACACTACGAAATAATAAAATGAAGAAACTGAAGGTAGAAAACTGTCAAATTATTAGAAAGCATCAAACTGAATAGAATATAGCACTCTCAGGCAAGAGAAAAAAGTTAGAAAGGACTAGCACATAAGTATCAGATTGATACTTCATCATCATCAGTTTAATGCCTATTTTCTCATGCTGGCATGAGATATTTGAGTCAGCAATACTACACCTTTCAATGTGACTTATAAGACTTCTTTAGTTGATCAAGCAGCACACTTTCATTGTATTGTAGCATGAATTTAATTAGTAGCTATAAATGAAGAAGATAGGTATGGATACTAAAGCACATTTCGACCAATAATACTAATGCTGACATTAAATAAATGTTACTCACAACAACAGACCTTTATATATTAGCTGTTTCAAAAGATGTTATACATGCACCATATGATGCTATAGTGTTAGCTATGGATTGAACCATTGTTGGCTAAAATGTATGTGAGGTTATACAAGCAGGTGTTGAACACCATAGAGAGGTGATAAATACTCATTAAGTCCTCAACCTAACTTTGACTACCAATTGGAATCATTTCATTTCTCATGCCCTCAGCAAAACATGAATATAACTTCCCACTGAATTCAATAGCATTTATGCCAAGAATAATGAAAAAATACCTTTTCCATTATTCCCTAACTTTTTGTCTGTGAAGGTAGAATTATTGTCAATCAATAAATATTTAACCATATCAAGTTTTCTTTTCAGGAGTGAAATATGTTCAAAAGAAGAAAAAAGAGAAAATGCAGAATCTATTTTCAAATAAACATGTAAATTCACTTATTTTGTTCCTTTAGTCTGATTTGGAAATGGTAGAGAAAATTCTCCTTTAGTCAGCCAAAAACTTATGACTACTGGTTAAGAAAGCTACTTCGAAATGTTCATTTTGTTTCTGAGCTTCTGTTATTTTATCTAGGAAATTTCATAAGAGGCTGTCAAATAATACCTGATAAAGGATTCAAAATAGCTAATATTTTATTCTATACTCCAGAACATTTGTCCAACAATAAAATAACTTAAAATTAAAGCAGCAGATACTTAAGATACTTCAGACTATTTAAGAAATAGTTTAAATAATTTTTAATTGGAAAACTATTATAAATGATGATGTGCAATGGAATACAGTACTTCAGATTGGTTACATACTCTTTATCACATGGTTATACCATAAGCAAAATGTAACTGTCTCCATTTGATAATGCTCAACATCAAGATTTAAGTCTTCACTTATTATTTTACTAATATTAGTCATCACAGAAATTGTCTCCTTTCATCAAAATAAAATACTGGTGTCATTTCATAACATATTTAAGTATTGTCTCATGTAGAATCACCATTCTTATGATACCTGATCAATAGGCATTGGATTGGCAGAATCATTAGAATGTCGAACAAAATGCTTTGCAGTATCTAGTTACAGAACTTTACATTCTAAGTTCAGATCCCTCTGATGTCAACTTTGGTGTCTCCCAGGCTTCTTCAAACTACGACTGAAACTACCAGAAAAATCTTCTTAGTGCTGCTGGTGCTTTAAGGGTAGATAAGTAACCCCAGGTATTATTAGCTTTGAAAGACATAACAATGGAACAATACCATGCAACTCCTATAATTAATGGGATATGTGGCAAGTTCGTTATTGAGCCCAATGCAAATCAACCGATGAGGACCATACTACAAAACGGTTATAATGCCTGCATTTTTGTTTTTCATAGTATGAGTTGAAGCAACAAATTAAATTTTGGATGACAAACTCAATACAAAGTTTTTAACTGACTACTTTCCATTAATATCAAGCAAAAGAAATATTTGTATTCAATCTCTACAGATTCTGTTATGATTTAAAAGAAATATTCTCCAATGTTACTACTCCACAATTTTCTTAACGATTCCAATTCTTTACATTGTCTTAAAAGTAAATACATCAAACAAATCAGATATATCTGTTTTTTAATGGCCATTTTTATAGTAAAGAAAGTGTTTTTGCTACAAAAGATATAGTTATTACAGTATTCAAGTTGATATTAACTAAAAAAACAAATTTATGAGTACATGGAAGACATCCAGCCTTAGTCAATATTTTAGAATAGATTGTCATAAACTACATTTCAAAACCTCTTCCAAATTGACAAATTAGTCAATAGAATGAAATCGCAATTGTTAGCTTTCAACATTTCCATATTTTTCAAACGCTACAGCTTTCAACTAATTTCAAAATCTTTTTGAAATTCTTTCTAGTTTCTTTTTCTTAATTAGAATTCTTGATAAATATTAGAGAATCAATTTTGTTTTATAAGAATGGAAGACAAACCTTTAGAAAATTGATTAACTCTCCAACATTTGCCAAAGACACATGGAGAATAAAATTATCCACAATAGTGGATTATTAAACATAAGTCACAATTTATGGAGCAGTTAACAGTTGATGTAATTTATTTTTCTTTTAAGTATTATTTTTGATAAATTAAAATTATGAAAAATTTGTTCGTAAAGACATGGAGCCAAGGAAATGTGTAGAAATATAATACCATGACAAAACGTTCTGATAAACAATCAGGAAAGATTTTTTAAATTTATTCCTGATAGAGCAAAATCAGAAAAAAATGAAATAATAAATCTAGATCTGTTAAAAAGAAGATAGACAAAATATATTTCAAGGAAGGCAAAGAGACCACATAGATTTTAAAAAAAAGGAAATAATAAAATCTTTAAGTTTTCTAAAAAAATATTTTTAATGTAAAACTTTATATAAAAATATTTCAAATAGCAACTCATCTTAGAAATGAAAAAATGTCACATGAATTTCTGAATTTCTTATTTAATATTTCAGAAATTATAAAACTTTGAATGATTAAAATGTTGATAAACAAGCTGACAATTAACATATTACATTTGCAAATGCAGTTGGAGGTTTTCTATGTAGCTCTGTGAAAAGAATAAGAAATATGTCAAGCAATTCACATGTAACATTGAAACACAAGAATATTGATTGAAGCCTCTAAGCTTTAAGGTCATAATCTGATATTTCATAGGAACTTATGATTGAATACTATTATATACTATCTATGATCATTTAGGATTGATGCAATAGTGCCAAAAAAAAAAAGAAAAAAAAAAAAGGAGTTTACAGCTAGCTATATAATTCAGTGCCTAAATATTTAGAAGGTCAAGAGTTTAAATAAATTTATTTAGAATTATATGAATATATATACTTTAAGTATGATATACAAAGTATATCTAAATTTAAAAGTATATTAAAAATATGAAGAGAATAAAGCATTCAAAAGTGTTAATACACCCAAAACTTCCATGTTAAGAAACATGAAATATGTTAAAAATGCACAATGCAAATTTCTAATGTAGTAGAGAAAATTTTCAAAATACTGTTGAAAGGTAAAAGAAATATACTAAACCTCTTAATACAAGAAGTACAAAATCAATAGAATTTCCCTATGCCAATAAATAAATAATGAAAAAGTAATGTTTTAAATTATTACCTAAAACTATTTTGTCTTTATTACAAGGACAGCAAAGTTACAAATTGGAAATGAATACACGTGTACAATCAGAATTTTCTAAGAAACTTGTTTGGAATGTGATAAGATATTCCTGAATGGAGTTGAACTTTTAGTATATTTTTCATGATAAAAGTGATTGATAACATATATAATGGCACAGTACTTACTAAATCTATGTGGATAGTTCACTTAAATATATTTCATTATTGCACATGGCATACTTCCAACACAAACAGACAGCCATTCAGAAAAGTCTTTCAAACTTAGAAAAAGAAAAAAGGAGAAATAAAAAAAAAAATTAATAAAACCACTTATTACAGTGGACCACTATTTTATCACTGGGTTATATAAAAGTTATCCACCAAGAGGGTTTGGTTTATAGATTCAATCTTTCCAGTATCACATTGAAAGAAAGAAAATTATAAGAAGCAGACAAAAAAATAATTTAACAAGACTTGCCCACTAACTCAAAAGAGTGAGAAAAAAGGTAAATCCTTACACGTATGTGTGTATGTGTGTGTGCATGTGTGTGTGCATATATCATGTATACATATATACAAACATACATACAAGTATATATTTTCTCCAGTTTAAAAGGATTTTAAAAGTGTTCTTTCATTAATTCATTTTTCAGTCTATTCACACTTGTTCTTCTGAATCAAGATTATTGGCACAATAAAAGTCGTTTATGGATTGAATAATTGGTTTAAGAGAATTTATAAATGTTACCATATGAAGTTCAAGTATTCGGTCAATATCTTCTTTTGGGACTGGATAGGAAATAGAATGTAGTTGAGCTAGAAACATATCACGACTTGGAATGGCTCTTACAGCAAGCTTTATGGGAGGCAAAAAGTAAAAAAATAATTATAACAATTATATTTTCTATAAAAAAAAACTAATAAGCAAGGTAAAAATTGAAAGAAATAATAGACAGAAAACTCAAAAACCTCAAAGATAGCAGAACTCACTTTATACTAAAGAAAAGGTAATACCACACTAATTTCCACTAAAACATATTCACTTCTTTTCATTGTTGTTATCTCACAAAAGTGAGCATAAATGTTTAATTGGTTAAATTCTACACAACAAAAATTGTATCCTTAGTCTGATTCTGATAACATCCAAAAAAAACTCACTCAGCTATAGTATTCCAATAATTGTCAGTTATATCAACTTTGAGAATTTAATTTTAATCAGAGTTCCAAAGTACCCAACAGAATGTCAAGGTATTTTTGCTAGCCAAGTTAACACTAAATAGGAGGCCATAGTATAGCCTTCAATGCAATGTGAGCCTGATGGCAAGTATCTGGCAAGAAAATTAATAGGTAATGAATCTACAAAAATTCCAAAATTTGTTTAAGTGCTCTCCTCAAAAGCAAAATTTGAAGGCTTTGCCAATACTGCACTACTCCAGATCATATCCAGGGAAAATATCAAAAATGCAAATCATCATCATCGTTTTACATCTGTGTTTCCATGCTAGCATGGGTTGGACAAAGATTTCTTGAGGCAGTATTTTACAGTCGGATGCCCTTCCTGTCACCAACCATACTAATTAAGTATGGCAAATGGAGATAGTAAATGCTATACAGAGAGAGAGAGAGAGAGAGAGAAGCACTTGTTCATATTGTGTCAAGCTGTTTAATTTCCATTAACAGAGAAGACTGATTAAGGCAATGAAACATATTGGAAAATTTGCAATTACTACCAAATCATAAAGAATAAAGTGAATATACACTGAACATTGGGTATATTCCAAAATTCTGAGAAATGGCTTGGCAAGCAGACAAGTTTAAACTCCCTAGGACATCATTAAAGATGGATATAAAAAGGAGTGCTTCTTTCTTGATATATCATATATTTCCGACTAAACATTGCTTAGAATTCCTAAAAGAAATAAAATAAACTGCATACACACATTACAAAATATAGATATAATAAGCACAGCATATATATTTTTTATGATATACTGTTCATACAATGAATATATCTAGCATGTATGCATGTACATACACATAAAATATACATGGCTATTCAAATTGTATATGCATCTGATACATTTGGATAAGGGCTTGATGCCACTATATAGGAAATGATTTTAAAAACAAATGATAGACTTCTTTCACCAACTTTATCAACCACACCAAGCTATCTAACCCTCTCAGGGAGAGCATAAAACACGTTTAATCACTACCCTCCTTTTTTTTTTTTAACTAACTAATAAGCAAAAAGCTAAAATTAAATACTTACACCAAATATACTACGGACAAACCTTGTATGGAAAGGTTTCAAGGTTCTATTATAAGCTTCTGTGGTTGCTACAGTCAAATCAGTCTTGCCACTGTAGATTTCAAATGTAAATTCTCGAATAAATTCTAACGCCCTGCAACAGAATTCATCAATCAGAATGTGTGATCATTTAAATTACATTGAACCTTTTTCCTTTACTTACACACAATACTGATGCTTCAAGGTTACAAAAACCTTGTATATAAATTGTTTAACCCATTTATTCATAAACTAAATATTTCCTATAGCAAATTCCTAACATGTTAATCCAAATACCCAGTAAAATCACCGATATAAATATGGATGGACATAGAGTATCAAAATATTAATATTCGTTAAACTCAAAATGACAGAATAATAGCATAGTGGATAAAAGTGTCAAACAAAGTTTTAATACAGCTTCATAAAACCAATCCAAGAAAGAACATGTATGTATGTATGTATGTGTGTGTAGATATATATATATATATATGTGTATCATTGTCATTTTACGTCCGTTTTTAATGCTGGCATGGGTGATTTCGACCCGCGTTGATTGTGAATGAAGTCACCACTCTCCTAGATGGGTTGGGAGACCACGCCTCACACGTATGTTTTGTTTGGCTTCGTTTCTATGGCTGGATGCCTTTCCTATCACACACATATCACATCATCATTTTCGTTTTACGTCCGTTTTCCATACTGGCATGGGTTGGACGGTTGATTTCGGCCCGCGTAGATTTCTTATTGGAGTCACCACTCTCCCAGACGGGTCAGCGGCCCACGTCTCGCTCGTGTTTCATTTGGCATGGTTTCTACGGCTGGATGCCCTTCCTATCACCAATATATATATATATACGGTGAAAGTGAACCATTTTGGGTGAAAACACCTCAAGCACACCTGTGTTTCTTACCTGTAAATTTCATAATAAATAGCTGCAAAAAACCCATTTTTAAACATTTTCTGCTCAATCATTACAGGACTTGGGAAATTTTTAACAGGATTTTAAGAGTTAATTGATTCCAGTGAACATATAGTGCTATTATACTGCAGAAGTATTGTGTGTGTGTATAGTCAATAGTAGAAATATAACATATAATAGAAAGTGTTATACTTTCAACATTATCTGATATGGAACTCAATACGTGTAGTAGAGTTAAATTATTTATGATGTATTATATAAATTTTTGGCTGTTATTTGTATAAGTTTCACCTGTCTGTGGATATCAAAGACACTAATACAGTCATGAAGATTGATGGACAGGTGAAACTTATGTAAATAACTGCCAAAAATTGATATAATACATAACAAATTATATAAATATATATATGTGTGTGTGTGTCTATGTATATACATGTGGACTTTCATCTTCCTTGCATTTATTTCCATTTTTGTTCTTTTTCTCTTCTTTTCCCTCATTCTATCTTGTTGATGAAGGGCATAAACTTGAAGCGTTAAAGACATTTCTATTTCTATGAGTGTGAACCTAATAACTATACTTACATTTCATATCATTCTTTGTGTTGCTTTTTTCATGGTATTCTTTTATTATATCTATATATGTGTTTGTGTGATTGTGTACATGCACACAAACATAAACACACACATATATATATATATACACACGCACGCACGCACACACACACAAACACACATGGATAGGTGTTATAGAATAGAGTTAAGCTTATTATTAGACATTATAAATTTCAAACCAATTCTAGTTTCGGAAAAACAAATCAATATTTACAAAGAGTTACAGAAGAATAAAGTAGGTTCTTACAATTTCCATCTTTATCTTGAAATATTGCTTTAACATTGCACTTTTCTCTTTGAGATGTCTGACTTGCATGTTCTTGTTGTCTTTCAGGACTCTACCACCCAAGTTACCATTTGGCCAGTATGAAAGTTTCTTCAGTCTGTTAAGAGATCTCATTTGTGAATTTCCTGATGCTAAAGTTTCAACAGCAAAGGTAAATTTCTGCCATTCTTTAAAATATGAAAAAAAAAAAAATTTGTTTTCTTGGTTTGAAAACAAGGTGCCATGCAGTGGGACTGAAACCGAAACCATGTGGTTGCGAAGCGAACTCCTTAACGACACAGCCATGCCTGCGCCTACCTAATTTATTTATTCATTGTTATATTTTTTATGATATTTCAGTTGGATGACAAAGTGAAGGAGTGGCAAGAATCACCCACAAGTTCTCTTAATCAGTGGATAAACCTACAGAGTAGCTGGGTTGAGAATGTTGTGTCTGCGCTAAAGTTTCTTTCTGGTGATGTTTATGGTAAGTGGATGATGTTTCATTGGTAGTTTTTTTTCACACAAATTGAAATTTAATAATTAACAAAAATAAATTAACAAAAGTAAATAAAAGTAAAAAAAAAAAAAAAAAAAAAAATTATAAATGGCAACCCGTCTAGGAGGGCAGTTAAATGTCTTTCTCCAGCCCTTTTTTATGGGCCCATTAGAGCCGGAGCTTATATCAGTTTCCATGGCATTAAGTGACTGAGAGTGCAAGACTACCCACTGAACGGGATGCCAGTCCATCGCAGGGTTAATCCACAGCTGCTGCTGCTGCTGGCACTTATTTTCAGCTGAGTGGACTGGAGCAACGTGAAATAAAGTGCCTTGCTCAAGGACACAATGCACTGCCTGATCTGGGAATCGAACCCACATCCTTATGATCTTGAGCCCAATTGCCTAAACATTACGCCACGTGCCTTCACCTAGGAGGGCAGTAACTCTGAATAAAGTTGGTACAGGGTAGAGGTGCCTCTTTAGTCCTACTGCAGACAACCTTTGTATTGCTGGTGGCACAGTAAGATGCACCCAGTCCACACTGTAAAGTGCTTGATGATGGGAGAAGTACTCAGCCAGAAAAAGCATGCAGAAAACACAGTAAAGTTGGATGGTTATCTCTGTTGCTGTGTGTGCTGGATGACTAAGGACTGCGATGAGTGGCAAGACATGAGAACCATGCAACTCGTGTCAGCATAGAAAAAAACAGATGTTAAATGGTGACGATGATGATGATGATCATCATCATCATTTTACGTCCATTTCCCATGCTGGCATGGATTGGACGGGGGATTTCGGGCCGCGTCGATTGTGAATGGATTCACCACTCTCCTAGACAGGTCAGGGGACCACGCCTCACACATGTTTCATTTGGCTTGGTTTCTATGGTTGGATGCCCTTCCTATCACCAACCACTTTACAGAGTGTACTGGGTGCATTTTATTGTTGCACCAACACTAGAGAGGTTGTCATGCCTATGACATGGCTAAAGAGCCCTCTCTACCGTATGTTTTCTCCGATCGATCACCAACCACTTTACAGAGTGAACTGGGTGCATTTTATTGTGGCACCAACACTAGAGAGGTCGTCATGCCTATGACACGACTAAAGAGACCTCTCTACCATAATTATTTATTAAAAAGACAAAATAAAATTTGGTGAAAAAAATGTTGCGAAACCCTGGAAGCAAAGTTAAAACAAGAGAGAAAACCAAAATAATCAACGCCAGAACAATAAGGAAGGAAGTAAAATGGTTAACTTACTATTTTATTCTGACCAATATGTTGTTTTACAGTTGTCTTTGTAGAAATTGAATTCATTTTGCTTGTAAATCAATGGCAAGAAAAATATATCACATAGTTCTTTGTAGCTGGAAAAAACAAAGAAAGAAAAAAATAGAAGAAATGTTTGGTTTTGTTTGATTTTGTTAATTAAATTTAGTGAGAAAAATATTTAGAAAAAATATAAATAACTCATTACAAAAGAAAAATGAAAAAAAAAAAAATCACTAAATAATTAATTTCTACACATTTTGAGTTAAAATCTAGCTGAGGTCAACTTTGCCTTTCATCCTTCCGAGGTCGATAAAATAAGATACCAGTGAAGTGCTGGGGGTTGTTATAATCAACTATACCCTCCCCTAAATTTGAGGCTTTATGCCTATGTTAGAAATTGAGAGAATCGTTATAGCGTTGGAACTAATTACCTTGCAGTATTTAGTTAGGGCTCTTTACGTTCTGAGTCCAAATCCCGCTGAGGTCAACTTTGCCTTTCATCCTTCTGGGGTCAATAAACAAAGTACCAGTCAAGTACTGGAGTCAATTCAATCGACTTACTCCTCCCCTCAAAATTCTGGCCTGTGCTAATGTTAGAAATTATTATTATTATTATTATTATTATTAGCAAGGTGAGAGTCAGAAATGAGTTCAATTAATTTAGCATAGAAGTAGGGGTCTATCAGGGCTCAGTTTTCAGCCCCCTCCCCCAGTTTATCATAGTGCTCCAGGCCATATCGGAGGAGTTTAAGACTGGTTATCCATGGGACCTCCTTTATACTGATGATCTAGTTCTTATAGCAGAATTGGTAGGAAACCTGGAGAAGAAATTTCAGACATGGAAACAAAACCTGGAATCGAAGAGCCTCAAAGTGAACTTAACAAAGACTAAAGTTTTGGTTAGTAAGAAGGAAGACAGGTGCCTGCTACCATCAGGGAAATGGCCATGCTCAATATGTAGAAAAGAAGTCAATAGAAATTCCATATGGTGTACCCAATGTAAACTATGAATGCACCAGAGATATAGTAGGATTACAGGTATGCTGGCAGAGAAGGTAAACTTCATATGTGGCAGATGAAAAGGAGGAGTTAGTAAGAACATACATAAAATAACCTCCCTCAAATGCACGGAAGGTGCACTGGTAGTAGTTGATAGCTTTTGCTTTGTAGGTGACCTCATCAGCAGTGGGGGGGGAGGGTGTTCTGAAAGTAAAGTAGCCAGAGTAAGAACGGGATGGAAAAAGGTCCCAGGAGCTACTACCTCAGTTGGCAACAAAGGGTTTCTCTCTCTCTCAAAGTGAAGGGGAGAATGTATGTATGGTGCCTGTGTACAAAGTGCAATACTACATGGTAGTGAGGTGTGGGCCTTGAATGCAGGTGATTTGTGACAACTTGAAAGAAATGAAGCGAGCATGATCCGATGGATGTGTAATGTTAGTGTGCATGAATGACAGAACACAAACGAACTGAGAGAAAAGTTGAGTACAAGTGGAATCAGATGTTGTGTAGAAGAGTAAAGACTGCGCTGGTATGGACATGTGATGCGTAAGGAGGATGTGAGCTGTATAAAGAAGTGCCGAGTACTTGAAGTAGATGGAACCCATGGAGTAGGGATGTCCTGTTTACCAAAGATTCTGTGACATGTTTGCAGTATATTTTCACAGCAAGACTAAATGTATTTACTCTTTTACTTGTTTCAGTCATTGGACTGGGGCCATGCTGGGGCACCGCCTTGAAGTCGATTAGATCGA
>JAOPJM010001291.1:18821249-18839528 GCA_027124095.1 Muusoctopus leioderma
TGAGAAAGTTATATATTTTACTAAATCCCTCCAAAGGCAGTGTATTTCGTTAGAAATACGGTAACAAAAGGGTTAAACAATATTGATTGAAACAGCAAATAATTAATAGTAACACTGAACTTACTAATTCTACAATTGAGACAAACATCAATCATTTAGTTCAATGTTTCTGCAATGTTATAAACAACATTTGAATTAAATAATAACAAAACATTCTTTATAAAAAATTTTTTTAAAAATTTAAAAAAAAATTTCAAACCTGAATATCCGGAGTTTCATCTGGGTTTGAGATTACTTGTTTGACGGAATAGACTTGCTTCATCAGAAGGTCACAGTACAATCTCAGTTCTGATTTTTTGGTTTTGACAATATCAGGGGAAATTTCTCCTAATCAAAATAAATACCATTTCAGTGTCTCCTCTCAGACTTTTAAAAGTAATATACATAATAACAAAATCCTCTAAGTATAAATGAATCTCCCCAAAAAGTACAACCAAAGATACTCTAGATTTGAAAGTAATGAAACAAAAAATGTTTTTGGTGTCAATCATGAATCCAAAGCTTGAATATAGAATGTCTTTAACCCTTTTGATACGAACCCACCTGAAACTGCCCTCTTACAAAACCTGATTTTAAAGTGTTCATATTTTAATTAAAACCTTTCAACATAAATTTATACAAGAAATTTTTTGTTAACATATGTTCTAAACACCAGTTTAATTAAAAAGTTTATTATTTTACTAAATCCTTCCAAATTGATTATTTTCAAAATTAAAACGTATAAGCAGTGTATTTCATTAGAAATATGGTCACAAAAGGGTTAAAACAATTTGATCTTTCCTCAATACTTAAACTAAAAAGATCAAATATATTAAAAAGAGCTGATCTCAAGAGTAAAGACTCCCTAAACCACTAGACATTTTACAAGCCACTTTAAAATTTCAAAATATGTTAATTAACAATTAGTTATAACGAATGACTTGAATGAAATTAAGAATCCCTAAAAAAGGTAGCAATTTTGTGACAAGATATTTACTGTAATTAAAACCTAATTTAATTTCTATTCAATTTTCAAAATATAATTTAGCAAATATTTTTCTATTGTCTGTTTATAAAATGTCTTAATATCCAATGCAGAGAACAAACCTGTACACTGTGGAGATCGTCCATTTGCCAGGCAAGCTTTTGAAGTACCAAGGGCAATAAGCCATTGCTGGCGTTCATGAGGTGTAGCTGCTTTTAAATAGAAGTGCTGTTCTCCAGGAATAACCAGGTCTAACCGTGTTGAATCTGTTGGGTGCACTGTAAAAATAAACCAAATACTTTAAAAGCAGTGTTCTTTTCTTTAAATAAAAAACAGAGTCCAGGGAGACTAAACAGTCTGCATCAGCAAACAACATTTAATAAAGCTCACAAATTTGGATAACTTTGTATGCCATGGGGAGACGTGAGTACCGACATGTTGAGCAAAGTCCTTTTTTGAGAGAGAGAAATATTTCAGGGTTTAGGATAGCATTGAGTTTGAAGAATGCGCGAGAGAAAAAAAGAGATAAGAGGGAAGAGAAAGGGAAAGAGGAGAGTATCCAGTCCAAAAAGGTGTTAATATGAGGTCAATGCTAAACATGAAGCAAAGAGGGAGGGGAAGGAAGGATAATAAAGAGTTATAATACAGAGACTACAATCATAGACAAGAAGGCAGTAAAAGATTGCAACAGTTTAAAAAGTTGTAAGTATAGAAACATATGTACATAAGCATACATATATATACACATACACATTGAGACAAGCAGAAAGGAAAAAAGGTTAGTAGGAGAGAAAGGCTGATGTGTAGATGTAAGGGGTGAGAATATGTGTGCACACAACACAAATGCTTGCGAATGTAAAAAGGTGGAAGAAAGAGGGTAAAGATCAGGAAACAGGGAAACGAATTAGGAAAAGGAAAACTGTTCATTTATAGCTGTTGGAAAAGCCATGCCTAGTATAAAGATAAGTGACTTCTCTCTATGTTTGTGGCGGGCAGAAAATCCGAACACCGAGGTGGTCAATGGAGTAGCCCGACAAATTGAAATGGAGGGCCACGGGTTTGCAAATGCCCTGCATGTTGTTGTGAACATCATGGAGATGTGGAAAAGATCCCTAAATGGTGACCTGTTTTGCTTATTTATAATGCATTGCAGTAGATAAGGTTCATCGAGGTACAGTTCAAGTGTTGGGTGACAAGGTACTGGGATTTCGAACTAGTTATTGCTGTGATATTAGAGATAAAGGGACAGGTGTGTTATCTGCAACAAGTGCATTTTAAGGTGCCTATCTATGTGTAGCTAGAGGCTAGGGAGCTTCTAACCAAAAGGTCAGATTTTTATCCTTTTTGAAGAAGAGCAGGTGCAAGAAAGATCGAGGCGGGTTACAGGGTCAGAGAGAAAAAAGTGGAACTTATGGAAGAGCAAGTGTTATAACAGAAGCGTGGTTAGGTGGAAGGAAAAGGAAATTCAGTTTTTATGTGTGCATGTACCTGATAAGAGTGTGATGGTTCTACTGGTAGCTCAAGCTCAGTTAAGTGCAACATCCACA
This sequence comes from Muusoctopus leioderma, assembly GCA_027124095.1. Classification (NCBI taxonomy): domain Eukaryota; kingdom Metazoa; phylum Mollusca; class Cephalopoda; order Octopoda; family Octopodidae; genus Muusoctopus; species Muusoctopus leioderma. Next base: position 18,823,821 of record JAOPJM010001291.1, read on the forward strand.
ACCTCTCAAGAGTAACCACATTTGAAGAAAAAATGCAACATTTCTTTCGATTTTAAGTTGAAACCCAAGAAGCTGAGAATAGCAAATTTCTGCAGGTGAGCAGAAAGGGAAAATAGTTTGGGTAGAAGTGAAAATCAATGGGCTTGTAGTAAATAGAGATGGACAGATAGGTGTGCCCAATAGTGACAGATGTCTAGGAAGGTGAAAGTAGAGTCAGCAAAGTAATTTTCAATGCAGAATGAAAGAAGATGGTGAATGAGATGAAGCAATTCAGTTCATCTCTAGTGAGTGAAGTGGCACCAATGCAATCATTAATATAGTGACCATGTAGCTCTTGGGTATGCCAAGTGAATTGGGCAAAAATCTGGACCTTAATATAGTTTAGCGTAACTGGATTCCATTTAGTCTCCATAACTACTCTGCTACTCTTGCCAGAGGAAGGTGGTAGTACTGGGTTCAAGTATAGAGTGACAGTCAAGGAAGTGCTGAGAGCTGAGAAGCCAATGTTATGAGAGATGATAGTGTACAGAGATTTCATGTCCATAGTGATGAGAAGTTTGGAGGGTCCAGTAGGGAAAAGAACTGAAAAGATTTAGGGTGTGTTTAGTGTCTTTAATATGGGAATGTAAGGCAGCAGCAAGGGATGACAACAGTTTGTTGATGTAGCCAGGTACATAGTATGAGCAAATGTATAAATTGTATTTTGCACAATCACATGACAAACAGTATGTGTTTTAAGATGGACATAAGTAAAGTATTATATCAGGAATCACAAAGGGTCAATTTTGCTTTTCCTGCCCCTGGGCTTGATAAAATAAACAACAATCATACATTAGGGTTGATTCAATCGACTACACCCCTTGTTATAAAGTTGTGGTCTTATTGATTAATATATCTTAACAGTAATTGACACTCTTATAAAGCCATACTCTCATACTGATTTCAACAAGTTACATAGCATATATAGTTATCTATAAAGAGATAACTAGTGAAATAACAATTTTACTAAATTTAGTACAATTTAACTCAATTGCTTTAACTTCACATATTCAAAGAGTGAAACTTCTTCAGATCAGCTAACAAACAATTCAGTACACTGAGAAAAAAAAGAAAAAAAACAAAGTCAGTAACTCACCAACTACATCACATACTGTCATCTTTATAGAGCCTTTACAGCCACTATTGACAACTTCTTGAGATTTGTAGTAAGATAAAATACCATTTTCTAAAATGAACCATCGAGGTTGCCAGCCTGAAATGAAAAGAAAATGTGTTCTCATTTAAGACTATAAAATATGAAAAAATTAAATAAGTACCAATTATTAAGAACATGTGAAGAATCATGAACATATATATTTAACCCTTTTGTTACTGTATTTCTAATGAAATACACTGCCTTTGGAGGGATTTAGTAAAATAACTTTCTTGCTATTATGTTGGTGTTTGGAATATAACTTAACAAAAGTTCTTATTTAAATCTAAATCTTCCATTATAATTTATGTATGAACACTTTAAAATAGATGGGTTTTTTTTATCAAAGAATCAAGGGCGGTTCCAGGCAGTTTGGTATCAAAAGGGTTAAAAGTCTGACACTAATAGAGTTCAGTAAGCATTAAGCAATAAATTCTCAACAGCTTCCAATTTGAATTTTTTTAATAAGCTCTAACAAATGCTTATGTATCTTCCAAACAAATTATACAGCTGTCAGCTATGGAACAGGTGTTTAAGCTCCAAAAAGTCAAAATGTGATAGTAATCATACAATCTCACAAACTGGCACCAAATCAATAGAGTTAAACTTCACTTGCTAATGAATTGAATGGTAGCTTCAACAGGAAATCCTGAAATACTACTGCCCAACTTTACAGACATCGTTTATAAAAATAATTATACCTAATACTCGTTCCAAGAATAACATCTTTAAGAATTACAAAACTTGTTGAGCTCAAAAAAAACCTGCAAGAAATCCAAATAAAATAATTACTTCAGTTTTCTTCAGAAAAATTTCATTATTTAATTTTTGAGAAATAGATTTTGTCTATATTTCACATTCATTTGCTATTGCTGGCATTGATGACTATAGTCTGCAGTATTAAACAGTGTGGAAGCTTATAGAGAAGTGAGAATGATGTGATGCCAACATAATTTTTCTCTATAAACAAGTTTAGGGTTTCTTTTTGTTTTTTCTTTGACTGTCTAAGAAGAACGGTATTTAATCAAATTGATATAGAGAATTAGATTCTGAATCAATAAAAGTTGTTTGCTTCTATGTTGAAATTTTACTGACTGATCTATTTAAAGGTGGAATGTTGGTATTGGGTGTGTCTCATGCTGTGGATGATATGTGTGGCAGACCCAACTAAATAACAGATGGTTTTATGGTCAGCACCAGCAGACTCATTGGATTTTATGTATGTGATGCATTCTGAACTACCTACACAAGGAATTTTGTTTAGAGACTATGTGACTGTACTTGTAATAGAGCCAAGATATGCAGTTGCAACAGAGTTAATGAGTGCAGATTTGAAATTTGATTAAAATATATCTTCAATGATGAAAACTTTAGGTCCCTACACAATTACTATGCATAGCTATGTGGTTACTATGCATAGCTATGCAACTATGTGGTTTTGGGTTCAATTCCACTGTGCGGCCCCTTGGACGAGAGTCTTCTACCATAGCCTCGGGTCAACCAAAACCTTGCGAGTGAAATTTGGGAGTTGGAAACTGTGGAAACCTGCAGGGTGGACTGTTCCTGCTCTCCTGTGAGGATAACTTCCTCCCACAAATCTTGGAAGCCCTAAAAAGAGACGTGGGTGCTGCCCTTCCTACATTGACTAAGCCATTAAAAAAAAGGAGAAAAAAACATACAATAATCAAACTGATAATATGGTTTATCTCTGGCACTTTGCTGGTCATTTAACCTCAGTATATTGCCAGTTTTTATTTGATCAACTCTAAGAAAATAGTTAAAAGCAACCACAGCTGAGTAGGCACCAAACTAGTTACTGTAAAGCAACTAGTTCAACTTTAATGTCTGTACACTCTTCATCACCCTACATTTATTAAGTGTAAAGTTGCATGTAATTATTAACTGTTTAACCCTTTTGATACCAACCCGCCTGAAACCACCCCTGTTTCTATGATTAAAAAAACCATTTGTTTTACGGTGTTTATATTCAAATTTAAACCTTCCATTATAATTTTATTTAAGAACTTTTTGTTAAGTTATATTCAAAGCACCACCTCAATAAAGAGAAAGTTAATTATTTTACTAAATTCCTCCAAATTATTGATTATTTCAAAATTAATTGAAAATCAGTATATTTCATTAGAAATATGGTAACAAAAGGGTTAAATTACTATAATATCAGTGGCAGTTTCAACCTTCTGAGTAATAAGTTTAGTAAACACAGATTTTGTAAAATTAATTAGCTGCATTCTACATAGGATAAAGCATTCAACTAATTTTCAAAGGAATTTGGTTTAATCCTAGCTGGTAGCTAAGACTTGACATTATCTATCTGCTGACAATTGGCTGAGGTAGTTGAAACCTTTAACTTGCAATGTATTCTTATTCCAACAGAAATTTAATGGGGTTTATTTTTTCCAGTTAGCTCTTAATTACAATTTAATGCCTGAAAAAAAATGAACAGACATTAAACTGCTTGGCGATCGAATGGAGACAACTTAGGGTAGAGAGGACTCTTTAGCCCTGTCTTGGATATGACAGCCTTTTTAGTGTTGGTGCCACAATAAGATGCACCCAGTACACTCTGTAAAATGGTTGGTGATAGGAATGGCATAGAACCATAGAAAACATGCCAAATGAAATGAGACATAGGCTGCCGGCCTGGCTAGGAGAATGGTGACTGCAAATCAAGACCTGATTCGGTCCGAAATCACCCATCTAACCCATGCCAGCATGGAAAGTGAACGTAAAAAGATGAAAATGTGATACTAGCAAATTCAAACATCCAGTATTCAGCAATGCAACCATGCTAATAACAATAACCTGTAACTGCTGATACAAAACAATGGAATCCCATATCTTCAATAAATTTGAGGTTTCATGCTTATGTAACAAATGATTTTTTAGGTACTTTATTGAGGGTTATGTAGTGCATCTATAAATTCTCAGTGAAACAACCCCACTATGAGTTTAACTTCCATTCATTTGTGTCTAATGCCCTCAGAAAAGTAATAAATATCACAGATTTCCATTTTATCCTCCACTATGTCTATGTAAAAAATAATTATTGTAGATAATTTCGTGTCTATGTAAAAAAAATAAAAAATTATTGTAAATACTTTAAGCTGCTTTAAATTGTTTTTTTTTTTTTTTTGGTGGGAGGACAAAAAAAAAGGTATTTGCAAATATTTTTAGTACAAGTAATTTTACAACTGGACTCACTCTTCCACTTGCTAACCTCTTAACTATTACTACTAATATTCAGCTGATACGACTGAAAAAATTAAAACAAGTACTTTATGAACACTTTAAGAGCACAAAGCAATTCTTGTGGCTGATTTTTTTAAAATTCCTTACCCTCTGAGTGTTGGTCCTAAATCTTTTCAATGGCATAAATAATGGAAAGTCAATGGAAAATATATTTATAACAGGAGATGGTAAAGAGCACTTCATTAGCATTGAAATAAAGAGATGAAAGTACAATTATAACATTCATTAGCCTATTATTTATACTGGAATACACATTTCTGGATCAGTCTAACAATACTAATTATTAACTGAATGTTAGATTTAAGTCAGAGGTTCTATATTTCAGTTAAATACTAACCCTCAAAGATACCGACGAGCCTTTGAACAAATAGTTCTTATCAAAACAGCTAAACAAAATAACTAGATTCTATGGCTTCCGGCTATAAATGTGTAGGATCAGAGAACTTTTGTAATAGTGTGCTATTCAGATTATATCAGCTGATAGTTCAGGAAATTGGACTGATTAAAAATGTAAGTATTCTTGTCAAATGACCAAAGATCAATTCCGTTCATAGTTTATGACCGATTTTTAGTCAGAGTAAATGATCACTGGTCATCTAAGAATATGAGGTGATTATTTGTAACACCTTAACCCAAATTTATAAATTAGATATTTTTACACTAGCGTAGATAATACAATTTTGATGAATGAAACTTGAGCAATGTAATCAGTAAACTACAAAACTTTATCATATCTGCTTCTAAGATAACAAAGGTACATTAAAAAAAACATTACTATTACTTTTAAAATATAAAGCCTTACAGACATTAAGTACATTTAAAAAAAAAAAAATGTTAGTGTTATGAAAATAATATACAAATGAAATTTTAAAAAAAGTTCTTTTGTCTTATGTATAATGAAAACACTATGGCTGATATTTAAAGTATTTACTGTGTAGTTAATACTTCATAAACTGTAATCAAAAGTCTAATTCCAAACAAAATGTTAGCCTTCAAAATGTTTTTCTCAATTTTATTCTTCAATTGAAATATTTCTTGATGTTAAAGTAAATTCATCTTTATTAAGGATATTTAGACAGAATTTAATCCCAATTACACCTGCAATATCAGAGCTGGTAGCTAACAACTTCAATAATGGTAAAACTTTTTGAAAATATCTCCTAAAAAAACATCACATGGAGCTAAGATAGTAACTTGATAACCCTGTATGGAGTATGTGACTTTCTACAACTGACTTATTTTTAGATTTAAAAAAATATAAATGCTTCCATTTTTATGCTTTTAAATGGATGAAAGATAAATCTCTTTGAGTAAGATGCAAGTCTCCCTATTGCAGGGTACATTCCCATATATATGATATGATATCTATTCCAAACAGATAGACAAACTAGTTCAACAGTGCAGAGGGGTTGATTTCCCCAAATTTTTACACATAAAAACACAAATACCAATTTCTAATAAAAAATTATTTTTATGAATTGACGATATACAGTTAGCACAAATCACACAACATACAACTTAAAAGAATTATAATTTTCCGTCTTTCTTAGCAGCAAAAATAACAATTATCTGGTTAACATTTTTGACAGACATGTTATACTTTCGCTCAATATTTAGTATTGCTTCACTGCTTAGTTGCATTTGACCCATTGTATGCCTTAGATATGTTTTCATTCATCTGAGGCCGCTGAAGGAGCACTCTGCAGAACACCATGTAACAAGAATGGTTGCCAAGATACCAGCGATTTTACTGAAGACTGGCAGTTTGCCATGAAGATCATTCTTGTAAACAGTATCAACAACACCAGCTGCAGTTGGTTGTGAAATGAGTGGATGCATATGGTCCATGACAAACTTTGTATAGATTGCCTTTTCTACCTTTAGGAGATCCAGATCAACACCATAATACGATACAAGTTGATAGTGCTCATATGAGTCATCTGATGCATCAGGATTGATGATAATATAGCTGAGTACACAAAGTATACCATTAAATCACGATTCCATTTCCCCAATAACTTTATGCATTCTGAAATAATAGGTAGATATGCAATGATAGTCTTTGACAGTGTGATCCAGTGGCACTTCAATTGCTGATTCCCCAACCGTGGTTTGCAATTGACGAGACACCTTATTTCTCTCTGTGAAATACTTACTTCCTCAAATGAGAATCATGTATCTTGGATGATTTCACTTAATTTTTCAGTGCATTTCCAGAAGCTTTTAAAGTTTTCATTTTGCAGTAAGTTTCCTTGCTTGTAGCTATTCTTCTCACCGTTATAACAACTACTCTTTTCCGGGAGGTATTTGCTGAGGCTGCTTGTTTGGCAGTATTATTTTCACCACAACCAATCCAATTAAGAAGTCAAAATCTTATGTAGCATTCAATGATGCACTGCTATCCATGTATGGTTTGGGGTCTTGGCTCAATTGTTAAGTCAAGCAATGTCTTTACGCTATAAAGTAATTGCTCTGCAACGACTTTTACTTCTTCATAGCTACAAGACCACCTTGTTACACTCCGAGATTTAAGTGTTCAGGAGATTTGTTCTCCGTCGACCATGCTTTGAAAGAGTGCATATCATTTGGAACTGGCCTCTGAAAAGTGGTAGAGGCTCTGAATAAGGTATTGCGGAGTGGTTCAGTATCTGTCATTGTATCTTGGATTGCAAGATTTAGGAGGTGCCCATAACAATGGAAACATTGCAAGCAGAGAACATCCCTTCATTCTTGCCAAACTTCTATGAACACCACTCCTATTTGCTACACCATCAAAACATTCTCCAACGATTGTTAAGCTTCAGTTCCAGCTTCTCGAGTACATAAAATCTGATGAAAGACTCCCTGATTTCTCCTTCAGTGGTGAATCTGAGGTATATTGCAACTTACTCAGCCTTCCTGACATCTGACATTTCATCAACTATGATGGAATATCCTTGAACACTTTTTCACATCATTTGCTATACTGTCTAAAACAACTTCAGCCATGATATCAAGGATTTTGTTTTGGACAACAGGTTAAGTTCACTATATATGTACATCTAACTGATGTTTCAGTTTTTCTCCTAGCCAAGGAATATCCTTGGACCAAAGATGTAGAAGTTCCAATAAGTAACCAGGGTCAATATCGAAACTTCACCTAAGTTACTACAGTCCTCTGCATGGCCTCATTGAGCTATGTTTTATTGGGCAGTGAACAATAAAGTTTGGATAATAATCTGCATGTACTCATGGTTCTGCACTACTTGCTACTTGTGTGCAATATTTAGTTGACTTAACACCAAAGTTTGTGCTTTACATTCACTCGATAGTCTATCCACTTCATGGCCTGCTGATGACAAGCACTTTCCACATGTTTTACAAGCCGGTTTGTCTTTTTTCAGTCTTCAAAAGTTAAAGTGTAACTATGCAGGAACAGTTTACAAAGGTAACACAGATCTTGACATTGGTCAATGTCATTGGTAAGCCAAGAATAACTAGACTCCTTACCAAATCAGCCAATTTTGACAGTATAAATCAGTTTCAATACTGTCCTGAGGTGGCAGTAGAGCCAGTGGAGATTCATGGAGCACATTCACTCCATCATTTTCATCACTTGAAATATGTTCAGATTCAGAGAAGTTTTGGGGTTTTTTTTGGAGATCCTGATCGTCTGTCAACAAAGCTGTTCTTGGCGGTAGTTTGGGAAGCTGTGCGAGTTATAGATACATCATTTTTATCAATATCACTCCCTTCTTTATCTGAAAGATTTGGTGCTAAATGCTTTAAAAAAGAACAAAAAAAAACACTCAGAGTGTATGTTGCGATTTTTCAGGCACTGATGCAAAAGTCACAGTCTGACTGGCATGAACAGTCCTAATATGTTTTTCTTTGATATCAATCTATATGCTTCCCGCATTTTGTACATTTGATGCATTGATAAAACAGTTTGCATGATTTTCCATGATGGGATTTTGTAACAAAGTTGGATTTGGTGTCCAACAAGAACAGAATATGCACTGTGGGGAGTGACCCATATGGCACTGATCAATGTTACAATAAATAGATTTCAGAGTTAGCATGTTCAGCTTTCCATCCCCAGAAGTCATCAAAAAGACTAAATATAGAAAGATTAGAAAGCTCTGGGATTTTCTGTAATGAACAACAATGAGACTGGATTGTAACAAAGGAGTTAACTTGAAAAAATAAGAACACTGAGTTAATTCCTCTATTCCTGAAAAAAAAATTCATGGACAAATTTAACAAAGTTGTTTATAAATAATTTAGGTTGACTATAGCTAGCAATTAAATTACCATTGTTGTTAATTTGTTAATATTTTCGCTTTCTCTGAACGATGCTTTTTCTGTTTGCTTTACCCAAAATTTTCCCATGGTTTAACAGAAATTCATGAAACATCTCAAAACTGATTATTCATATCAATAAAAATTGCACATTAATTTGTGAAAACAAAGATTTATTATTTCTCGGTTTTCAAATTTTGTGGACTTGGATGCTAAGGTCATACGTTGACCAATAAGTAGCATCATCACAAAAACAATGATCCTATAAAGCAATTGACCAATCTCAATTGCCGTATTATGTGATTGAAGACCAAGATGTCGGTGTCTGCCGTATTATGTGATTGAAGACCAAGATGTCGGTGTCTGCCGTATTGTGATTGAAGACCAAGATGTCGGTGTCTGCAGATAACATGTCCTTGGTAAAAGCTGTCCTAGTTTCATTGATTTTTTGCACAATGCAAGACGTTCCTTCAGCGAAAAACAATTATATTACATTTCATAATGACAGCCGGAAATGATTTGTTGCTTATTTGGTAAACATGAACATACTTTTGTTTACAAAAACAATACCGTAACCATGGTATGAATACCATGACGATCGCTGTAACACTGGCTTGACAAGTCAGCATTGCACGACGACTTTCAGTCAACTGTGAAGTAAAGGTATTTTTGGGGATGTTGTGTTTTTTGTATTTGTGTGTAAAATAAGAATGATGCAATTGCTTAGTAAAATAAAAACAAAATCATCACTATAAAAACTAAACAAAAAAAAAATTGAAAATTAATTTCTGTCTCTTGTGATTTGTTAGTTTTTCTTGTGAAGAAAGGTCCTTTATAAAAATATCTGGAGCCTTTTTTCAGTTCATATGTTTTCTAAGATTTGTATTATAGCTATTAAAACCCTGTAATGCAGATAAAAGTTTACAAAATATTTCTATTTTCTTAAGACTAGTGAACATCACAAAATTGACAATTAACATCATTCCTATACATGAGCTTTCATTAATTACTTGGTTAAAATTGGTTGTTGAATGGACTCAAAAAGATGAAACAACATTGCCTCAACATACTTGATGTACCAACCATTAACATGGGTTTTTATCACCCATACATTTTTAAAAATCGTATTTTGCACTAGATTTAATATAGTTGTGAATATTTAATTAAATATATATATAAAAAAAAGGTTAAGGCATGTTTTATATAGAAGAAGGTTCTAAAGAAATACTGGTTGGCATCTCCAGCTATTAAGGAACCACAAAGCCATAACTAACTGATTTTATCACATATAATTCTACTCTATGTTCTGTTGAGCTAAGTTGAAATTAAGGTCACTGGTGTCCAGTAAGAGAAACAAATACCAGTAATGAAATGAAATAATAAACACAAAGGAGGAAAAGACTGCAAAGAAAAGAAGAGGAGAATAGACAAAAAGCAAAAGGCAGAGGAACTGCCCACTGAAGAACTGACCAAACAGACCACCACATCACAGCCTTTAAGAACTGGTTGCTCAACCTGCTAGAAATAATAGCCAAATCTTCCTCAAACCCCACCCTAGTGTCTTTTAAAAAAAATTTAAAAAAAAGGAAGGGCACACTAGATAATGTAGTCCTAGATATGTTATGTTTGAAAATAAGATAGAATGCTCAGGGCTGGAACACCTTTGACCATAGGTCTGACCTGTAGCTGAACAAAAACTAGTCAACCACATCCAAATCAGCCACGCATAGACTCCACAGATATCATTCCCTACACATACAATCCAGCTGCACCAACCATCAAAGATGTGCATGAAGCTATTCACAAACTGAAGAACAACAAGGCTATGGGTGAAGATGATCTACATGCCGAGATCCTCAAAAACTGTTCTGATGTCTTGGCTCCCGGGCTACACCATGTGATCACCTGTATTTGGGATACAGAATCTTTTCCACAACACTGAAGTGACGCAGTTCTCCATTTCTTCAAGATGGGTTATAAGCATTCTTGCAGAAACTACTGGGGCATCAGCTTGATAGAGATTACAGCCAAGATATTCACTATCATTCTACTATGAAGATTTCAACACGAGCATGGTCAATACACACAAACAAATCAGTATGGTTTTCAGCAAGGCCAAGGCTGCACAGATCGAATTTTCACCTTGGAAAGGGTTCTGGAACAACATTGGAGCTACCAATAGTGAACTATCATTTGCTTTGTGAACTTCACAGGAGCTTTTGATTCTGTCAATCACCGCACATACAGGAATATCATGATCACAGAAGGATTACCTGTGAAGCAGCTGAATCTAAGTAGAGTATACTACATATCTACACAAGCAAAGGTTTCTATTATGGCAGGGAATATGAGTTCTGCAAAATACATTCAGGTGTCCAACAGGGCTGTGTTCAATCTCCAACACTCTTTAACTATGTCCTCGATTGGATCATAGAGCATACTCTGGTGGATTTTCCCAATGTCACTGTGGAACGAGATTTCACAGACCATGACTATGTTGACAACCTCATGATAATTGGCAAAAACTATGTGGATGCCAAATCAGCTGGTGAATACCTCAGTGTGTATGCGTTACATGTTGACATGAAAAAGAAACATGAAAAAGTAAAAGGTTGTATTCACTAGTATCTCGTCCTGTGAAAAGGTCCCTGTCTTACTCTTGGTGTGATTCTGGAAAAGGTTGATCAATTCAAGTGCCTTGGTGCTACTTTCACTGCCACAGGCCAGAGTAAAGATGAAATAGTTGTCCACATCAACCATGTACGCAATGCATTGTCACCTTCAAAGCTGGCTTTGGTCTAGGTCAGAGATCCATGCAGCCACAAAAATTCACACCATCCTCTTATATGGCTGCAAGACATGACCAATGAGAGCAGCAGACCTGCATAAGCTGGAAGTATTTTACCACTTTTGCCTTCGCTGAATCCTCCATGTTCATGCTTTGGATTTTGTATCAAACTCCGAAGTTAATTGTCATTGTCAGATTGCTTCCCTTCAACAACTCTTGCTTAAAAGGTACCTCGTTGGTTTGGCCATGCACTTCATCATCCATAGGGCAAACTTATCTGCGATACTGTCATACCAGAGTCCCTCTCGGAATGGCGTAAATGGTGAAGCCGACAGTTGAAAACATGGATTAGTGCAATCAAGTCGGATCTAAAATTGATATCTGGTCCTTGTGTATATGGTGTCCACCATGGGAATCGCAACTGATTAACGATCTCTGAGTTGGACATCAGTGATCTCTGGGCATGGTCAGCTTCTGTTCATGATGCTGTGGATTCACTGGTTGAAGCCGGCTCAATACTGACACAAATACAAGTAAACTGAACATTTTGCACAACAAAAATAATCTAACAGTAACACAAGACAAATTCACCACTACTATACTTACTAGCAGCTATTCTATTCTGAGGTTTTCCAAACTGCTCAACAACATTGTTATGCCAGATTATTCAGGTCATCCACTTTCCTTTTAGTGAGGCTATTAACATATCTTATGTAACAGAATAGTGGTCATCCTTCATATTGTAAAATGAGTGACGGTATGTATAGCAAGAACTTCTTAGTGATGGAATCATCACTGCATAGTCACAGAGTAGCCTAATGTATGCAATTGTCACTGCCAAATAGTCTGTATCACATCATCACTGCTCACATATTGCAGACTACCTTAATGTCACACTTTGTCTAGTCATTACATGTTCATCAGGTTTCCATAGAAGCTGGCAGCAGAGAAGTTACATTCCCTCAACATACTCAGATTTATTGCCAAAGATCCAGCTCCATATAGTTAGCACTAAGAAGATCAGTGCATCAAAAGTTGCAGCTAGAGATCTAGTGTGGTAGGTTTCAGTTTCAACAGTTGTTCCAGCTGCCAAAAGCTTCCTAAGTAAAGTAGTGATTGTACAGAAGGTCAGTTTTGTATGATGCTATCTTAGAATCAAAGCACTGAAGTTTTGCACAACCTCCATTTTGTTACCACTGAGTAACACTTTTTCATCCATTCTGACATTCATACACAGGACATTTTTCTTAATTGATTCTGAGACATACTCCTAATGTTTCAAATCAAAAATTTGTCACATATTGAATACCTGATGTTAGTGGTTGGTGTGTCATCTGGAGAACATTGTTGTTTGTAAATTTTAAATGTGGAAACACAAACCACTGAATACCAGTACCACAACTCATGATGCCATGTTCCAGATCATGGTTTGCTTAAGACATAGTTGAAGACTGTGATAAATAAAATTGTCTGATATGTTAAATTACAGTCTAAAACCAACATCTTAAGTGTTCAAAGCAAAACTTCTAATAAGGATGAAAAGATGGCTATAAATACCACACCAGTAGGTGTATTCTTTAATATTGTAGCCAACTTTGAAAGTAGTAGCTTATGAAGAAGCATTTATCTTATTTATCATTTTGGTGACCCAAAAAAACAAAAAAAGCTAATTTTCCATATTGAAAATAGTATATAATGATCAGCTGCCCTAGATTCTGAAAACCTCCCCAATACAAAATGAAATATTCTTGAGTGCTACACTTAATGGATCTGTATGCCATTTACATATGTAATAGCTCTGATCTTTGTACCTATTGTCATGTGTCCAGCTTTCAGAAATGGCTTAATTCAACACAGTTACAATCATTCAAACCATCTGGCATATTTCGCTTATAAATTCCTTGTTTTGTGACCAACAGAAAAAGTGGACAGTTATTTTGAATGTACAAAGCCCAGACTTTCTACTGGTGTATTCAGACTTTCTGTACAAGAGCAACACACAAAGAAAAAGCTGAGGAAGTTAGCTGCAGTACTATTTGTGTATATTTTATTAAAACAGTTACTATTGACAGAAACAACAATATATTCAAACATAGTAGAGCATAACAGATTTATTGATGAATGTAACCCAGTTGAAAATTTGAAAAATGATGTATAATTGGCATATTTTATTCGATATTGAATTGGTTGTTCTAAAAGATACCTCTTAGCAGCAAATAACCAGCATACCAAGTTCAATCAGTGTGCTTGAAATATTTAATTTGCGCATATTAATTCGCTGTACTTAGCCATTTTTCAACCATCCCTACATTTGCAGATGAAGCTTTTGCTGAAAACAGCATTTTCAAAAGCCTGTTGTACAAATACACATTTGATTTGTTTACAAATGAAAAAATTGTGAAAAGTGCCATACCCGATATGTGACCGGACTTTAAATGTAACTAGTTTCGTACATGTCCCATGTATTTGAAGTTTTGGTCTGCTATACTCACTCTGAACTGCCAATAAAGATATCAGGTATTCTGCATATATGGGATCTATTCCTTTGATTTATGACTTGACATGATAAATTATAGAAATGCTTTGCCAGAATATTTATTAAGTCCAGCTCTGTTGCAAACCACCCAGTAACTACACAGAATAGAAACATATTTAGAAATGCTCAACATGTCTAATTCACAAAGAAACATCCTAAATGTACTTTCTCCAAAATATGGCATAAGTTCAGCAAAACTTGTGATATGAACTTATAGACCACTTAAGAAAAATACATTAAAAGATATTAGATATCTTAATTGATGTCATCCTCATCATCACCACTATGTTAACAATTGTTTTTCCACACAGACATAGATGAAGCAAAGATGCTAAGTTTGTAAGACTTAAAATATACTGTTGTCTGAAAGCAGAGCTATGTTCCCATACCGAAAACAAAGTAGCAAGATCTAAGATACTAAAATAAATGAAAAGAAATCATGGTTGGAACATTTATTTCTTTACTTTCTCAAACAACCTTTCTGTACATGAGCTGCATATTAGTAGTTCTCTCTTCTTTCTTTATTTATTTTATAATGATAATATTCAGCAAGACAAATAAAGCTAAGAACATTATCTTTCTGATTGTCTAATGTCAACACCTCAATGTTGGTGTACACTGATCTACCTTGTGCTTTTGAGTTTTTGTCTTCCATACAGAAAATATGATTGTAAACTAATTCTGTAATGCAGTCTCATTGACAATAATATAAAATAGCTAAGGAAAAAAGAAAAAAAGAAAACAGAAAAACTGAAGCGAAATGCCTATAATTGGGAATGAAAATCAAGTGACTAATTTCACTCACCAGATGCTTACCTATACTTAACTGTGCTTATCCACTACAGTCAATATTAATAAAAGCATGTATGTGTATACATATTTATGCATATGCACACAGATAAAACTAATACTTTTAATTCATGATGAAATTGGTTTTTAATTACTCACCAAACTATTTATAAAGAATAAATGTTTATTTCAGAAATAATATAAAATATTCACCAAATATAGTTCCTAACTTTTTAATGGTAGTTATTCAATATGAAGAAAAGTTTTTGATAAGCAAAAGCTTTAATAATCCTAACAAAATATCAGAGAGCAAGTTATGTAAACACATTCTTAGGTAACACATTTTACAGTTAGTCTGGGTTTTAGTTTACTCTAAAACTCCCAATAGCAAAATATAAACAAATCTACATGTGGTTTCTGTATGTAAACATCTGTTCACATATAGAAACCTCTTAAATAACCAATATTATGTTTTTTGCTGAAAGCTACATAATATATTATGGTAGCATTATACATAATATATAATGGAAGCATTATACATAATTATACATTATACATAATGGTAGCATTATATTAATAATGGTAGCATTCACTTAATAGTCAGCTTATATATATAAACAGGTGGAGTTGTACTAGCTGACTCTTTTCATCTCTTGTCTTTCTCATTAATATAATTATGATTCAGTAACTATATACTATGCAGTCACCATTAATAAGAAACATTAAAATTATAATATAATTTTCTAGTGTCGATGTCACGATAAAATGCACTCAGTATACTCTGTAAAGTGGTTGGTGATAGGAAGGGCATCCAGCCATAGAAACCAAGCCAAATGAAACATACGAGCAAGA
>JAOPJM010001291.1:18867687-18880916 GCA_027124095.1 Muusoctopus leioderma
TATACATATTATACATACGTACAATACATATATTCCTATTGTTTCCTCTAACATCTATCTTGTTTTCGTTAAGCGACACACGCTCAACTATCCACTAGTCTTTTATTGTACTTCAACCCCTTTAAGTGACTACCACAAGTTAAGAAACAAATTAATGCGACTGCTAAAAACTTCGAATCGTAAAGTTTACAATATTTAAAATAGATAAAGTTTAATGTTATTTTTGTCAAACTTTAAACCTTCTTGTGTTAAGAAGTAAATTCCCTAGATGTAATCTCCGTCTGTTTGATGATAAATTACTACTCCGGAGATTGTTATGAATGAAGCATCAGTATACGATGTGGAAATCATATTTAAGTGACGAAAACTACCACGAGACAAATATTTATGTCAGTTTATCCCTAACTTGTGTTTATTTTTGATTTATTTCACTATTTTTACAAATATCTATCTTATTTTCATACACTTTCAATTCACCTCTCCGAAGCCGGTTTTACTCACACATACACACACAAACACACTGTTATATTATATGTTGTTATTGTTGAAGTGTTTTGTTTTTTAAAAGTTGTCTTTTGTAAATGTTTTTGTTAATATTTCAAATCAATGTTATGTTGTTATTTTTAATAATCTATACTCTTTTAATTTTCAGAAGGATTTTGTTTTCATTCGTATTTGTGTTCTTTTGTGTTTTAAACCCACACCGACATGTCAGACATTTAATAATACCACCTGTGTCCGAACCTTGAATCAATCAACACTCACAATACCCACCGATATCTGACAACCCATTACTATGTTTTGTCCAAGTGATGATATAGTGAGTTCGAATTTGTTATTGTGTGCGCGAACCCCTAATGATTATCATCGAATGCTTGTTGTAGACAAACTGTCACCCAAGTGTATAAAGCATTAATTCTGTATGTAGACACGTTTTTAAATAGATATGCATATATATATATATATACATCGCTTAATATATATTGTTGAACAAGCCCCAGATTAATTATACTTCTTCTCAGATACTGTCAGATCCCATTCCCTTTGCATCACTTTGTTTATAACTGTTTTTTTTTAAATGTTTGCTTCCAATTCTTAAATGGTAATATATAGTCGTTGTATGAAATAGTTTAACTATCCTACCCCAAAGTAAAGGAAAACGTAAGCGAAAGACTAATTTCTCATACCGTCGAGTTACCGAATTCTGTTGTATTGTCTTTATTTATTTATATTTATAACCTTTTTGATGCTAGAATTTAACATTCATGTAGCTACCCGCTGCAAGATGGGTAGTGATATTCATAACTTCAAAATAGTTTAATGTAGTGAACTTTGGAGACAACTATTAAATTCTTGAGAATTTCTCAATGATATGAGAAAAGAATGATTTATTCATTTTTGTCGAATTTAATTCTCAAATAATATACAATTAAAATAAAGGCAATCAAAGTCGTATTGTTTTTATGTTATTGTTTGTATAATGACAGGTTTATCTAAATTGTTGGACGTCACCGCAAAGTGCTGCGTTTGTTAAGATTTTTGTATTCCCGCCTTCTCGATTGTGTGTGTTAAAACTTCCTTAAAGAAATTCAATCTAATAAGCAAGCTCTGTTGTGTGTATGTGTGTTCCTTCTCTCTGTGAATTTATGTATGTAAGGAA
The DNA here is from genome assembly GCA_027124095.1 of Muusoctopus leioderma. Taxonomy (NCBI): domain Eukaryota; kingdom Metazoa; phylum Mollusca; class Cephalopoda; order Octopoda; family Octopodidae; genus Muusoctopus; species Muusoctopus leioderma. Next base: position 18,869,348 of record JAOPJM010001291.1, read on the forward strand.
TCTGGCAGTCTATTTCCTTCCTCTGTCTTTCCTCCGTTCTCTCTTTTCTTGGCGTCATACATCTGTCTTCATTTCCCGGTCTTCTTTCTCTTCCTACAACTCATTGCTTCTTTCCCTCAGAAATCGATTCGTGAAAAATAAGACCAGTTGAGTTTGATAACTAGAATAGAAGTGATGGTGGGGATAATTGAGTTATTGTTTTCTTTTCTTTCTTTCTTAAATTGTTTGGAAACTTTTGAACAAAAGTTGTACGTTTTAAACTGAATCTAATCTGTAAAGTTAGATGATAGATTATTAAACTTTTTGGATATAAATAAAATTCTTGTTTACTCTTTACATCATATTTGAATAACTAATTCTAGAATAATTTAGTCAGTGGATTGCTCATTTTGATGTGCTATATATATATATATATATATATACATTCCGGGTTACCTGTTCAGTTGAGCAAGGTAACGCCACTTAGAATAAGGTACTCAAGTAAGAAACTGATTGTGTAGAATTCTCATTCAGTCATTTAGTCCAGTGACTAATGACCGAATAAAAATTATATATATATATTACACAAATTGACAATTTCCTGAACAACTTTATAATCAAGAATTATAAAAGATTGATTGTCTTTAAATAATTTCTAATGCTCACAATTTTTTGTTAAATTAATTTTCATTGAACCTACAATTTCCAGCGGTTATTTTAAAATTTAGAAACTTAGAAAACCCAGAATCTCAATGTAATTTTTCCCCCTGGTTTCTAATTTTGTTTGAAAGTCTGATAATTCAACTTATTGATCAAGGAAATGGTTACCATTTGCTTTAAATTTTCTCCCGCTTCCTATAAATTATCATCTTTATCGACACACCCATAATTTACCTATAGTGTTTTTTTGTTTTGTTTGCCTACCAATGTATGGTGGCACCTCTCAAATATTGCCATCCTCCTGTCACTGGTTGGTTCTTCAGTAAACCCTACTTTTATTTTGGTTAACACCCCCCTGCAACACTCATACTTTTTGCAAATTTATTTTTAACTTACAAAGTTTTACTTAAATAAAATAATTGTTTTTTTGTTCGGTAATGCACGAGATATGGCATTTTGGTCATTTATGAAATCAGTTTCTGGATACAACATTGGTATATATGTAGCTTGTTTTGGGGCCTACCTAGTGTGGAGATCATCTCTGTTAGAAAATATAACATTGTTGAGAATACAGTATATGATGGGTTAATATTGTGGAGATTCTATTGTAAAAGCTATGTAATGGCAAAGCATTCAATTGCTCTACAATAGTTTTTGCAATTGGGAATGTTTCTGAATGTAAACTCTTTATCATTTTCATTTAGAATATAGCAATAATGAAAAAGTCGTGATAATAGTTGTTCAGAGGTTTGGAGTAATTATTTATATATTTCAAGTAAACCAGAAACTAAGGTGCTCGTTTCTGCTATAGGAAGGAGTAGATGCTTTTAATTATGGACAGATCAAATCTCAACTGAAAATATTTAAAGGAATGGTAAAATGTTTTACAATATTTGGGGCTGACTTGGAGGCTAAATTTATAAAGATTTGAGGTGAATTTCTCTCTTGTTTTTGAAAATCATTTCTTCCATGAGTATAGTGATCTTTTTTTTAATAGTTGGATGCCCTTGAACTGTGAACTAGTATTGGAACCTGTTTTTAATCAAAAAGTAAAACGAGCTGAGGGAAATAACTCAAATGGACCAATGGCAGGAATTTTGATTAGTAAGTTAAGGGGTAATATACTGAATGATGATATGCAAAAAATTCTCAATTAATTGTAATTTCCCTTTTAGTTGGAGAAAAAACAAAAACATAGTGTTAATTGCTAACAATTCAAAGAAAAAGGGAGATAGTTTCGAGAAATTACAAAATTAATTTACATGCTGAGGTGAAAATCTGATCTTCGTTATCAGGCAAGGTGACAGCTATGGACATGTTTCGTTCTTATTGGATCTCGTCAACAAAGCATAGTCAAACCTGCTGGATTAGTCAAAAAAGGTTTTTACATATAGAAAAAGAGTTATGAAGATTTTGAGAATGTTTTTGCATATGCCATTCAGTACATCATTCTTTAACTTATCTGAATTCATGCCATTGACTCACTTGAGTTATTTGCCATAGCTCATCTTTTTTTAATTATGCAAATTACTACTGACCAAAAAATGTTAAAATCTTTGACTGATCAAGCAGGCCCGAGTTTGATTATGCTTTGCTGACGAGGTTCAGTAAAACCGAAACATGTATATAGCTATCACCTTGCCTGCTAAGGAAGATCAGATTTGCTCCAAAGTATGTAAATTAATTTTTAATTTCTTGAAATTGTCTCCATTTTTTTTTGTGAATCGCTAACAATTACTGCTAGGTTTTTGTTTTCTTTCTCCATCTAAGAGGGAAATTTCAATTAATTGAGAAGTTTTTGTGTAGATCATTCAGTACTTCACTCCTTAACCTGCTTTTAATCAGTTATGTGAATTAGAGTAAGCATAGCTATGTACCTTGTTCAGGGATATAACACAATGGCTGTAGTAAGATTTGAACTTCTTTGACCATATGGTCATTGGTCTAGCACCTTTAACCTTACATCCATTGTGCCTCTCATCCAATATAGTTATGCTAGAACAAACTGCTTAATAAGAAAATAATATGAGCAAGAATTGCTGCTAACTTATTTAACCCTTTCATTACCATATTTCAAATGAAATACACTGCCTATGATTTTCAATTGATTTAAAAAATAATCAAGAATTTGGAGGAATTTAATAAAATATCTTTCACGTTTTACATAAAATTATAATGGAAGGTTTAAATTTAAATATGTATAACTTAAAACAAATATTTTTTTTTAATCATAAAGCCAGGGGTGGGTTGGTATCAAAAGGGTTAAGCTGGGCCAATGTAAACAGAGGCATTGATGGCTGAGTTTATACGGTTCCAATCTGAAAGGTTGACAATTTGTATCCTGCTTCTTGCATTCTAAGTAGGTACTTCAAATGTGTCATTGGTTTGCAATACTAAGTTCAATTTCTTCCACAGGAAAAACTATCTCTGATAGACTAGCATCCTAACTAGTGAGAAATTTATCTTCCATCTCCTTAATGCTGAGAGAATAGAGTTGAACATTGGCCCCATGGATTCTTGTTAATCATAAAGGATTAGATTTACATTTACATAGATATAGATACGTGTAATATATCAGAATTTTTTGGCAGAAAAAAAATGTAAGGAATTTAACAAGAATACATTTTATTTTTTTATTATTGAACTGTGAAGCCCAGTATGGTTTATTGGTTATACATAGGAATCAGTCAACCCGAGTCTATAGCAGAAGACACTTGCCCAAGGTACCATGCAGTGGGATCAAACCAAGAACAATGGTTGCAAAGTAAGCTTTTGAACTACCCGAGTGAAAAATAATTTTGAAGAACAAACAAAAACTTAATTATTTAAATGTAAAAAGTAAATTACAAAGTACCATTTATATATATAAAACTTGTCTCTGTTGGATCCTAGTTGTGATAACTATACTGTAAGTATAATTTTTCTTTATGATAAATACAGATAATTTGAAATATACATTCATTTATAAGCAGTACAAGTTTTTAGCTATCACTGTGATGTGTAATTGAATACACTTGGACATATGTAAACAAATGTCTTATCTCTCCGTAGGCAGAAAAAAAATGGGGATTGGTTTGACCGGGTTTTTATCCTAGTCGGGATCTCTTTAGAGACTATGCACTTTTCTTTGTCCACGGCAAGAGATAAAGCTTATAGCTATTTATAGCCACTAAATCAGTTAGTCTGATTTGCATAAATAGTGCTTTTGCTGGCTACATAGTTAATTATTCAATTATTGATGCACTGAACAGCACATGTTTGGTACTTTGAAATATGCATTACAGTATTTATTTTAAAACAGTACAAGTTTTTAGCCATGATGTGTAATTGAATACACTTCAACAAATGTAAACAAATGACTTTTTTATCACTCCGTGGACAGAAAAAGGAAGATTGGCCTGACCTGGTTTCAATTCTAGTTGAGTTCACTTTATAGACCATGCACCCACTTTTGTCCATGGAGTGAGATATAGCTTATAGCTATTTATAACCACTAAATATTGTGACTTCACTAAATCTGTTAGATTTGCATAAATAATAATCATTAATTAAATTATATAGATAAATTCTTGTAGCAGTAGTGACATAAACATAAGTTTGTTAGGGCTCTGGTGACTTTAAGATCTACATTTTCAATTAAAATATTCATTTATTTATAGACAATAGAAATTTTACCAGTTTTCATATGAGAATCATCATGAATAGTAAAATATAGTTCACATGAACAACTTCAGTAAAGCCATCTGATCTAATCCAATATGTTCAATAATCAGTGTTCATCTCATTTGTCTAGTATTTCTGAGGATTTCCTAGTCTATTACATCTTTAAACAATGCCAATTAGTCGGTTCTTTAAATGACATTTCATTATTTTACTTAATCAGCACAAATTTTGTTCTGCTTAATAATGTCTTAGTTTGTTTTTAATTAGAAAAGGCAATACTTAAGATTGATTACAGAATTTTTCATTGATGGTATTACATCAATTAAAAATTTCATAATAAATTTTAAGTTTTACCTATGACCGAGACAGCAATAGCAAGTCCCCAAAATGTTTTTGGAATTGATATTGCTCTGCCTCAGTCATAATTGCAGGAATTGGGTTTAGAAAAATATATTCTGATTAGCAATGGTATTCTTCTTCTTTATGTTCGGTAGTGCACATCGGTCCATCCTTAGACGGTTCCAGTTGCACCTTTCAGTTTTTCTATGAGAAGAGGTTGCTAGCTCATTGTTCAACTCTTCCCTATTTCTGGAAAAAGGGGCACTGTGAGTGGGCTCCCACGAACCTTCTCATAAAACAACAAAGCTGATTCAGAGAGAGAGAGATAGAAGAATTGATCCAGTACTAGACTGGTACTTTATCATGCCCAAAAGGATGAAAGGTAAAGTTGACCTCAGTGGGATTTGAACTCAGAACGCAAGGAATCGGAACAAATACTGCAGGGCCTTCTATCTGATGCACTGCCTTAGCAATTGTATACCTGTCTTTTTTTTAATTAGGTACATTGAGTAACCTGTATTGAGGTATCTATGTGAAGACTGGCTTGTATTGTATGATTTTTGATTCATGATATAACCATAGGGTAGAGAATGACTGAGTGCCTTCAGGGTTATCAGTCTAAAGGGGCACCATTATTTAATTCTTCACTTAAAGAAATCAGGAATGTGATGATGGTTCTATTGAAGATTTTAAATGTCATCTGGGTAAATTTCTCTCTTAAATCTTAAACCAATCATCTTCAGCAGGTTATATAATCAGTGTAGAGCAGGAGTTCCCAACCTTCTTCGTTCCATTTACCCCTTGGCAACTATTCAAAAGTAAATTTACCCCAACTCTGTTTTGTTCAGTAATTTGAGTTTACACTTCTACCATAATAAAACAACCGACAAATATCATCATCATCATCATTTTCACGTCCGTGTTTCCATGCTAGCGTGGGTTGGACGGAGATTTCTTGACGCAGCATTTTATGGTCGGATGCCCTTCCTGTCACCAACCTTATTGATTAAGTATGGAAATCCTACCACTGAACTACCAACGACCGGGCATTTGTTATTTGGAGACATAAACAAACTCACCGGCTGATTGATAAATGTTCAGCGGTGACAAGCACACACATATATATATATATACACACACATACGACAGGCTTCTTACAGTCTCTGTTTACCAATTCCACTCACAAGGCATTGGTTGGCCCGAGGCTATAGAAGAAGGCACTTGCCCAAAGTGCCACGCAGTGGGACTGAACCCGAAACCACATGGTTGTGAAGTGAACTTCTTAACCACGCAGCCATGCCTATATATATATATATATATATATAATGGGTGTGATTGTCATCACTTGACACCATTTATTGCTGAATCGGCAGCGACGTTTGTTTACATCTCGATAAAACAAAGTGCCCAGCTGTTTGGTAGTTCAGTGGTAAGATTCCCATACTTAAAATCAGTATGGTTGATGACAGGAAGGACACCCAACCGTAAAATGTAGCCTTGAAAAATCTATTTCCAACCCATGCTAGCATGGAAGCACAAACGTAAAAACAATGATGATGAGTACATTATCAGATGTTTCTTTCCGTTTTTCAAGTCTGTACAGTGCGTGTTGACAGAGATTTTGCTACTATTTCTAGCAGATTGAACGACCATGTAAAGACTCCATTGCTGGCTCATGCTCGTGCAATGTTAGCTACCGAGTTATAGTCAACTAAGTATTCTGACCTGTCTCTTCGCTTTCAGGTGAATCAATTGATATTGCATTGTCAATAAACTAATTTCCTTGATGTCGTCAGTGTGTGAGTTTAGGTATCCCCTCTGTTCAATCAGATACTGGTTGATGGATTGGAAACAGTAATTGATCTAACAAAGATACTGGCTGGTTAGCCATATATCAGTGGAAGACAATTTACACAGCTGTCTCATATGTTGCCGCCGCCTTACTTTGATCTCATCCATCTTATTGATTATTGACCTGACATTGGCCAAGAAAATGTTTAACAGTAAGATTTTGTAGTAAGGAGCACTTAACAAAGCTGTCTGGCTTGTCAACATGAGATTTATTGATAGCAACCAAGAAAAACTAAAAACTGCGAGCCAATGAGGGAGCCTCTACGTGATCGCTTGACCTGCCAGAAGTAGTAGCCGAGTCTCCCTGAATTTACACTGTACTGTCTTTTTTTAAAAAAAGGGCACATTAGATAGTGTTATCCAAGGTACACTATGCCTGGAAAAAGTTTGTTTCTACTGTTTATACTGTCATTGTTAGATATAGATTCAAAAGAAGACCATCTGGCTGATTGGAAAGGACACTCACCAACACACTCCAACTGCTAGTCCATAGTCTCTACATGGTCACTCAACCTGCTAGAAATAGCAGCCAAACCTCCCTTGAATCATACCCTGCCATCTTAAAAAGGAGGGACATGTTGGATAATGTGGTCCTAGATGTCTGAAAATAATATGATGTCTGAAAATAATATGGAATGCTTTGATCTTAGGTGTTGCTCAACCCAATTATTGATTTCATTCATGTCTTTGTCTCCTTCATGACGCGCCTTCGCAACCACATGATACAGGGTTCGATCTCACTGTGAAGCACTTTGGCCAAGTGTCATATACCATAGATTCGGGTTGACTAATACCTTGTGAGTGAAATTTGGTTGACAGACACTGTGCAAATCCCCGTCATATATACGTATGTTTATGTTAACGTGGGATGAGAACTGGTGCATTTTAACAGAAATGCCCTGTGATATTTAAATCTGACTGAATTATTTCCCTTTATGCCAATGTCCACTTTGCATTTCTTATCTTAAAAGAACAATGAAATAAGGACCAGACAAAGTACTGGGGTCGATATAATTGACTAAAAACCCTTCAAGGCACTGCCCCAGCATGGCCGCTGTCAAATGACTGAAATCAGGGGTCTTTTCCAATGTTTTCTCATGCCTTGCTTGGTAAAATATATTCTTATGGAATTTTTACTTAATATCCCATAAAGGCACTGTTGAGAGGTGAATTTGTGTTGCTTACTCAAAGCACAATGTCATTCACCCTCAATACCCCAATAGGTTTTTTTTTGCTGCATGTGTTTGATTATATAAATCAGTAATAACATCATTCCTCTAAGGCTGATAGAAAATTGTAGGTCAGGTTAACAATACTTTTGTATTATATTTGCCGTTTGCACAATGTGTTGTTTGCATACAGTCATAGCTCACTCCCATTATTTTTACCAGAAGCTGATGTCTTGCCAGAACAACTAAGGGAATAGTCTACTGCTAACTGGATGGTATTGTCAAAGATACAGCTAGTCAGCCTGGTCAGCCATGTGTCAGTAAAGGCTATTACACAGTGGTCTCATATATGTTTTCCTAGAAATTAACCTTACTGTTATCGCATCCATCTTATTGTTCAGTAATCTGATATTAGCAAACAAATCATCATCTGGTCAAGCTTGCTCGGATCAAATCTTTCGTTAGCTAAATAACATCTATGGCCACCAGGTCTATAGACGTTAGCAGTAATACACTGGGGAATTTGGTGATCCTGGCTGTTGACCTTAGAGAGGTTCCTCAGCCCAGCATCGTGTGAGTATCGCTGTTGATCGATGGATGACTCTTTTGCCAAGACTGCACTTCCACCATGCTGCTTCCCATGGTTTCACGTGTAGCTCTAGGCTGGGTGGCTATGCCGGGTACTATACCTTGCCAAAGGGCAGCCTGTGTTTGGTCTAGGATTACTTATTTCCTTATTCGCTGCTAACCCCTATATCTCGAGGTCGTTCCCCTATCTACCACCTGGGGACCCGCCAGGTAAGAGTTTTCTCTCCTGATTCTCCCCAGTAGCCAACAAATATTTAGCAATAAAATTACAATTTGGTGCACTATTAACCACACCTTTGGAGATGAACAATTTTTTTTTTATATTTGCATCTACACATATAAATATTTGTAAGAAATCTCCATCCCCAGTGAAGTGGTTAATAGTCTGGAAAATTTATAATATTATTGACATTAACAAGAACTCATATCAGACAGACATGTCTGATTTGTATCCCAGCTTGCTCACTCCAGATTTTTTATTTCATTTGTATCTTTTGTCTTCTTCATGGCAGTAACCACCTTTATAACAGTTGTCTATCCTGGTGTTTGTAACAATTGAATTCTGGCCAAGAACACTCTACTCCAATATCAACAATGATTTATTGGTCTCTACTTTTCTTATGCACTTACAGTTTGAATAACATGCAACCAATGTGAGCTAATGAGGAGGCTTCTACATGGTCACTTGACCTGTTAGAAATAGCAGCCAAATGTTCGTAAAGTTGCACCCTACCATCTTAAAAAAGGAAGGACACATTTTACAATGTAGTCATAAATCTACAAAAAAAAAAAAAAAAGGCAGGGTGGTCATGGCATAGGTCTGCTCGATCAGGGCTGACTTGGTGAGAAACCACAACTACAACCACAGCCACTACATCTTGTGTTTAAGTCATCCTAACTTAAATTATTCTTTAGATTTATACCATACAATAGATCCATTCTCAAATCATTTCTCTCGTCACTTGTATCTCTTCCTTTTGAGCCCCAGTCTGACCTTGTGTATTTAGAGTCTTGACATATGTTACCATAGATGTTATATTTATATGAAGAATAACGTTCATTATTAATACTTCTCTAAAATTCCTTTCATTAACATTCCCGTACTAGTCACAATTTGGTTTTCTTGTATGTGTTTTATTTTATTTTCATCTCAGTTTTTTACTATGTGTGATAAAAATGTAAAAAATGGACATATGTAAACATTTCTGGAGCATAGTTAAGTTATTGTTAATATATTTCAAGCGGTGAGCACCGGGAAGCTAATTAGGAATACTTCTGCAGTAAGGAAAATACAACATTAGCTCAATGCAGATGGTGTCCCCTGGAACATAGATAAGTTAGTGTTAACATATTTAAAGCAGTGAGCATGAGGAAACTAATTAGGAATACTTCTGCAGTATAAGCTCAATGCAGATGGCATCCCCTCAGTGATTTATTATTATTTCTGGAGATGCCTGTCCTAAGACCAGTCACTGTATCATTAATTAGGTCTATCTTACATTTAGATAGACTGGAGCTAAACAAGGGATGTACCTTGTCTAAGGACATAACACATTACCCCTGTTTTGGTGGTGTATTAGCCTACAACCTATAGACTAAGAATCCTGCATTGTAACAATGCGGTCACTGTGCCTCATTAACAAAATTTACATGGTCATTCGACCTGCTAAAAAAAGCAGCCAAATCTCCCTCAAACACCACCCTACCGTCTTAAAAAATAAAGAAAATGACACATTGGCCAATGTAGTTGACTGTTTGAGAAAAAAGAACATAAAAAAAAGACGGAATGATCACAACTGAAACACCTTTGTTCATAGGTCTGCTGGATCAGGACCAACCTGAGGCTAAACAGCAAAACTTACTTGTAATAAATGGTCTACCTTTCCACAATACAGTTTTGTTCCAGTCTGTAACTCGACACTTATAATGAAACCACAGGGATTTTAAACGAACACCCCGGTTTTAGAATAGGTCCACCATGTCCCTGCGTGTAGTAAGAGTCGACTAAGAGGGTTGGTGACAGGAAGGGCATCCAGCCATAAAATACTGCCTCAGAAAACTCGTCCAACCCATGTTAGCATGGAAAAGCGGATGTAAAACAATGATGATGATGTAATTTCATGGTTCACTATTTACTTAGTGGTTTTTGTGATTTTTTTTCTTTCTTTCTTTTCTTGTAGATTGAATTCAGCATATACTATTTTGTGGCACCAATTAAAACATGATGATGTTCTCTTCATTGTAGGTCCTGAATATGGTACCACCCAATCATCGTGGAAAAGTGTCCTAACAGAAGCAGACAAGTTGTGTGAACTACATACTGAAGTAGCAGAGCGATTAATGACTAATGTATATCTACAAGTTAAGCAATGGAACAAAGATAACTTCCACAAGACTATGATGAATTTTCGTGAATCTAAAGAAAAAGAAGATAATTTCAGAAGGGTAAACTTTTTACTTTTTTTTTTTTTTAATTTCTTTCTTGCTCTTTATATATTTGTAGCTGTTTTTATAATTTATTCATCAACATCAGGATTGTTGCTTATTAGCTAGAGTGGTGGCAGATAATTATCTCAGGAGAAGAATGCAGTTGGGGGTTTCATGGTGGCCTTAATGCGCTTTCAGTGGCTAGTCCCCTTTTGGGAACTGTATAAATTTTTAATGTTTTCACACACACACATACATACACATACATGCACACACACACACACTATTTTACAGTAGGATAGTTTTCTTATTTGTTATGTAGGAGGGTAAATTAGTTTCAGTTACAGGTTGACAGCAAAAACTTTCATTTGCCTCCTATTGTCAATAAAAAATTTTAAAAGTTTACTTTTACTATAAAATAATATACAAATAGGTCCTTCCCAGTTGTTTATTATATAAATATTTAAACATTTGATTCATTTGATATATTTACATAATATAAAACTGTGTAATTTAAACTGCATCATTTTCTAATGTAGTTCAGAGTTCAAGTTTTGAACTCGGAACCTTTGAGTCATCATCAAGTATGCTTACCTTCCTTCCATAGTAACTCTGTAACTGGGCAAAAAAAAAAGAAAATATGAACCAACCTTGAATTTATAGCTTCTTACCCATGTATTACTCACATTTACTGTTCTCCTAACTCTTCAAAACACATCAGTGTTTGATAATGCCCCAGCATGGCTGTAGTCGACGGGCTTAACTCACCCTGAAGGATACGGTTCCACACCATCAAATTGATATAAATCATTGAACTATATATATATATATCATCATCATCATCATCATCATCGTTTTACGTCCGTTTTCCATGCTGGCATGGGTTGGACGGG
>JAOPJM010001291.1:18881016-18894466 GCA_027124095.1 Muusoctopus leioderma
TGGTCGGCCCGAGGCTATAGTAGAAGACACTTGCCCAAGGTGCCACGCAGTGGGACTGAACCTGAAACCATGTGGTTGCGAAGCGAACTTCTTAACCATGCAGCCATGCCTGCGCCTAAATAGGAAATTTAAAATACTGTTTTTAAACATTACTATTTCAAGTTCAAATAACAATAAGAATACAATTTATGAGCTAATGACAAACAGATATTGTACAAATCCAGATTCAGCAAATATACCCCCTTCATGTAGGCGAAATTTATCCATTGGGAATAAATTTACCCCAATTTGGGAAACTCTTGTGTAGAGCAACCTCCAGCAACTCATTGATTCATCATCATCATCATTTTACGTCCGTTTTCCATGCTGGCATGGGTTGGACGGGTGATTTTCAGCCCGCGTCAATTGTGAATGGAGTCACCACTCTCCTAGACGGGTCGGGGGACCATGCCTCACACGTATGTTTCATTTGGCTTCACTAACTACAAAAATATAAACACACGAGCTTTTAAAAAAACAAAAATACAATCTAAATGAAACCGATATAAGGTATAAGGTGGTGCTCCAGTGCGGCCAGAATTTAATGGTACAAACCAACTAAAGTACATACTTATTCTCATACTGGGGGGGGGGGGGATTATTTTGATACTCTTTTTAGGTATCCATACATTTAGTTGTGAGATTTCTCTTTCTACTCATTTCTAGTTTAAAATTTTCTTTTGAGCTAGATTTCACTGAGCAATTAATGTAAGTTTTCTCTAAATAAAATCATGTCCATTTAGATTGAAGGAGATGAACTCAACTAAGGTTATTTTTTAGTTACTCCTAATTGATGCTTATAAAATGCATTTTTATATCTCAGAAATATAAAAATGAAAGGAATAGTCTGCAAACATTTTCATGGGAAGATCTGTGGTCCAACATCAACAAGTCCTTGTAAAGATCAGTATTTAATTATTTGTTCTTCAGTCAATAGCTTATTACTTTTGACTACATGCTCTTGTTTTTGATGATTGTTTATATTTTTCTTTAAAACATGAAAAATTACTCCCCACCCTACCATCCAAACCAGCCCTATACAGTACTACAGCTTTTAACAGCAGGATTGAACCAGCTTTCTACGCTACTACCAATTTCAGACTAGTGACCTATTTTCCATACATCTCTTCTCTTCCTGCTTAGTTCAACGCAGTTGCTCGCTTACTGATCAATTCTATTTTTTTCCCTTTTGCTTTTTGTTTTGTTTTGTTTGTTGTACTTTTATTCTCTCAGTAAGGTTAAAACTGTTGTTGACAGTGATTGTGACAGAAATTTGCAGTCACCTGCTCACTCTCTCTCCCTCTTTCTTTCTTTCTTTCTCTCTATCTCTCTCTCTCTCTATATATATATGATTCTCTCTTTTTCTCTCTACGTTTGCTTTTAAAACTTTGATAAAATCTTTTTCATATTTCATTTAGTATTCTATTTTAAGATTCGTAAAGAAGAGTTCATATACGATTTTATATTTTTTTAAATGTTAGTGCTATACTTTATTTTTGTGAGTGCTTATATTTTAAACAAGTACTAATTTTAAAACAAAGTGTGAATGTATATATAATGGATATATGGAAAATAATTCTAAAATTCTGAAGCCTAATTTGTTGTTTATTAATATTAGTATTAATTTAATGTGTTATCTTAATGTTTAATTTTAATTAGTCGATGTTATGTTCCATATAACTGGAAAATAGCTCCTTAAGATTTCCCCCAGAGTTAACGATCCTCTCATTCATTAGAATACATAAATTCCATGTTTCCTTTATTTGCGGGTTTCTAATTCGTTCAGAGACATTATTATTATTTTACGTTCTGAGCCATTCATCCTTCCGAAGACCCTCCCTTAAAACCGAGGTTGACTTTGTGTTTCACTCCCACATAGCTGGGGAATAATGAAATAGATACCAGTAATATACTTTGGTCGATAAAATTGATTACACTCAACATTTGTGTAATTGTGCCAAAGTGAGAAATCATGGGCGATTGGTAGAATCGTTGGAGCTTCGGATAAAATGCTTTGTGGTATTTGTTCGGACTCTTTACGTTCTGAGGTCAACTTTTCCTTTCATCCTTCCGGGGTCGATAAACGAAGTACCAGTCAAGTACTAGGGTCGATATAATTGACTTACCCCTCCCCCAAAATGTCTGGCCTTGTGCCGCGTCGAACAGAATGCCTTGCAGTATTTGTTCTGGCTCACTGCGCTCTGAGGTCAACTTTGCCTTCGGGGTCGATAAAATAAAGTACCAGTCAAGCACTGGGGTTGTTGGCCTTGTACCTATGGTAGAAACAATTATTATTGGTGGATGCCTGAACTAAGTAATTTGAAGTATTTAGTTACGTTCCTTTAATCCTTCCAAGGCTTTTCATCCTTCTGGGGTCGATTAAAGCCACTATACTCTCCCCCAAAACTTGTGATCTTGGCGTCTATGCTAGAAATTATTACCCACCGAGGTCAACTTTGCCTTTCATCCTTCCGGGGTCAATAAAATAAAGTACCAGTCAAGTACTGAAGTTGTTGGCCTTGTGCCTATGTTAGAAACAATTATTATTATTCGAGTTTGCAGAGTCGTTAGCGTGTTGGACAGAATGCCTTACAGTATTTATTCTGGCTCACTGCGCTCTAGTTCATATCCCACCAAGGTTAACTTTACCTTTCATCCTTCCGGGGTCAATAAAATAAAGTACCAGTCAAGTACTGGGGTTGTTGGCCTTGTGCCCATGTTAGAAACAAATATTATTATTATTGTTATTATTATTTTTATTATGGCAGTGGATTGGTAGAATCGGTAGGGCAGTATTTCTTCTAGCTCTTTACATTCTTAGTTCAAATCCCACCGAGGTTAACTTTGCCTTTCATCCTTTCGGGGTCGATAAACAAAGTACCAGTCAAGTACTGGTGTCGATTTAATTGACTTGCCCCTCCCCTAAACTTATGGCCTTGTGCCAATATTAGAAATAATAATAATAATAATTATTATTATTATTTAGTCAAAACACTATTTAACATCACTGTAAAATCTGTAAGTCTATTGTGTAATTCATGAAGTTTTTCTAAAAATATTCTGATATTGAAAAATATTTTTGAATCAAAAGCAATGTTTATTGTAGTTAATATTATCTGTGAAGTATTGGTGCTATATGAACATATTTGTTGATGTCTTTTCTTACCAAAGTGTATGATACTGGATTTCAAAATGAAGCAATCTGTTTTACTTTTACACCTGATTTTGTTGACAAATTTGGTGCAGTCTTTAATTTAGTGTCAACATATTTCGTACATCATTTTTTAGTTTCTTTCAGAAAGATTTCATTATTACATTTTCAAGGCTATATTTTGTTTTTGGTGTAGATACTTTTTCTGCTTTTCACATTCATTTACTATTGCTGGCATTGATGATTGTAGTCTGCAGTAGTAAAACATTAGTGTGGAAGCTTATAGAGAAGTGAGAATGATGTGATTCTAACATAATTTCTCTATAAACAAATTTTGGGCTTTTTTTTTTTGCTTTTGTTTTAACTATTTAAGAAGAACAACAGTATTTAATCCAAATTAAATTTGATATAGAGAATTAGATTCTGAATCAGTAAAGTTGTTTGCTTCTTCGTTGAAATTCTTCTGACTGATATCTATTCAAAGGTGGAATGTTGGTATTGAGTGGGGGTGTGTCTCATGCTGTGGATGATATGTGTGGCAGACCCAACTAAATAACTGATGGTTTTATGGTCAGCACCAGCAGACTCATTGGATTTTATGTATGTGATGCATTCTGAACTACCTACACAAGGAATTTTGTTTAGAGACTATGTGACTGTACTTGTCATAGAGCAAAGATATGCAGTTGCAACATAGTTAAATTTGGTTAAAATATATCTTCAATGATAATTAAAGCTTTGGGTCCCTACACAGTTACCAAACCTTCCAAGATATGGTTTGATGTCTCGTAGATAATATAAAAAGAATTGTCATTTCATTCAATAGTATTTATTGTAATCTTTTTTCATTTTTTTGGCAGTTTTAGTCTGTCTTTTCATTCAAATTAATGAATTTCTTTGAAAGATGTCTTTTGAGACAGATTTTCCTGTTGACTTTGGTAAGAAATTATAAAGTTTTTCAATATAGCCCATATATTATGTATTTCCACAAGCATTATAAATTTAATGGCTTATAAAATGAGAACAAATTTATCTTTTATATTGCAAGATACAAACTAAACCAGTTGTGGATCAAAAAGACCATTATTTTTTGTGAATTTTCAGTGCAAAGAAACAATGTTTCTTGATCTTATTTTAAAGGTTGGGTGGCAGCAGTTAAGGAAAGCAGTGTATTTATGACAAATACTTGATTCTTGATTCAACAATATCATCAGCTAAAATTAGAAAAAAGAGCATTGGAAAGATGTAGTATTTTTCCATTGACATTAATAAAACTTCAGATTGCAAAAATAAACTTCAAATTTTTTTAAAACTTTTACAAGCAAATTCTGTCTCTTTTTATTCTTTCCCAATACATTTGTTACATTGATTATAATCAATGTATTATTATCGTAGCTAAGTTGTTGTAATAGGAAAAAGTAAAATTTTACATTGGACACCTTTTTTTAATATACTGCTCAGTTACGAAATGGTTAGCTTCAATAATATATATATATGATGAGCCAATGAAAGAACCTCTATGTAATTGTTCAACCTATTAGAAAAAGAATTTTCCTCAGATCACACTATCCATCTTAAAAATAGAAAGACAGATTGGACAATGTAGTCCCTGGACAGGAACACCTTTAATCATAGGCCTACTGAATCAAGGCTAACCTGGAGCTAAACAACAACAACATTTACAAATGACTTTTGATCAATATCATATCAAGAGAAATGTAAAAGAAAACGAATTTTGAAATATGCTTATAAATACATTTTAATTTTTTAGTGTAGTATAATATAAATCCAGTGGTAATCCGGGTTGTCACTAGAAAACAAAAACAAGTCAATATAATTACACTGTGAGGAAGAGGCAAAAGAAAATTCAATGTTTTGGCAGTGACTCTTTGTCAAGAACAGAAAAGAGGGAAATAAGCAAGATGAGCATAGGAAGGTGCGAGGAAGTGCCATGAGCATGTTATGTATGTGTTTGTTCTGGTGGATAGGTGTGGATGTGGAGTGCTGTGAACAAAGTATACTGGTGTGTCTGGTAGATGGGTAGTGTGTGGAGATAGAGGTGTAGTTAATGACAATGAAGTGCATGTGGGGGGGGGGGGTGACAGGAGAAGCCGATTATTAATCCAATCTAGGTGAGCTGCATTTAACTGAAAAATTAATTGTTCACAATGTAAGCAGGAGACAGGGGTTGTACAATGTTGCAAAAGGTGAGATGAAGTAGGTGTGTCCTGAAGAATTGAAGTGATGAGTTACAGACCTGTTTGATCTGGTGCTGTTGTGTTGGACGTCCAACAAGTGTTCCCTAAAACATTCAGCCAGTTACTGACCAGTTTCCTCAATGTACAATAATAAGCCACATCTCCACCATCTCTTAACTTCCTGAACATCTCCATTTCCATTGACCACCCTAACTTCTCCACCTCCATCTTTTACAAATCCATCATTAAGCTCTGTTCACACCACCCACATCTATTCCCCATATCACATGCACACACACATACATATGTTCATACCCTTTCCTACACCTTCCTATGCTCATCACTTCTGTTTTAGCTCTTGCTCTTTTGGCTGTAAACCACCAGTCTACACAGTAATGCTCTACTCACTTCTGTTCTGTTATTCACCATACTGCCTTGCTGAAATTAACACTTTTTTTCACTCAACATTACCCCTCCCTCTTTTTTGTTCTTGATGAAGGACCACTGTCCGAAATGTTGAATTCTCTTCTGTTTCTTCCTCACAGCAGAACCATATTGACTTTGTACTATTGTTTGTTTTGTTTTTGTGTTTGCCTTATTTTTCTTATTTTTCTTGTGACTACTTGGATATTTTAATTTTAAGACCTAATTTGAATAGACATTTTATTCATATATTATGAAGTACTTAATTTAGAGGTGAAAATATATTACTAAACAATTGAAAAAGTATTATTCATTTAGTTTTATAACAGTGAGCTGATTTTTATTCTTCAGATTGACATTATCACTTCAACTTGTAATTTAAATGTCTCCTAAACCTTGAAGAGGGTTTTTAATTAAGGGCCCAGGGCTTAGCTTCAGTTTCATCACATTAAGTGGATGAATGTTAAATCTTCTCTTGCAAGATTTAAATATAATTTATTTATTCCAGGTTGTTGTTTAGCCCTAGGATTAAGTGGACCTATGATGCAAGATGTTCCAACCATGACTATCCTGTCTTAAACAATTTATTTTTAATCAGGCATGGTGTATCTACAACTACATTATATGTGCTCCTTTTTAAGACAGTAGAGTGTGATTTGAGGGAGGTTTGACTGCTATTTCTAACAGAGAGACCATGCAGAGGCCATCTCATTGGCTTGTTATATTACAGGTAATATTATCAGATGCTCTGGTACCTGTTTCTGCCAGCTAGGTGAACTAAGACAATGTAGAATAAAGTGTTCTGTTCAGAAATACACCAGTGGATTTGAACTCCTGACTCATTCATGAGCAACTAGTTCAGTACCATATTCACTCAATCAACTATCTTGCCTCTATCTCAACTTGCTATTAATTTTTATTATGTCATCCATCTTATGGTTATTGCTTAACCTATTAAATTGGTTAAGTTCTCTAAAACATTGGTAAACCAATTGTTAAGTTGATTGGATTTTTTAAGATATTTTCTAGTAACATTAAGTAAACTACCTTTTGAGTTTTCAATGCAATTCCGAATCAGTTTTCAAGAATATGTGTAGTA
Organism: Muusoctopus leioderma; assembly: GCA_027124095.1. Taxonomy (NCBI): domain Eukaryota; kingdom Metazoa; phylum Mollusca; class Cephalopoda; order Octopoda; family Octopodidae; genus Muusoctopus; species Muusoctopus leioderma. The sequence continues at coordinate 18,887,927 of JAOPJM010001291.1, forward strand.
AATTGAATAAGCTAACCAAGACAAATTTTGGTAGATGAATTCTTCAGCAGACACTAGCATATTTTGATGTGTATTTATCCACTCTTAGCAAGATGGCAATAAAAAGAAATGGAAAAGAAAGTAGGCTTATCACAACAAGGACATTTTTAATTGTTTATCCACAAGATGGAGGTTATCTCTAATGGATGCTAGCTAGATAGGTTTCTATTGTTTTGGCCATTGACAAGCCATTTTAAAAATATAGATGTATTTTAAGTTAAAGTCTACTTGTGGTTTTTCTTGGTTAAGTATTCTAACTGTCTATCAACCAGCTTTCATTTGTTAAATCAGTTATATAACATCAAATAAAAAATTTTTTTTTGGCTTTTTTCTCTCTTCTTACTCTCAGCACACACCTGCAGGCCAGAGAACACAGCTGGGAGAGGGCACTTACCATTGTTAGTCAGGGTAATTCTAGATCTGTGGGGTTTCTTGGTTGGCCCTTGGTGGCTGTTCCACAATTGGGATGTCTAATTTCATACCTTTTCTATACTTTTGTTTTCCATAATCGATTCTACGTAAACCCCACAATTTTTGTAATTTATATTTGTAATGTCCCCCTTTGTCCATTGCACGTGTAGCAAATAAAAGAAATTATTATTATTATCATTATTATTATATATGGTCTTCAATGCTGTCTGTTATGTCTGATCGTTTTGGACAGTTTTGTCACTAACATTGATCCATAGTTTTTCTTTTCTATTTTTTTCTAATTTATTTTTGGCTCTCCATCTGTTAAGCACACACATTAACAGGTTAGTACTACTTGCTTAGTCATAGGCTGAAATGATGCTGAATCCTATCTGTGATGCATAAGTCTGTTTGTGTGTGTGTTTACCATATGTAATTTTTCAGAGCCAGTTTGACAAGTCCTTCATCCAGTTGCTGAATGTCATAAAAATGTCAACTATAATGATCGAAAATCAAACCTAACTGAGGGTTTAATATAACTGGTTAAGTTATGAGGCTGTGCAAAGCAGTAGATATATTTCAGTAGTTAAAATATTTCTAAACTTGTTCTGATAGAGCAACAATTTTGGAGGCACTCCTATATAAATCTATGGATCATCATCAGTTCAAAGAACTAGTATTCCTCACCGTTGAAGCTGGTATCATGGAAAGTGAAGGAATTTCCAATGAAGCTATTCTCTTGCTCTAGCCAATCAATAATCATATATTGTAGATTAATCATGCGTATAGCTTATTCTGAGAGCCCTCGTTTCATTCAACTAACGTATATGGTAATATTTTCTATTTAGCTTCAATTCCTAGAGAGATTACAAAAATGAGTGAAAATTGGTTATGGTTTAATTAAATTAAACTTGTTTTACAACATTATATTGTATGTGATTTACATTTATTGTGTACTTAATTAGAAAAAATAGTATGAGTGTAGCACTGATAAACTTGCTTAATAGTATAAATATATATTCTGTCTTGGATTATTGGCATGGATTGAATGGATTTTTACTCTTTTACTTGTTTCAGTCATTAGACTGGGGCCATGCTGGGGCACCGCCTTGAAGTCGATTAAATCGACCCCAGTACATTTGAGTCTGGTACGTATCTTATCGATCTCTAAGCCGAACAGCTAAGTTAACCTAAACAGGAAACTCTCAACGGTTTTTATTTATTATAATTTTCGATGCCATTTAGTCTTATTAGTGAGTAGCCATGGCTATGTGATTAAGAAGCTCGCTTCGCAACTATGTAGTTTCGGTTTCATCCCACTAAGTGGTACCTTGGGCAAATTTCTTTTATTATAAAAAGATATTTCTAATATATCATCAAACTAGAAATTGAAAACAAATGCAAGAATGATATCTTACGTATTTCTATGAATATATATAACATAGTATCATAGCTTAACGTAGACAAAATCTTATTTTTCCTTTATTGATGTCTTTCTTAGCTTTTAGATAGGTACAGCCCTTCGGATTTATAGCAGAGAATTGTGGAAAGGTATATTATGAATTGATTTCATTTCAACGGTTCTATAATACCAAATCGGATGAAATATTAGTGCAGAGCGAGATCCAGAGCGATAGAATTCTGTGGAAGAAACATTGTGCTAAATATAGGATTTGAGGTGCCACATATTTGTGATGAGACACGATGTGCAACTTACAAAGCAATTAGGTTTAGATGATGATATCACAGTGAGAAAATCCGTAAGAATGTGTTCCATGGTAATAACAGAAGACGAGAAGGAAGAACAAAGCTTGGTATTAGGTAACAACATTTCATTGGACGTAGTTTAATTATAATATTTTAAGAATATCTCCAAATGTTGTTTATCTTCTCAGATTTTTTGCGGAATTCGCTTCCTTCCTTTTTGAGTTGGGAATGTAAGTTCTTGAACTGATGAATGCCAGCGATGCACGATACCTAATGGTATCATGCACCACTGGCATTCATCAGTTTAAGAAATTCAGGCATATTGTAACTATGAACCTTTATTCGATACAGTATTATTGTCATTATCATCGCACATATTCGGACAACCATGACTGTAGTTTCAAATGAGTTGCCACTTAGTACAACATTTCGAAATTATTCTACACATTAGCTCTCTATATTTGGTAGTCGATTATCTTTTAAGTTTAAGTATCACCCTCAGAAGAAGAACATCTTCCTTACTTACTAATGGCGTCGAATTGGCAGAGGCATTAGCGTGTCGGATAGAATACCATGCAGCATTCGTTCTCGCTCACTGCGCTATCAGTTCAAATCCCGCCGAGGTTAAATTTGCCTTTCATCCTTTCGGGGTAGATAAAATAAAGTCTAGGGTGGTGGACTGGCGGAATCGTTACAGCGGTGGACGAGATGCCTCGTGGTATTTATTCCGGTCCTTGCGTTCTGAGTTCAAATCCTACCGTGGCCTACTTGGGTGGTAGACTTAATCTGTCGCCCGGTTTAATACAACTACCTGGCCCTTGGGTGCCTTTAGCGGAGTCCACTCTGTTGCAATCATTCGAGCCAGGTCTCCAGTCTGAGGATACCTTCCTCCCTCTCTCCCTCCCAGCAGTCTTGGAGGCCCTAAAAAAGAATGATGGGCACTGCCTTCCCTCCAGACGAAGCAGTACAAAAAACATTCTAGAAAAAATATATTTTATTTCCGGATTAATCTGATCTATACTTGACCATTTACTATAGTTTTTATGATTCCGATCAAACTAAGACATCTGGACAAAGAGCATATGTTCTATAATCCTTTATATCTATGCAGTATTATAATAGTAGAAACGAGCTAAATGTAGACCGAGGACTAAACAACAACATTATCGTTAACTCTAGCCACACATTAAAGTTCGTAAACAACAATCCTTTCAATACACACAAAATCAAAATCCTTTAATGCATTTATTTTCTTCCGATTCACATGATAAATGGACATGAATAATCTCCAAAATATTTTCTCACTCGAAAATAAATATCTCATTCAGTCTTTACTAAATCTCTAATGGAAGACGGAAAATCCAAGTTTCATTGCATTAATGTCACATTTTTACCTGATATTTATTCTACTTTTGAATCATGCCATTATTTTAATCCCCTTTTTTTATTGAAAACTTTACGTAAAATGACAAATGCCTTGGCAAATATTTGTACTAGGTTCTTACATACAAACATACAAACACATACACCAACGCACACCACGCACGCGGCATACACATTCAAACACTTCAACACACAAATCTAAAGGTAAATCTCATTTTCTGTTTCTGTTTCTATTGGAAAACATGTCTTCATTAAGAAAAAACAACAAAAAAACATTTGCCAAGGATAAAATCTTAATCAACTCTTAAAATCGAAAGTAAATTCAGAAAATGAGAATAATTCTCGGGTAGCTTTATAAGCAGCACATATAACATAACCAGTAGAACCACACTAGATAGTCATGTGCCTTGTTGGATGATGGCTAGATTTTCTACTAGCATTCTAGTATGTTCTGGGATTTAATAATAATAGTATAAAATCCAAAATTCAATAGTCTAAATAATTCTATTTCTATGGTTTATGATTTTCATTACCTCGAGTTACTGAAACGGTGTTGTAAATTTTCCAGGAAGCAATTTTGCTGATCTAAATGCATTCAAGTTTTGTCTGGAATCAGTAAATCATTATGCTATTTTAGAAAGACAAACATGTAAGTAACAAAAAAGTAATTCTAGTGAAGACGTAAGTTGTTACCTCTATAAAAAGTGAAGATTTCTATAAATATACATAAAGATATCGATATTTGTTTAACATTATATCTATATATATATTTGTATGCGTTCAAATATTCCGTATTATACACACGCACACATACATATACGCACACACACATACATATACACACACACACAAACACATATATATATATATATATATATATGTGTGTGTGTGTGTGAGTGTGTGTGTGTGTGTGTGTGTGTGTGTGTGTGTGTGTGTGTGTGTGTGTGTAGTTACCGACACGTAGAATGTTTTGTAGCACTGCTATTTAAAATGGATATATTTCGCCACTCCAGATAATCTTAAATTTCTGCATAGTCGTTTATTTCTCTTACATCTGGTCCGAATGCTTGCGACAGAGTAACGTCCATTAAAAGCACCCGAAGACAAACTGTTGGTGTTAAACCAACCGGTATGTTTAGTCTAACACTCCAGATCAAAATGAAAACAAAAAGAAAACACTATGATATGTTATAGTGGCTTTGGTACAATGGTGGTTGTTTAACTCGATATGGTAGGGAGGAGATTTAGAACGGAGACGTATATATCAGAAAAAGATGGATGTTCAGCAAAGTAAGGGATACTTGATGTGGGAGGGTGGAAATACTCTAATCCTTTACATATTTTTTAAAAGTAACCTCCCTGATGAAGGGTTCTTCGACAAAGGGATTACATTTCATGACTGTGTGAAAGCTTTTATGATTGATTATCGAAGGTTCCATTGACTTGCAGACGTGATTTCAAATCCTCCGTAGTTATAGCGTAGTTATAGCGTAGTTATTGCAGACGTGATTTCAAATGCTCCGTAGTTATAGGCATGTTGGATTTCTCTAAATGGTGCTGCAATGGACGAATAGCATTTACTTCATCAAGTCAACAACAGAGCTTCTACATGATCACTCGACCTGCTATAAATAGCAGCTACATTTCCCTTAAATCCTTAAATTCAACACTACCGTCTTTAAAAAAAAATAAATAACGGAAAACCTAGTCCTAGACTACATTATGTCTAAACAAAACAACACAAGATAGTCACGTCTGGAACGTCTTTGTTCATCGGTCAGCTGGATTAGAGCTGACCTAAAGCTAAATAATTACAACAACAACAACAACAACAATAACAACAACTTCATTGAGCAAGTAATGAAAATACTTAATAAAACTTAAACATATTTCTAAATCTATTTAGTAAATCACAATCTAATTAACACTAATTACATATAAGATGATCTGAATTAAACGCTCATTAAACCACTTGACCCTATAGTAATGCTGCAGAATTCTAGAACTCGATACATCATTACGTGGAGCCAACACGTCTACTGTCTCCTGTATAGGTGTATTAATAATATCAATTTAGTGTGACTGTTGACCTCTCATTCAGTTATAACTTAGGAAACTCAGTGATGAGGAAAATGGTTCAGTCATAAATTGAGAATTAGTTAGCTGTAAAGAAATTTCGCAAAGATAACAGCAACAACAACAATAATATCAACATGCTGTAAACGATATTAAAAACATGGTTGTTATGTGTTCTAGAATATACGGACACAAACATGCATTAAAGACATGCACACACATATTTTTAATTCATTCAGAAACACATGCACGTATATATATATATATCCATGTTATGTGTGTATACATATACACATATGCATAAATACAAGCAAACACACCAAACACACACACGCACACATACACTCAGACACATATATACATATATATATACTAACAGATGCACTAACAAAGTGTTGTTTTAAATAAATGAGTATTGGAAAATACAATATTTTTATATTTAATACGCATAAATTTGGTCTCGCTGTGAAAATATACTGTGAACTTATCAGATAATATTCGGTAGCAAAGAGTGAGGAATCGACCGACGCCCGTTTCGTCTTCTCAATACTTGTCATGGGCCGCTTACCTCAGCTCCTGACTACAGAAGTTATAGAGAGCAAATGTTCGTATGAAAAATGTAAACGAACTGTTACTGGTATAATGTCATTTAAGTGGGCCCAGTCTGACAGATGGGAATTTATTAACAGAAGCACCAACACACCGTTGTTTTGAATAAATGCGTATACAACGTCTGTAATATATTAGACACATAATAATTACAAAAAATACATTATATATGATTTCATATACGCATGAATTTATATATAGGCGCAGGCATGGCTGTGTGGTTTAGGAGTTCGGTTCACAACCACGTGGTTTCGGGTTTAGTCCCACTGCGTGGCACCTTGGGTAAGTGTCTTCTACTATAGCCTCGGGCCGACC
>JAOPJM010001291.1:18925665-18938281 GCA_027124095.1 Muusoctopus leioderma
GGGCAAACCCAGGAACCCCCCCCCCCCCAGACATGGCACGCTAATGGAGAACGTAGCCGCATGAGCAACCAGAGAAATACGAAATACAACTGCTCCTGCCTATACTACACCTTCCATGCAACGAAACTATGGAAGTGGCAGTATTTCATTGTCGCAGATGCATATGATACCCTGATCACTGTGGTGTAAGGCCCGCCCCGCCATCTGTTTGTGGTTTCATCAACAAGCCCAAGTCCTGTTCTCCAAAGAAGGATGAAGAAGGGGGGGGGGGAATCACAAAATGTACCCACACATCTAATTTTATTGTGACAAACACTTTTATTGTGGCAACACAGGAGCCACTCTAAATGTTTGAACTCATTAAACTAGCAACAAGCAGAACATGCAACAAGCAAGGTGGCCAAAGGCTACAAACACCTCAGATTTCAAGTAAGAGTACCTGTCTCCCATGTGCACTGACATGTAAATGCACATATATATTGCACATGCATATATACTCACTATTGGATGGCCATTGACCATCCTGAGTTCCTCCACCCTTTGACAGGTCTTGATTTTCATCCAACAGGATATCCAAAAATTGTCCTCACCAAGCAGGCTTGGTGGGGTTGCCAGTTTAGCCACCGCCAACCCAATCATGCAACAGGTTGTACTGGGTTACATGTTACCAGTAGTGCTAGTATGCAACCTGACATAAACACACACACATACACACACTCACATATATATATATACATGTGTGTGTTTATGTATTGATAATATGTATGTATATATATATATGTATGTATATGTATATACATATATATACACATACAGGACGAAATTGCGATTCAACTGTTTCAACCTATATCTCTTACATATATATACATATATATATATATATGTATTTGTATATATATGTATCATCATCATCGTTTTACGTCCGTTTTCCATGCTGGCATATTTATATATATATGTATATATATATGTGTGTGTGTGTGTGTGTGTGCGCGTGTATGTATGTATTTATATACGTATATATGTACATGTATGTTTTTGTATGTATTTATATATATATATATATATAAATATTCACACACACACACACAAGCTTTTTTTTATATGTATACATACATATACTTATACACACAGGTATATATTTATGTATGTGTGTGTACATAGTGGCAATACATCATATGATATTTTTAATGAAATGATATGCTCGCTTTGTTGAAATTTTCTTTTTAAATATTCTATTACATTTTAAATAAATAATTTGTAAAATGCAATATTTCATTGATAAACACTTTTTTCATTGATTTTTGTATTTGTTTCTTGATAAGTGCATCTATATACAAATGTTCCATATAAGGAATAATTCCTCTTGTTTGGATCCTAATAAGTTTGCATTGAAATAAAGGAACTTCTCATACATTACACAATTGTATTGCATTTAATTCTTAGATGAAACATTTTTCTCCAAATATACCATAGCTATCTTTTGCATTTCATCCATGAAAACTATACATTTACCATTAACTTTTAGAGAGCTGAAGATATGCAACCATGTTAGTACTTTGTCACTATCTTTAACAGTGAATTTTCTTTCATGTTTTTATAAATACATATCTATACTGTAAAAGTACAAGATTTTAACTAGCTGTGTAAATGTTTAAATATACACATTGACAAATGCAAACATACAGGTACAGTTAAAATCTTGTACTCTTACAGTATAGATGTATATTTATCCTATATCTCAGCTGTTTAGTGTGCAGTTTAATGTGTAATTTCTTTTTTTTAGGTTTTTATGGGCAGCTTCTCTAGTCTACCTGTTTATCTATTTTCCTTCAGTCTGAATAAAAAATGTATATTTTAAATAAGAAATATTTTGTCAACTTTTGGTTAATTATAGGAAAAATTGAGGATTTTGAAATTAATTTAAAAGGATAACTTCTCTATCTTATGCATATGCACAAAAACCTATGTATGCTTATATGTTTACATATACTTTTCAAAATCTTTATTTCAATTTGATTGACTTTAAACTGGGCAATAGCAGACATTGACTCTGTTCAGCATCTGATGAAATTTAGCAGAAAATAGATGTTTTTGTTTTTAAGCCTCAGAAATGAAGGTTAATTTGTGGAAGTGTTTTTGAAATATGATATTGTCTTGATGTCTATATGAGTTACAATAAAATATAATAAGGTGTTGAACCCAAATTTACGGCAAGGTTTATTTATGGTTGCATGCATGTGTAATATTTTTAATATTGTGAAAGTGTTAAGCAACATATTTCTGTGCATGTGTATATATAGATGTTCAATTTCATACATGTATTGTAAAGGAAAAGATGCATGTGCATGTGCACACACATTAGAAGAGGGAAAAGTTTGTTACAGCTTGCTTCCATTGATTGCATTAATGTTTTATGTTCACTAATCAGTGAAGGAAGACAAGGAATTAGTGAGTGGGCAAAATTGACAGAGAGTAATGTGTTAAGTATGATATTTGCTTCATTGATGATCATATTTTATCATTTTTCTTTTCTGCATGATTAGTCAATATACCTTCCAGCTGCAGAAAAAGTTTTTGCAACGAGCTGCTTGTCTATTTTTAGTTTAACCGATCAGAGAAGTTCTTACTGGTTAGCTTGGACAGTGGCCATCAAAGAACTAAGGGGTTTATTTAAATAATGTATGTTAAGAATCACAGCTGAAAATTTATTTGAATAATGGGCATCAGTAGTTAAAGCAGGAAAGTAGTATGATTAGAAACGTTGCCAATAGTTGAAAAGTTGACACCACCAACAATTTCCAAACTTTTCCCCTAATGGACCCTCTCTCCCATTTGAGGTTTTATTTTTAATATAAAAAAAGGTTTTAACTTAACTGAGGTAAAGTCTTTTTTAAATGAATTTCTTCAAATAGTTTCATTTTTCTGTTTTGTTTTTGCAGTAAAATTTCTCTCAAACTTTTGATTCTATTGTTAACCATCTAACAAATGAGCTAAAAATTAAATTTGTTGTCTTAATTTCCTTCTGGTTATTAAACATTTTTCTTATCTCAATCCTTTCAACACTAACTATTTCACCCAAGACTGTTCATATTAAAGTGAAATCAGGTTATCACAGAGATTTCAATAGATATTCCAGACAGCTTACTAAACCACTGCAAATTTCTGATTATTTTATAAATTAATTGAATAACATGTGCAGAATATTTTTATTAGAAATATAACCACGAAAGTGTTAATCTTGAAGAGCAAAAACATTTTTTTTTTCTCAACGAATGGATCTCATCCTACTAAATATGAATTCTAGAAAGAGAAATTATTCAGTCTGAAGTTTGGGGTTCTTTTCCATTTCAAATTAATAGATTCATATTGAATACAACTTCATGAAGGCAGATTTCTGGTTACATCCATCAATTACTCATACAAACCTTAAATCTTTTGGTATATTACTAAATGTTTTATTGCATTATTACTTTATTTATGATTATTCATAAAAAAAAAATAACATTTAGATATTCTAATTGGAATATGGCAAACTGCTAAACTACTATAAATTTAGTTTTAGAAAAACAAAAAAAAAATCCGTTAAATTAATAATTTTTCTATTTGGTTACACTAGAATTACTGTTCTTGTTGAATAATATATTTACTACAACAGAAGTTTCAACTGTATTTTACTTGGATATGCAATTTGCAATCTTTATCCGGTGTTCCAGCATCAAAATTGATTTTGAAGTTTTAGTAAAATCAAATGTGAAAAGTGATTTCTTTCTTCAAACTGTCAAAGTTCAGCTAAAACTTGATTGGGTAACTAGAAAATGTCTTTGCTTCATTTCAACTAGTTGTCTTTCATTCTGGTTTTCTGTTAATAATTTTCATTATTCACACAAATAAAGCCGAGATTGAAAAATTGAAATAGAAATGCAATTAAAAAGCAATATATCTTGCAATTTTCCAGTTGACAAAGACTAAATTATTGTAATTGATTTTTAGAATTAAACATTTTTTATTATTTTCTCTCATTTCATTACTTTTCTCTTTTTATTGTCTGAGGTTGGAGCATGTGTAAATTTTGTTGATATGGAATATTCAAAAACATTGTGCTTTTACTACATTGTAAAGCAAGCAACATCACTGTTAGATTTATCTTGGGACAAAGTGACTCTTACTATTGAAACAATGTTGGTCAAATATAGAGAACATTTTCTATAAAAGTTCTGCAGTGTGTCAACTTCTGTGATAGTTAATGCATGATAGTCAAATAAATTCATAAGCTCAGGGATTTCTCAAAACCAAACTTCCTGAAGTTAGAAGAAATTCCTTTTGGCTACATTTATATGGAATCAAACAGACCACACAACAAAAGATACTTATCTACTAAACGATTGAAATCGTCTTCATTATTATCAAAATTATTCATCACCGTAATCACCACAAATTTAATATCTATCCCTTCAAGATTTAACATTTTCAGGTGTGATCTAATGATTCTCCGAGTCTTTCTTGGTTTACTTTTGTTCAAGCTCTCCCACTTATGACCAGGTTACAGCACTTTTTTCAGCCAACACATATCACCTGGTCACATTACTTATCCACATCAAAACACATTTCTCTTTTTCATGTACTGCTCAGTTCTGTTGTAGCCACTTTCTCAATTCATTTGTTTTTACCCCATATCATAATTTCAATACTACATTCAATTGAATCTAATTAAATAGTTATTGTCTATTTATTATTTGTTTTTATATTTCCCCCTGTTTTCACTACCATATCTTTAACATATGCATTATATGCTGTATCCTTTCCAAAACCTAGACATTATGCTATTTCTTATTTATTCTCAGCCTTGACAAATTGTTGAAAATAGAACACTGGTCATTAGTCAGAACTCTGCGAATGTACAAACAATGTAACCAGCTGGTGGGTAAAAAAAAGATGTTATTATATTTGGATGCAGGCAGAGAAACATTTCTAGTAAGAAGGAAAACATGATTTATGGAGAGGATGTAGTTAAAAAGCTAAATTTATTGTCATATCTCAAGAATATGTAGCCATAAGTAGGAAGAATGCACTAACCATAACGCTAAACATAATAACAATTTCAGAAGAGCATTGCAGTTTGATATCACTTCCATGAAATTAGATGCCACTATATACTGAAAATGAACTAAGATCATAGTTGTGTAAGAGTGAGTTGGTCTAATTAGAATTGTTTTAAACTTTGAATTTTATTAAATTTATTTTAAAACAACATAATTCACAAGAGCAAAATCTTGAAGGCCTCTTATCTGCTTTAAGTTCAATGAAATGGTTGTTCAAAGAAAAAAAGATAGATGCCTAATTTGCCTTAATTAAAGGAAAGCAAATTGTCCTATTGAATTTTTATTAAATATTTTAAATAATAGTAATAATTTAGGAGTGTCGGTTTATATTCCCTTTATTAAAACAAAAGGGGTACAAAAAAATATCTATAATATGGTAGGTACCTTCTAAGCTTCAGACTAAAAGATTTCGGTCTAATTTTGTTTACTTGATATAAAGTCTTTTTTTGCTTGATTCCTTTTTAAAAAATTTCAACCCTGTCTTTGTAAATATATTTAAAACTTCAATGGATGGTGCATTTTATTTTGTGGGCCAAAACAGGAATATGTTTGCTTGAGCTCTCTTAGTATTTCACTATTAATTATTCTTATCTGTCTGGATAAGATCTGCACATGCCACCAAAACCTTGTAGAAAATTTGACAATAGCAGCTGGCTGTGTAGGCCTACAGACCAACAGATCTCTATCTTCTTACTGACACTGCCCCATCCATGATAATGAGAGAAGTTGGCAATAAAGCAGCTAAGACAAGTCAGTGATCAAAACCATCCACTATATGAGCATAAGTGTGTAAATATGTTGGAGTAGGTCCACAAATGACTTTCTGCATTAAACTGTATCCATGAAATCTTTTAAGGATGTCATCTGCAACATTGTGGTGAATGCTGAACATATAATACTTGCACATTATAGTCAATATGAAAGCAATAGCATGTCTTAACTCTTAACATCCTGTTAACAATTTTCTAATTCCTCTAATCACTCAGTAGAAAATGTCTAAAAATGGGTTTTGCAGCTTATTTATTATAAAATTTACAAGGAAGAAACACAGGTGCTTGAGGTGTTTTCACACAAAAATGATTCACTTTCACCATACATATATATAATTCAACGATTTGATGATGCAGTACCGTGTGGAACTGTGTCTTATAGGATGTTAAGAGTTAATTGTTCTATCCAGGAATTAACCTATTAGAGTTAGCCAAGTAATGTAGGGTTGCAGCTGACTTGCCAACTATGAGTGTGGTATGGAAACATAAACCACCTGCTCTTGTGCTTGCTACTGCCATAGCCTTGCAGTATATGGGGAATCTGAAAGACGTGTGGAAAAAATAAACTTTGAATTTGTGTAGATTTGATGAAATGCAATTTAGGTTTTTCTGGACTAGATTTCAACTGAATACATCTTTTTGGTTTAATTGAAATCTATTCAATTGTCAATAAATTGACCTGTTTAAATCAATTATTTAGATGCTGCTATTTTACTTTTAAGAAAATATTTTAAATAACTAACAGCATCCAATCATCATTTGAAGTTAGTGTTGCTATGTAAATCTAATATTGCTGTCAGATAATAGCTGCAGTTAATTAATTACAAGCTGAATGGACTCCGATAACTTGTTGATTCTGGAAAAGTTTTAAAATTACTGAATTAGCACTTTAATATTATAAAAATAATTTCAAATCATGACACTCTTACCTGCTCACCCTTGAAATTTGTGTTACTGCAACTGACCTCTTTTTGTTTTGATTACAGGCAGTACCATTCTGGCATTTAGGTCAACATTTCTATGCCGCAATTTTCTTCATACTACCGATTTTCACCCATCTAAAAAAGAAAAAAAAAGAACAAAGACTGTTGTTTACAAACCCTAATTTCTGTGAAAGCTTTGAGATAAAAACATTGTATGAAGGAATATTTTCTCTAAATGAATAGAAAGTAGAGAAAATCGGTGATTATTTTAAGTACTTGGTGTTTTCCACCTAGTCATTTGCGAACAAAATTCCTTTTTTGCAATTTACTAGAGTCATGGCCTGGTTTTGCAGAGGGAGGAGAAGCTGTAATTGACTGAATTGATGCCAGTTTATTACTGATACCTATTTTATATATCCCTAGTGGAATTTGAACACAGTTTATAGTGAGACAAGACGAGTGAATTGGCAGTCATTAGTGTGTTGGACAGAATGCCTTGTTGCACTATTCGTTCCAGTTCACTGTGCTCTGAATTCAAATCTTGCCATGGTCAACTTTGCCTTTCATCTATTCAGTGTACCAATCTAGGGTGGTAAACTGGCAGAATTGTTAGTGTCGGATGAGATGCCTCGCGCTATTTATTCCGGTTCTTTGTGTTCTTAGTTCAAATCCTGCCATTGTCTACTCAGGTGGTAGACTTAACCTATCACCTGGTTTAACACCACCACCTGGCCCTTGGGTGCCTTTAGCAGAGTCCACTCTGCTGCAAGCATTCTGGGCAGGTCTCCAGTCTGAGGATACCTTCCTCTCTCCCTTCCACCAGTCTTTGGGTGATGGGCACTGTCTTCCCTGATAAAGCAGTAAAAAATAATTAAAAAATACCAACACTACATTTTTACCAAATTACCACATTCTTTGAAAAGGAATATTAATTTCTTACATAGACACAAGAATCTGGAATTGTAAAGAAGGGAAAATTATGCTGTGATATTGCCTTTTCGAAATGAAGTGCAATTGCTTCAAATGGGATTCAAATCCAGCTTGTAGAACTTGGCTCACTAGTGGCTTTCTACTGCTCTGAAAATGAAGTAAAATAATAAAGATAATATTTCTAAAAAGAATTTTCATGTTTTCATTGGTGCTCTCAAGTTAAAAATTAAAAAAAAATAAAAATATGTAAATAACTGTACATCGTATTCTTGCAGCTTGTTTGTCATTTTGGGGATAAATCAATTAAAATCGTAATTTTGATTTTATACCCAGAAGATATCTTATATGTGCTTTTGTTAAGCTGTAGGTCAACCCCGATTGAACAGACCTTATGATCAGGTCACCACCCTGTCTCTTTAGAGTTGTCTAGGACTACACTATCCAATGTGTCATTCCTTTTTTAAGATGATACAGTGACATTTGAGGGAGATTTGGCTGCTATTTCTTGTAGGTTTCGTGACTACATAGATGCCCCCTCTTTGTCTCATTTTATGTATAGTTAAAAGCAGGAGTGTATAAGGATTGCAGCCAAGTTATTGATAATTTTCCATATATCTAAGTGGTTTACCCTTTCATGGTCATATTTTTAATGAAATAATCTATCCATGTGTTTCAATTAATTACGAAAATAATCAAAGAATTTGGAGGGATTTAGTAAATCAACTTTAATAAATGACTGTCCACGAAGATATTGTATATTCAGACAAGACGTTTACATCTGTCTCTACATATAGTGTTGGCTAAAAATCTATTGACATGTTCTGTGGTACAGTATAGCATTAAAACAACTTTGTCATTATAAAAATAGTGTTTGGAAGATAACTTAACAAAATGTTCTAATATAAAATTATGATGGTTTTAATTTGAATATGAACACTTTGAAACAAGATATTTTTGTGCCACACAACCAGAGGCTCTCGGGTAGGTTGGTATCAAAAGAGTTAAAGGAATATGAACTCTTGGACAAAATGGGTTCAAATATTGCAGCAAGTATTTTGTCATGTACTCACACAAGAAACACTGCTCTTATTTACTTTTTGTTTATTCAGGAAGTTGGTATTAAAACAAAAACGAATATGTCTAGATTTGCACCCTTATGGCAGCATTTAAAAAATGTACACGAAAAAAATTGTTTCAATCTTACAGTTTAAAAAAGAACCACATATCTGTGGCAATTTAAATGAATCATTTATTAGTACTTGCTGGTTTTTAGTTACAGACTTGTGGTATAAGTATATATTTGTTTCTGTTTCTGTCTTATAAAAGTTACTAAATATATTTAAATTTGACTTTTTACGACATAATTAGAATATGTAAATTTTATGATGAAACAATTATACTATAAATATTAGAATAGTGGATTCAAATGAGACAGTATTAGAAAATCTGTTTGAAAAATGATTGAACATATTGAATATATTGAATATTTATTTAAACAAAGTATTTTTGTAGTGTCACATTTAAATAAAACTGAAACTAAAAGCAGCTATTTGTTGTTTTTATGACAAACTCTGTCTTTTTTGGACAGCTACGGACTATGAAATATCTTTTGGTATATTTGGAATGTATTTATATATCTATTGCTTTCTACCTGTATAGATAATTGTACCAACTGCTTGAGCACGAGTTTTCCACCAGCTAATTTCTAAATGCTAACTAATTAAGAATAATATCTGAGTGGTGGGCCTTGCCCAAGGACAGCATAATGCAAGTTTTAGCACTCATTGTCCCATACTTTTATAACTATCCAACTATTATATCTTAGGCGTATTACTAGTAGATAAGTTAATCAGAAATAATTCCTAATATTAGAAACGTGTTTTTATTCATTTTTGTTCTTGTATATTATCACTTAACGTATTGATCATGTTTTGTATTTAAAAAAAAAAGAAGATAATTAAAATGACGCACCTATTTACATTTAATGATTTTTAGGGAACTTTGAATATATGCAGAGGCACAAGTAAATTTTGATATTCCCTTATATATCGAATTTTTTCAAAAAGATAAATCAAACAAATAGTTTTATTCTTTGAATTTTGTTAAGCAATTCTTGTAAATGAAGTTGACAATACTTGTTTTTAATGACCTCATTAAGAAAGTTATCTCCCTTGCACCACCATGGCTGACTTGAAACAATTGCTGTTTGATATGTTAATAATCAATGGTGTGTAGTAGAAGCTGGGAGAACAGTATAGCTTTAGATATATATCTGTTGACTAATTTTCAACGATTATTTTTTTTTTTTTTTTTCCCCTTATTTGTGAGGTTATAATGATTTTTATCACACTTTACCATATACGCATTTTCCCCCATTTTATTTGTTATATTTCCCTGGTTCCTCCTACCTGATCACAGTCAACATTATTGACATTTATTTTTTTATTTTTTTTATTATTATAGTGAATAATAACTATGGGCCTAAATTTTCTTGTAATTACAATATTAATTTAATATCCCTAATCTGAAATTATTAAAAATATTGGTTTTTATTTGTGGTAGAGAAATATTCTACTTGTTTGGTAGTGTTTTATAATATATATTTGTATGTATCACTGTGTGTGTGCACACCCACACACTCAGGTTTTAGCAGCTCTATTATTTTTTATTTTTTTCAAATATCCAATTTTCACTGGTTACCTTTTTACTCCCTATGAGGTTTTTTTTTTTTTTTTGTCTTCATGTATCTCGTGATGGCAGTCTATATTCTTTCTTAACTTTTCTATTCCGTTTCAATCTTCTCATTAAACATAACTTGACATTACTGCTGATGGTGTTCCCCCTCCATCCCATTAAATTGTTTTTAAGTCTCATTATCCCCCAGCCCAGTCTTCATTGCGTCATAGATTTATTACCTGCTATTATAGAGATAACAGTATGTCTGGAAAACTGCTGCTGCTTTTAGTGCTACTATTGCTGTTGTTAGTGTATTAACGTTAAATATGTGAGGGTGAAGATGATACAAGATTCTTTCTTTTCTATATTTCCATTCTGTGCTGTACTGCACATAGGTCTGTCCTTGGACGGTTCCAGTAGCATATCAGTTTTTCTGTGAGAAGAGGTTACTAGTCCTCTTGCTCAACCCTTTTCCATTTCTGGAGAAAGGGATGCTGTGAGTGGTCCCCACAACCCTTCTCATAATGCAATCTAGCTGATTCCGAGAGAGAGAGAATTATCAAATCCAGTACTTGACTGGTACTTTATTTATCGACCCTGGAAGGACAAAAGGCAAAGCTGACCGTTGCGAGATTTGAACTTGGAACACAGAGAGCCAGAACAAATACTGCAAGGTATTCTATCCGATGCTATAATGACTCTGCCAGTTCACCACCTTGATACAAAATTGCTATTGCTATAACTACAGTTGCCTCTATCTTTATCATTTTTTGTTATCTGTTATTGTTAATGTGGTGAGCTGTGGTTTTGATTACTTCTTTGAAGCCAGTTCACTTCACTTGTGTCATTAATGCTTTAATGAAGGCCAAAAAACATCACATTTTCCTATTTCACTTCACCTTCATATTGCTCAAAATCAATATGTCTGTAGGTTTGATTCCCCCATACTCAGCCTAACTTGATAGTGAATTATCAACTTGGTCTATGTGAGTCAACATTTGGTTTTACATCTAATGTTGGTCCATCTAACATTCTGGAATACCCAGCAGACATTAGGTTTTGTCTGACAGACACTGCTTGACCAATATGTTGTATTTAATCTATTCAAAATCTTCCAAGATAGACATACTCTTCCGTGTATTTAATGCATTAAATAATTGTAATAAATTTGGTGAATATTGGTTTTGTATATAATTAGTTTCACTCTAATTCATGTATAATATTTGAAGATTGTCGGACACAGTATAACCACTGAGAAGTTGCTGTTGCTAATACAATGAAATATGCTAACCGAATATGTTGATGCTGCTAACACAATGAAATATGCTAACTAAATAAGTTGCTGTTGTTTAACTCCCAAGTCAGCTCTGATCAAGCAGACCCGATCAATGACATTCTATCCATGATCACTCCATATTTTTTTCAGGCACAGTATATAGGATTACATTATCCACAGTGTGCTTTCCTTTTTAAGATAATAGGGTGTGATTTGAGGGAGATTTTTCTATTATTTCTTGCTGGTCGTGCAACAAAGTAGAAGCACCCTTGTTGAATCAAACTGAATAGATGGGCTGAACTTGTTACTTCACTTCCCTTTCATCAACTTCACAAGTACAGCCGTGTGGTTAAGAAGTTTGCTTCACAACTATGTGGTTTCCAGTTCAATCCCACTGCGCAGTAAGTGACTTCTGCTATAGCCACAGGTTGACTAAAGTGTTGTGAGTGAAATTTGATAGACGGAAACTATTGGAAACTGTTAGAGAGGCCACTCTTGTATTTGAATGGTAGACTTAATCTGTTTCCTGGTTTAACGCCACCACCTGGTCCATGGGTGCCTGTAGTAGTGTCCAGTCTGTTGCAAGCATATGGATCAGGGTTTCCAGTCTGAGAATAGCTTCTTCCCACCAGTGGTGGTGGGGGGAGCATGAAAATGGTCAGTCAGAGCAAGAAGGGTAGCACCTAAGTGGTTAAAAAAAAAATTACTGCATTTTATCATTGTGAGCGTTTGTATCAGGAGAGGCACAAAAATATTTATGAAAATCTCTGAATAAACGGACGTATCAGAGCTATGTAAACCTCTTTTAACTAAAAATTAATTTCCATTCTGCATTGAGGTCTTCTTAAGCAAATTCATGTTAGATTCGCTTTTCATCGCTTTTTACGTCCGTTTTTCCATGCTAGCATGGGTTGGACGGAGAGAGTTATTGAGGCAGAATTT
>JAOPJM010001291.1:19178479-19188616 GCA_027124095.1 Muusoctopus leioderma
CCCAAATTAGTCTAAATCACTTTACACATCTCCTGTGTAAATTTTTTTTTGAAATTTGTTGTCCAGTGTAATCAAAGAAACACAGCACCCGAACTCTCTGGTATTTCAAGACAGATAATCCCACCAGTTCTCTGCCGACAATTCCTAACAGCAAATGTATTTCAACCTCGAACCATAAGAGACGTTTAAGCAGGTAACCGAAATCATCCTTCTAGGCAAGTGTCTACATTTTTCTAACACAATCAAAGCCCATAACCCCCAAAACCCACAAGTGGTTTACTTACGATAAAAAAAGCCTCCCTCAATTGCCACTCACTTCGCCTCCAACTGCACGCACTCGACAAAACTCATCTCAAACCCCTCGTTCTTCACGGCTCCAGTTTCACCACCCTCTACACAGCCTCAACGTGTGAAAGCTCCTTTGATCACTTCAACCCAACAAGATGACCGCTCCCAACAGTGCCATCGCCATCACCCTCAAACGGTGCGCTTCAGAGCCAGCTTCTATTCTCGCCTAAGACTCCTCTCTAACTACCAGTATGGCTTCCGTAGAGTCAGATTTACCGGAAATGTGCTCTCCTATGTCATTCACCAGTGGTCTCTTGCCCTTAAGAACTTCGGCGAAAGCAATGTTGTTGCACTTGACATGAGCAAAGCCTTCGACCGTGTCTCGCATGAGAACCTCCTAGCTAACTTGCTCGCGTATGGTCTGAATCTGTCCCATTTCTTGGATCAAAAGCTTCCTGTCATACTGCACTGTTGTAGCGTATGCCAATGAGCTCTCTCCGATCAACATTCCATAAACTCTGATGTACCACAAGTTTTGGTAATGTTTCCCACACTATTTCTTTTGTACATTAACCATCTGCTTGGCGTCACCTCTGACAACACACATTTATATTCAGATTATATTGCCATTCACTCCTACATCTTCCACACACATGCGTCATCCACATGAAACCTAAACACCTCATTCTAGACATACACTACCTCAATAACATGGATCTTTTATTGTTTTATCACCATTGATTAGATAAGGATGTGTTCAAATGTTTATAATTAATTACTTGCTGAATCTTTAAAACAAAATTTACTGCTATTAGAGAAATAGTTTTGATTGCACATTTGCATATTTTCCTCGCGAATATATGATATGATATTGTGTTTTACCAGTTTGTATTCTAATAATACATCTTGTTTAATGTCTGTATCTTTACAGTTAAAAATATATTAAGAAAATATATTGCTTAATATTATTTATAACATCATAGCGTCTCATTTCCACACACACCCCTCAAAAATTATAGATTTTTCCTCCACATTTCCAAGACTGCTTCACAAATGCGTAGTATCCTCTTTACATCTACAAAAGGCTTCCATACGGATCAGCTACAAACCCACTCCAAGTTCAGGGTATTCAGTGACCAGTAGTGTGTTAGTAGTGGCCATCCATCGAGCTGTGTTCTAGTTCTATCGCTCATAAAACGGTCTCGCTCACTCATCACTTAGCTGCATCCTCATTAAATACTTTACTCAAGCCTTCCTTATTATTTTCTCGTCAGCTACTAACTGCAACAGCTCTAATTGATACAATAAATTAATCTTATCCTTATATCTCATTCTCGATAATGAAGCCATAAGCACTCCTCAGATTGGTTTTAAATATTAGTGTCTAATATTAGAATATTGACATGACCCATTTGTAGTGCGAAATAGTCGACTGGGTAAAGTACGAGATTGCAGGCGTGCACGAGAGCTCAACTTCGATTTAAAGGTTTCGGGTTATGTTCCTGAGTTAGTTAATGTTACATGTTTTCAGTTGACCTAACTGTAGAGAAAGTTACCTGCGATAGAATAGCGGAGAAATGATGGTGAACAATTTTCTGCTAGGGAAAAAAGACTGGAAATGAAATCGAGCTAAGAATAGTGAAAAGTTAACTTGAATGTTCAGATCAGTAAATCATTATAAACTGAGTTGTTGGTAGTAACTGAATACATTTACGGTATAAAAGAATAGTACAGCCGCAGGTGGCAAAAGACGATGGTCATTTTAGTTAAATTTCATCTTAATTATGTTCGATCATACTTGAAGTAATGATTGTTAAATTGTTTATTTAATTTGCAGCAATCCAGGAAATCTAATTTTTCGGATCATTAAACTAATCTTTAGAAACACTATAATCTTATTAACTCATGCCAGACATTTAACCAGAAAATCTGATTCAGGAGGAGATAAATGGTAGGAGATATTTCGAATAATGGAAATCTATTTTGCCGAGGTTGTATAGGAAATGTTTTAAAGTCTCTTGCCATTTCAACCAAAAAAAAAAAAATATTTAAAGAAAGTTAAGTCATTTGATAATAATTGTTTCTAACATAGGCACAAGGCTAGAATTTGGGGGGAAGAGGTAAGTCGATTAAGTCGATTAAATCGATCCAGTATTTGACTGGTACTTTATTTCATCAACCCCGGAAGGATAAAAGGCAAAGTTGACCGCGGTGGGATTTGGGATTTGAACTCAGAACGTAAAGAGCCGGGAGAAATACCGCTAAGCATTTTGTCCGAAGCTCTAACGATTCTGCCAATTCACTGCCAATAAAAACATGAAATTGAAATACTGATCAGTGGCGTCACTAGCGTTGTTATTACTCAGTGCGGTAACTCATAGTGTCGCCCACCCCGCTGGATCTTCTCCCGTACCAGAACATACAGAATCCATAGTAATGTGTTGTGTTTACGTGTAAATCCTAATTCCTGTATAACTCTGAAATCAATGGCAATAGTAGTGACAAACAACTAGCAAAATTCAAATTACGCCTTTAATGTACAATATCATAAGCACAACCTAAATGTACCATTTACATAGTTTCATGTGGTTAAAGTGAATATTCAGTAACAATACAATTCGAAGTAGAAACGTTTAAGAACTATATCAAAATCATGTTGATTTTAACAGTAAACTTTGATTCATAAAATACATTTATGGATTAGGTTTACATTTTATACATCACTTTTTACAAAAAAAAACATGTATAACTATTTTAAATAAATACAATTGAAAATCCCTGTTTTCGTAGCTTTGCCTAAAGAATATGGATCCAGCGATCAAATTGGTTAACTTTAAATTAGCAAAGATTTTTGATCTTGTGCGTATATTTGCAAACAAATCATTTGAAACAAAAGATCAAGAAACAAATATTACATAGAAATCTGTGTAAAATAAAATTCACAAATTAGAAAAATTCAAAAACAGAAAAACGTAAGTAAATATTTATTTTACTACACTGCCAGAAGGAATAAAATTCAATTTGTATGGACATGTGCACAGACCCACACACAAGTACTGCATGAATCCACCAAAGTATTTAAAACGTTTCTTTTAACCAAAACTGAAGGGGAAGCATGTCCAAGTCCCATAAGAAAGCAGCTATCACTCGAAGTTTTAATGGATAACATGGAGGTTGTTTATATAAATATGTTCTCGATAAAGACTGATTTACCGACTTTCGTAGTAGGTCCTTTCTTTTGGCAGTAAATGCAAATAACCATTCATGCAGATATTCTATCGTGGTAAACTATACCACAAAAAAAGCAGTCCTTTTTCTCTTTATAAGAAGAAAAAGTTGCTATTATATTATCTTCGGACAATGAAACGGTAATATACGAAGTTGCAGTGTAAGCTTCAGCATTTTTTCTGGGATAGATCCACGGGGATACTTTTATAAAAAATAATAAATTACTGCTGAAACACTGCACACCAAATGTATAGACAGTCATTATGGTGTCATCCCTCTGATAGCGTCACCGTCTACCGTCCTCCCACCCCCAGTGATACTGATATTAGAATACACAGAATTATAAATGATTTTAACGATTCTCTTCCTAACCCATACTTCACAGAAATGTTAAGAACATTTGAGCGTAATTTTTCTTCATTTAAGATTTACTATGAGATTGGATTACTGTAAATATTTAGGGTTTGTTAGAACAGTAAATTGCGTGAGAAAAAAAAACAAAATACAAACAAACTTACTCTATCTAGCCACTCATTGAATACCAATGAATCCTGTAAGTTGCCTTTTGAGAAGGATCCAATAAATGAGGCAATAGAAAGAAAGAAAAAAAAGAAAGAAACTTCAGAGATAATCTGGAGATATCCCTGAACTTATTGTTGTGTATACTAATTTTCAATTAGTTGGTTTAAAGTCTTTAAAATTATGTCAGTGGTGGCGAAAAGAATTTATCTGTGAATGCTGCAGTTTAGATTCGGGAGCAAAAAAAAATTGTTTTCTTGGTGCCTGGGATTTTAGACCTTATTCTGGATATCTTCACGCCACTGATTCGGAAAATACTATCCATTTTGTTCGGGCAGCTCTAGTTTTTGAGATATTGCATACATCATTACCTACTTTATTAGCCTTCTGCAACGGTATTAGGAGTAGCTCGTAAATCTAAATGCATCTGTATAATTAAATTGTAGCTATGATTTTGCTGATGTGTTGCTGGTTTGCATGTGTATTGTACATGTACTAACGTGAATTCGTTCCTGTTACAGGTGTTGACATGGCTTCAACACGATGAAAATGTTTAAATCATCCAGATGTTTTGTTTTATTTGCGGAGAGTACACGTTCATTGAACAGAGAAAAACTATTACTGATTTTATGAAAAGAGCTTATTTTGCCCATTTCAAAGTACAACTAGGGGACCAAGATAAGCCATGGGCTCCTCATGTTGTGTGTAAAACGTGTACGGAGCATCTGCGGCAATGGACCAACAGAAAGAGGAGGTGCCTGAAATTCGGTATACCAATGGTATGGGGAGAACAGAGAAACCACAGTGATGACTTACTTTGTTTGGTGAATATAAAGGGCATCAATAGATAGATAGATATACACACCGCTTTTTTCCCCTTAGTCGCTAACGATAGCCGTTAGTTTTCTTTTTCTGCAACTAAAAGGGAAATTTCATTCAAGATTTTGTGTATGTCATTCAGTACGCCAACACCTACTTGATTTACCGTAACACTTACCCCTTGAGTTATTTCACCGTAGCTCAATTTTGTTTAAAGGCTAAAATGCAATGAAGATATCCTAGTTGTACTATTCGAATGTTATTTTCAATATCACAACTACAGTTTAGTCATTCTGTTATCCGAAAAAAAAAAAAGAAAAAAAACCTCGCTCATGACAGCCAAGTTCTTTAGTATAATTTAACGAGGTTCTGATATTCCGAATACACGAATATATACTAGATTAGGTTTACAAGTGCATTTAGGATATTTACTTTGATTACAAAAAAAAAATAGAACTTTGAAAGCATTTTAAACAATCTCCATGACTAGCAAATACATACCAGTTCAGATTTGAATATGGATGTCAATAGCTACAGATAAAGTTTTCGAACTAATTTTCGTAAATGATATTCTTTACAGCTAGAAGAGTATACATTCGTCAGATCTTAGAGTAAGTGAAGAACGTGTTGAAGGCAGTGATTAATCGTGTCCAGTATTCACCTGACGACTCTAAATTTCTTTGCTTAGCCTGAAGTTAGCCCAGATTGAGCAGACCTATAATCAAAGGCGTTCCAGCCAAAGTTTTTCTCTTTGTATATATTTGGGAGATTTCTCACGGTCCTTTAAAACGGTATAGTATGATTTAAGTAAATGTGGCTGCTATTTCTAGCAAGTCAGTGGCCGCATAGAGGCTCCTTCACAATATTTTTTTTAATGTCACAGGAAATTCTATTTAACAATCAAATTAAGCTTAGAAACTTAAATATACGATGGGGTGGGGCGAGTACACTAGGTCGTGAATTTAAAAATAAAAATGTAATGGTTAGTATTAGATAAAGACACTTTACAATATTTAAAAATTATGAACCAAGTCATTGGTACAAAATTAATGTTATTGCAAATAAAGTCCATGTCAGGGTGTGAATTTTATTTTGGAAACCGATAATTTTTCTTCTATTCGATGACTTGACAAAATGTTTGACATTAACGAAGAAAAATGCCCATAGAAATGCGATCTGGATCTTTATTCCGATTTAAATAGTATATATATATATATATATATATATATACACACACATATATATATATATACACACACACACAGCACCCACACAGTCTACATCACACTGAAACTCGTTTTGCAGCAGTTGAACTTTGTAGAGCCAATTAAATTTGGCACCTCGTGTAGTTTTATGACAGCATTGTGTGATTTGGGGGAGATTTGGTCGCAAGTTGAGCGGCCGCAAGGAGGAGGCTTCATCGTTGGCTATTAAGTAAAAGTCACAGCCGACAATATTTTCCAGTGATTACTAGATAGTAATAGAACTTGTTAAGCGTTCAGAAGATTCTGCGTTATGCTGAATTTCGGCTAACTCCGCTAGTTAGTTATATATTGGGTTTTTATCAGCTGTAGATCCGTTGAATTCGAAGGATTATATATAATGCAGTAATGAATATCTGAAAGAGATTACAGTTCGAATTGTTTTAACCTTCAAGTCCACATACAAGATCGGTAACGTTGTTGGTAGTAATTGTTCAATCATACAAGTAAGCAAACCAAAATAAGATTTCACAAACTGGTAAAATTCCTGTTTATATGGCAAAAAAACGATATACCAAATTCGACAAGAGAAATAAATTGAATACAGACAACGGAGTATATTTGAGTGCATTTTCTATAAGTATTGTACAATATGGATCACAACGACAATACATAATTTGAGAAGACAAAAAGGACAGCCGACATTTCCTAGTGCTGTCAAGAAAGTAATCCGTCTTAACCAGGAAGCGACATTTGCTATTGCTGAAAAGTAAATGGAGGCTATATAGATCGAAGTTAGCCGTCACAGACCATTAAATATGGCGTATAAAAGTTTGGTTCATATTTTCAAGTTAATTGAAATGTCTATAAAACAATCCATGTTGCCAGGTTTCGTACGAGAGGTTCAGAATTAATTATTCGTATTAGCAAATAGAACTTAGCATGAAGTGAAAGAGTTATCCTCAAATAGACGGTCTTTCTTTTTGAAAGAGAGTAGTCGTATTGTTAATATGGAAATTATTAACAGTGATGTAACAATATAATACAGCAATTATTGAAAGCAATTTCGAATATTTCAAATACATTATTTAGATTTAATCTTCCAATTTGTTAACAAGATATATGGACATTGCTATTAAGAGGAGATGGAAAAGACTAGATACGACACCAAATACAGAAATACCAACTTGGAAAAAGTTAGTTGAATTAACATAACATTTCAGGCAGCCGTTGTTAAAGTTGTTTTCGATGATAGCTCGTAAACCACATTTCGGTGATTTATAAATGCAACACGAATCTGGAAGATTTTGATCTCCCAAGATTTTGAACCACTCGTTTGGCGATTGAATGCCACAGCAATTCATTTTATTTTGGGTAATAGTCCATGCAATTTGGGAAGTGGGATTCTTTAGATAGTTATTTTGAGCAGTTTTCATGCGCTTGTAAATTTCTCCGTGTACGTAACCCTTCGCTCCGATACCGACGAGACCAGTAAGAATCTGCATAACTGCTAGTATTACCACAAAATATGCCATAACAGTCAAGCCAGAAAAGCTCTTCATTATCAACGAACCGATACCAAACATTGCGAGGAGGAAATAAATAAGTCCTAAACACATTAGAAGAATAGCAAAAAGCTGGAAATGGCCACCAAATATATTTAAAGCACCTCCGTATTCTACTTGTATTGTGATCCCAAATGCAATGGCGAAGACGGCACTACATAACATCACAGAACTAAGAATTCCAAAACAGCATTTCATGCAGCCTCGTATACAACCTCTCATACTGTTAGGCATATTGTTTTGTTTAGTATCAACACGTCGTAATCGTCATTTACAGTAGTTATTTATAACTGTGCGAGTAACATATCTTTGGTCAATTTGCCAGGAATTAATTTAAATATGAAAAGAATATCTTGAAACGATCGAAGGCGGTTACGAAAAGGATTAGTCTAATATATTGAAGTAAGCAAACAAGATAGATTGCAGAAAAAATTATTTGATATTAATTTCCAAAACATAGAATTGCCCTAGTTTCCGCTAATTGATAGACAGATCTCAAATAAGCTGATTAAATAATGATATTCTTATGTTCCTTATATAAAAAAAAAATGAGGGCATCCATTGTGAATGATCGGGCCTTGAACTAAAAAAATGCTTCGTATTTGTCAACATCACTAGATATGTACGTAAATATCAGAAGGAAATTAAGAAACTTTACAAATAATGATTGGTGCTGTGAGCTAGTGATGATGACAAATACGAGGTATTTAAGTCTGAGAAGGAGAGACTGGTGTTCATATTTTTCCGGGCCTTTATACGCAAGAATGTAACAATAAGTAGGTGAGTATAGTGCAATTAATATTCAGCTTCAAATGTTGAAGCTTAGTAGTTAGGTGGGAAACATGGGCAGAGAAACGATTTTCAGAGAGTTACAGTTCTGAAGAAAGTTTGGTATTCGCACAGTAGAGGTAACAAAAGTCAGAAAGATGGGTGCAATTGGAGGGAAATATATGGGTATAGAGAGAGGGGTGGCGGATATTTAGGAGGAGTTGGTAACTTCCGAGAAGCTAATCTTGGACGGCGCTGCTTCACACAAAAACACTTTTAAAAAATCCTCCAAGAGGACAACCAAGTCTCCTTCGACAGCACCAAGACACAATAGCTACACAATCACTACAGTCTTGCATTGCACCATCTCTATGTATAAACGAATATAATGATTTTGGTTTCTTAACAGTAGACATTGAAATTTTACAGCTAATTTATTTCTTGATATAATAAGACTTCATATATCAAGTTATCTTAACTATATTATCTGAAGTGAAATACAACCTAATCCGATCACAGGGAAAGATGTCGGAAGCAAGATTAGGATATATCCTCTTAACTGTATCATTATGTGTTGCTGAATTCATTGTGCCAGTCTGTTCCATGGTGATATAAATTAATATTGTTCCAAGTTTCTATGCCCCCATTCTGAAAAAATAATAGCGCCAAATAATTTGAAGTGTGTGCGTTACAATGATTTCTAACAAGGACAAGTTCACGGATTTCTAAGGAGAGGGTTTAGTTGATTGTGTAGACTCTAGTACATTGCTGGTTCATAATTTATCAACCGCAGAAGGATAGGATGCAAAGAGGTCTCCAGTGGGATTTGAACTCAAACGATACAAGGTTTCAGAAATAAATTCAAAAAACTATAAGGTATTCAGTCCAACGATTTACCAGTTTCGGGTTTATATCGTATTAATCTTTTTACATAGGAAATTCAGATTCACCGAGAATGCGAAATTAAATTGTTCTTTCTCTTCACAGAGCATTAGTAGTGCAACTGATGTGAGATAATACGGGGCTCCAGCTGGGCCACAACGACAAAGATTTGAACCGACTAAATTATTGAGCCATGGGCTAGCATTGGATAACTCATTCTAAAAAGATGTGCTTGCATCTTTGCTATATTATCTAAGTCATTAGAAAATATTGCAGATATGCTAGCGCATTTTCTGAACATAGAAAATTACTGCTAACCAAGGCTGGACCTAGTGTTGCTGGCTCACCGGGCCAGCTGAATTTCGACGCTCTTACAAGCATATTTTTTTTAAATTTTCACCAGGAGGGAAAACTGCAAGTATAGGAATAAAGTACAATATACAAGCTATAGAGAACAGTTCAAACACAGCATCAAAGTTTCAAATGATTTCATTAATATAACTGAGAGAGAGAGAGAGAGAGAGAGGTGGGGTGGGAGAGATCATAACATTTTTGTTTCAAACTGAGTGGAAGATGGGGGGGGGGAGAGAAAGGCCGAAGGGTGCTATTGATCTCCTGTAGATGTAACGAATGTTCTCCCAATAAATTAAAGAATATGAAAAACATAGGCGCAGGCACGGCTGTGTGGTTAAGAACTTCGCTTCGCAACCACGTGGTTTTGAGTTCAGTCCAAATGCGTGGTACCTTGGGCAAGTGTCTTCTACTATAGCCTCCGGCCGACCAATGCCATGTGAGTGAATTTGGTAGACGGAAACTGTAGAAGCCCGTCGTATATGTGTGTTTGTGTTTGTCTCCGTATCTGTTTG
>JAOPJM010001291.1:19188716-19201281 GCA_027124095.1 Muusoctopus leioderma
ATATACACACAGGATTTCAAGTTTTTTTTTTTTTTCACTGACATAGAAAACATACCTAAAATTATGACCTACATAGTGGTTTTTATTCAAGATAAATAGCTCCTTTTCATAATATATTTCACTTTTCACTAACTTTAAACCTTAGCTGTTGATTAGATTACAAGAAAGAAAAATTACTTTTATATGCTTCACTGCCTGTATTTTATATGCTTCACTGCCTGTATTTTATATGCTTTACTGTCTTTTATATGCTCCACTGTCTTTTATATGCTCCAGTACTTGTCTTTTAAATGCTCTACTGCATGTATCTTTTCTATGGTGTTGGCTTAAATTTTGACTTTATCCTTCTTCCAATTAATATTTAACAAAAAAGACCAGGAGATTACCAGAATCATGTGTCTGATGAAATGCCTTGCGGTATTTGTTGTCTCTTTACATTCTGAGGTCGACTGTCTTTCATCTTCTCAGTCGGTAAACAAAGTACCAGTGAAGTACTGGGTTGATATAACCAGCTGTTCCTTTTCCCCAAATTTCTGACATTGTGCCTGTTAGAAAATATTTAACAAAACTATCTTAAAAGTGCTGTAAATATTATCTCTTTTTCTATTAATCTCTCTCTCACACTTTTAACTCCCACCAAAGGTAAATAATACTGTATCGACATGACATGGGTTAGATAAATTTAAAAGCATCTTGCTGTTGTATATACCACTCCACCATGGTTTCTGTTTAACTCTTAACATCCTGTTAAAAATTTAAGATCTGTAATGACTGAGCAGAAAATGCCTAAAAACTGGTTTTGCAGCTTATTTATTATGAATTTTACAGGTAAGAAAAACAGGTACTTTAGGTGTTTTCACACACAAATAGTTCACTTTCACCACATATATATAGGCCAATATTTCCTATCAATTTGATGATGCAATACCGTGTGGAGTCCGTCGGGATGTTAAGAGTTAAAGGCTATGAAACTGTCATTTATTTATGGTCTAGATAGAACAGGAACAGAACACACTGTCAGACAGAGTAAACATCAAATGAATCTGTTGTTCCATTACTGGGTTTGGTGCTGGCACTTTCAATTCTTATACATGGACTTGCAAATGTGGATATAATGATCTGGATTCCCTTATAAAATGTTAAATATATCCATATTTTTCTATTTGAATTTTGTCTTGCTATTCAATTAGCTTGTTTCTAGCAGCTTGTTTCTAGCAGACATTTTATTACAGGGTACTGTATAACATTGGTCACTGCTGTGAAATGACAATGAGCATCTTAAGAAGCTGACTGAATCCTAAAGTAAACCTTTCATACAAGATGAATTTCAAATTTGAATTGCCAAAAATTTTTTTTTTTGTGCAAGATTGTGGTTAAATATTAGTTTGCTTCTAGCAAGTGCTATGCAGAAGAGGAGAAAAAGATCAAGTTCCTAGCAAGCTGTGTATTCAACCTATTTTTGGTTGTGGTTACACCATTTCACTTTTGTCATTAGTAGTGGGAATATATTGTAGTGAAAGATTTCTGCCTGGTTGTGGATTCCTATGCTTAGTGAGTTCAATGTGGAATGCATTCATCACATGCTGCAATCAGATCCAATCTAATAATCAGATCCAATCCAGATCAAATGTAAGGGCCAGACTGAAATGAATATTCTCAGTTGATTTCATATCCTCAGCACTTATTGCAAAATCCTGAAACTAGAAGCAACTCAAGATTCCATTTCAGCTTCAAGTGAATTCAAAGTTACCAAGATACAGAGCTATAAATATCCCAGGTCTTAGATTACAGCACTAAACCAACCACTTCTGATGACTGAAATCCTCCTGTGCATAGCTTTCTTTCGAAATCCTATATGTTGTCATTAAATATATGTAGGATAGCCACTGCTAAAATTGTATATGATAAACAAAGGGAAGGGAAAGAAACTTATTATCATTAAAATCCTTAGTGTTAGTTGGAGATTTAGACAATCTATGCCAGACTGATTGATAACTGAAGTCACGCTAATCAATGTCAAAAACAATCTGAAAAAATCTTACTGTTCTACTCTTAATATATAAAATGGTCTTGATTTAATGACAGGAAATTCTTTATATTGTTTTAAGTGGCCTTGCTTTAACTCTATCTTCTAAGAAGTAACTTTGACTGTAATAAAGTTTGATATGTTG
Source organism: Muusoctopus leioderma (assembly GCA_027124095.1). Classification (NCBI taxonomy): domain Eukaryota; kingdom Metazoa; phylum Mollusca; class Cephalopoda; order Octopoda; family Octopodidae; genus Muusoctopus; species Muusoctopus leioderma. The sequence goes on from JAOPJM010001291.1 coordinate 19,190,888, forward strand.
AAACTTTGCATGGGTTGAAAAACATTTTCTGTCTTGTAAAATTCAATTTGCAAGTAAAATTTAATGTTTGCTATGCTGAGAGATGATCGCAGGTGAAAAGTATTACAAAAATACTGAAATTATGTACCACTACTAATACTCCTTGAAAAACCACAAACCCCATGACCCAATCTCCCTCGATAAATCTAAGGACATTGTCAAGTGGAATTAATATTTTCCTTGTGCCTTTTTACACACACACACACACACACACATGCACAACATTGGTTAAAAGAAATGATTGCAGTTGAGTAGGAAGAAATATGTTGATTGTACTGATAAACTGAAACAACTAGCTTGGTGTCAAAGGAAGATATAAAAATAATCATGTCTTAAGTGTTTTACTTGGCATGGAAGGGGTCATCACTGTTTAGTCCCCTGTGAGTGGGCATTGTTTTCATCCTAAACAAACAACATCCAGGAGTTGTTGTTCAATTGACTATAACCACTTTTCTTCACAAGCAATTATTTCTATAATGAAATAACTTATAAAGCACCAATTGATATTCATTGATTTTTATATTTTTGTTGCTTTACTGATACTCTCTGCAGTAAATATTCAACTCTGGTTTCTGCTGGTCATATTTTAATAGTTGCACCTTTTTTAAAGTGAATAATTTGAAAGACAAAGTGGGACAGTCGTTGTTAACTAAAGACTGATAGATAATTAAAGAAATAAAACATTGAAATTGGCTTGGATTGAAAAGTTGGTTTACTGCTTGTGTATGTTTGAATAGACTAGGCCAGCCACCTTTTGGGAAAAGGTTACTATTTGCTGTCAACTTGTCAATGACTTTTACAGTCAGCAATGGTTGACACTTTGCCATTAAATGCAATTGGACACATTTAAATCAGCAGCTTTTGGGATCTCTCCAATTGCTTCTAAAACAAAACAACAAAAAAAGCACTATATAAATATGTGGTCTGTTATACACTAAATTTTCTCACTTATACAATAGCAAATGTTTGTTTCAGACATGGTAGAGATGTGATGAAATGAATAAATAAAATGACTGACATAGTTATGACATTTAGATTTTATTATTATATACTGGGTGCATGTGTGAAATTGCACAAATATAATAAACTTGCAGAGAGAAAATAATTGTACTCTTAATTGTTAAACACTAAAAATAAAAAAAATATCCTTTAACTCTTTTACAGCCTCAATTTTCACTACATTCAAGGCTTTAGAAGAGTTTAAGTAAAATATATTGATGCTGCTGTTAGCTAACTGTAATGTTATCATTTGTGTTGTAATATTAACCCTTTTGATATCAACTGCCTGAAACTGCCATCGTTCTATGATTAAAAAAAACCATTTGTTTCAAACTGTTCACATTTAAACCTTCCATTATAATTTTTGTAAGAACTTTTTGTTATGTTCCAAATACCAACTTAAGGAGAAAGTTAGTTATTTTACTAAATCCCCCAAAATTCTTGATTATTTCCAAAATGAATTGAAAATCGGTCATTAGAAATATGGTAACGAAAGGGTTACAATTATTTTAATCTAGATAAATACTATCAACACACTATCGTAAAGATAGCAGGGTGTTGTTGGAGAAGCTTCACTTCAAGCAATGTAATCTATTCATCCAAATTAGGACTGGCTTCTGAGCAGTTTTCTCCACACACATATTAAACGTACATGTGTAAAAATACTAAAATATATTACACATACACACATGAATTTATTCTGTAGTTATCATTCATTATGGTTAGTTAGATATTAAGTCTAACCAATGCTTAAGTACACTTGATACAGTAGCATTGTGCCAGCAAAAGAATTTTCTTTCTCTTACACTTTCTATTTCATTCCTTTGCTCTCTCATATTACTTTACTGTCTCTCTACATGTAGAGATTGAGGTATAGGTTGTGACCATGTAAGAGGCAGTGTAAGGTATGACTTACTTTGGCAGTGTAGGATAAGTTAACCAAACATTTTGCTTTTTTGAAGAAGGGCATTTACAAAAAAACATTTTAATTATATATGAATGATTGAAATGTTAAATTCAAATACTAGCTTCTTCAGTATATCTGTCTACTGATGACATTATTTTAGTTTTTTTTTTTTGTTTGATTTTCTTTTTGTTATTCTATCTACACTACATTTTGATTGGATATCCTTTAAAAAACATATTTCTGGCGACATCACTTACAGTTTATACATACCTGTTTGCTATGCTGTATGTATGTGTGTAACAGATACCTTTGGCCTCTCTCTTTGTGTTTGTGGGTCTTTGTTTGTGTCTGTCTCTAGTATGTGCATGTCGGCATGTGTGTCTATACATATAGACAAACGGAGCTTTTACGTAATCACTCGCCAGACAATAAAAAAAAAAAAGCGGTTACATCTCCCCTAAATCACACTATTGTAAAAAGTGAAGGTCACATTAGATAATGTCTAAAATACACCCCCACCCCTCCAGATGGTCATGGCTGGGGTGCCTTTCATCATAGGCCTGCTTGATCAGTGTTGACCTAGAGCTAAACAACATATACAAGCCAGCAAAGTAACGATCGCACGAGCTGCTGGAAAAATCAGCCAGATCTCCCTGAAATTGCACCCTTTCCATATTAAAAAATGAGGAACATTGTATAATGTAATCTTAGATGCACCGATACCTTCTCTCTGTGTGTGTGTAATATAATACACATGAACCAACAAGGGAGCCTTTGTGTGATGGCGTGATGTGCTAGAAATAACTAACACATCCTTTGCAAATCATATGCCACCATCTTAAAAAAGGGAAGGACACTACCATACCAAAAGTTAAAAAGCACATGTCACTGCCAAAATGCTGTCATTTTCTTCCTTACTCACTTGCATACACTAATCTCTCTATATATAAAAACTTAGTCATTGCCAAAATGCTATCTATATGTTAGTGCTAGTATTGAAAAAGGATTTTTAGTTAATTTGATCAAATTTAATTTAAATATACTATTTCATGTACCATTCATGAAAGTTGGTGAGTATCTGTATCTTTTTAACACTTATTTACCAACTTATTTTGAAATTATTCAAGTTTAAAATGTTTTTCTTATTGATTCACTTAAATTCAGTATAACAACTTCAGTATAACAACTTCAGTTAAGCAAATATGTAAAAGAATAAGTGTTTGGTATATTATTTTGCACAAATAGGCACAGGCATGGCTGTGTGGTTAAGAAGTTCACTTCGCAACCATGTGGTCTCGTGTTCATATTTCCATTGCATGGCACCTTGGGCAAGTTGTCTTCTATAACCTTGGGCTGACCAATGCCTTGTGAGTGAAATTCGTAGACAGAAACTATGGAAGCCCATTGTGTGTGTGTGTGTCTTTACATGCTTGTTTATGTCCTGTAACTTAGCAGTTTGGTGAATATAGACTGATTGATAAAAATCGATCCCAGTACTTATTCTAACTAAACCCTTCAAGGTGATACCCCATCATGGATGCAGTCAAATGACTGAAACCATTAAGAGTAAATATTCTCTTTTATGTAAATTCTATAGAATTTATGTTTGTAGCTATTTTTATCAAGGTCAAGTGACTGTGAAGAGGCTTCCACTAGGTGTTTGCACTTAATATACAAAAAAGAATGCATTTGCTTATACATTTAAAATTTTGAAACTTTCTAGCTTTTTATATCATTGATTCTTCATCAGAAATTTGATTATAAATCTAAAATATTCTTTTCTTTTTCTTTCATTACAGGGTGTGGGGTGTATTTGGATCTTTCTCCACCTTCTCTCGACTAACTTCAGCAGCCAATGATGATTGGGTTGATCGCATGAGCCATATATACTCAACAGTCGTCCTTGTTCTCTTTGCAATAGTAGTTACTACAGGTCAGTTGGTCGGTGATCCAATACACTGCTGGTGTCCTGCCCAATTCACGGGAGCATATGTTGCCTATACCAAATGGATATGCTGGGTTTCAAATACTTACTATATTCCAATATCGGACACAATTCCTGTTAATATTGATGAAAGAAAGAATAGACAACTGACATATTATCAGTGGGTGCCTTTAATTCTTCTTTTCCAAGCTCTTTTATTCAAAGCCCCTAATTTGCTCTGGAGAATTCTCCATGGCACCTCAGGGGTTAATTTAGACAAGCTTTGTGAATTAGCGGAGAAGACTCAATATGGTTCACCTGATGATCGTGAAAAAACAATCGAGCACATAGCATATTTCATGGATCGCTGGCTTGATTCTAATCGTATTTACCATTGTAATTTTGTTGTGAAAACTCGCCAAAAGTTTGCCAAAATTTGCTGCTGCTTCTGTGGTAAACGTGAAGGAACTTATTTATCGGGGCTTTATCTCAGTATTAAACTTTTATATCTTGTAAATATAATTGGACAGTTCTTTATGTTAAATAGTTTTCTATCTACGGATTTTGGCATTTATGGTTTCCAAGTGATGGAACACTTCAATGACCATGGCTCTTTTAAAGAATCACCACTTTTTCCACGAGTCACTTTGTGTGATTTCAGTATTCGACAAATGACTAACCTCCAACGATTTACTGTCCAGTGTGTCTTGCCTATTAACCTGTTCAATGAAAAGATTTTTATTTTTCTTTGGTTTTGGTTTGTTTTTGTGGCCATTCTAGCTTCAGGAAATATGTTAAATTGGCTCTATTATATGATTTATCGCCGTAACAATACATCATATGTTAAAAAATACTTGAAACTTTCAGCTGTTACAGTAATCAGTAGCGATAAGAAGCAATATAGAAACTTTGCAGATAACTACTTACGCAGTGATGGTGTCTTTGTCTTAAGAGTTATAGGTAAAAACTCAACTGACCTCGTCCTGACAGATTTGGTGAAACAGTTATGGAAGATTTTCAAAGAGAAACCAACAAGTTAAGAATGCTTTAATTTTTTAAAAAATAAGCAATCGGTTTAAAGTGTAAATGCAAGTCAGTAATTTCAATAAAGAAACTCCACTAAAGAATCTGATATTTATAATAGTTGTAAAGTTATTTCAATGCAATTTGCTGAGACTTCAAAAATATTTAAATTTTTAATCTTAACTAGTATTAATTTGGTTCTTAATAAATAACATCTTAATTTGAAGTTAGTTATATCGGACGACTGTTCTTCCATATTCAAAAAATGGTTGATAATTTCTGTAGATGGCATTTTATATTTTCAGCTTGTCAGATTTTTCTGTTATGTACAATTTTCTGTAGTGTTTCATAATATATTCTACCAACGTTGATATGCTTTCCATTGCATTAAGAAAACGAGAAGAATTTTTTTTTTTTTTACATATGGCATGGTTTCATTTTCAGTGTCCCTCTCCATTCATTTTCTTCCCTACCAATTTATGTATTTTGAATATCCTGAACATAACATATTCTGACTAACACTACATTCTACAAAGATAAATGCTTATTCTATACATTTCAGCTTCTAGCCAAAGCGCAATTTTAAAATATAAAAAGAGTTGTGATAAAACGTTCATCAAGTTATAAATAAATTTTTTTTTTTTTTTTTTTTTTCTTTCATTCTCTCCACTGGTCATTATTTTTTTAAAGTATATCAAGAGCCCATTTTAAAAATATTTTGTGGGGTTTACATCATTGATCCATTATATTCCGTTATTTGAATTACAATTGAATTTTTACTGTTAGGGGTTTTGATATTATACCTTTATTTTTTTCTCGTAAAAGAATTAGTAACTCCTTTCTGGCTGGTATCTGGCTCAAACTTTCAGTAATAATTATCAACATTTTAAATGTTTCATGCTTAGTTTTCATTTAAGATAAACAGACCAAAGAATACACTTTACCTTTTCCAGTGATTTGTTGATGTGCAAGAAGTATCATTTTCACATAATCTAACTGGAATTTCTGTACCTTCATCGATTAATGTTTAAATTGATATATACTGTACTATATAAACGTAGAGCTTGGACTTTGCTGAGCACTACAACAATTTGTGTAGATTTAAGTAGATTTAATTATTTGGAGACTTGTATTATTACATTGTGTTTTTTGTCTAATTTTTGAATTGGTTGATTCTTGTCATTTCTATTCTGCAAAGTACTTGCAAAGATATCTAGCTTACATATAAGCTATTTCTAACTTGGATTAGTAGGTTCCTGCCACCCCAAGTTTGCACTGTTTGACACATTCCATTTTGGGATAATGTGCATCTCATAAAGACTATATATACTAGTACATTTATTTGTGACAATACAATCATCTTACCAAATCTCAAAAGATTTGCTCACCCAATATTTTTTTATTTTTTTTTTGTTCCCAGCTGGATTGCCAACATCCAGTGTCTTCTTCACATGAAGCTAGTTTATTGCTGCTTGTTTGTTACAAATTACCTATTTCCAGATGATATTTCCCATTCCCACCCCACATTCCATTCTTACTTAGCTCGAAATAAACGAAACCATTACAAAACATTTGTCACCTAGTTAAATGAATAATTATAATAGTTTTCATTTAAAAAAAACTGTTTAATGTTTAGACTTGGAACAATTAGCGTAGTCTGTGGAGTATTGTCTTAATAATGTACAAGAAATTGTATGCATATCTGTTTCATTGAATTCCTTTACAAGACCTTCTCACTTGTACATTATTACCCGTCCAAATATCTTTATTTTTGTAAAGAATTGTTCCTTATCTTCATTCCTCTTAAAAACCAATCTAGCTGTGAATGGTGAATATCATATACCATTTCTGTAATGATTGTGGCTGGATGAGGGACCAATTTTGTAAAGTAAACTGTAATTTTGTATTAATAAAAAAATTTAAGAACATTTTCTTTTTGTATTGTTGTCTGTTAAGTGTTGTCTTTTATTGACATTATTGTCTGCATTAGAAATGTCTTGGTGTAGTGATTCAGGTGATGAAAACTTAATTAAATCCTCAAGAATTGCAAAATTGAAACTCACCATTTTATATGCCAGTAATCTCTCACAATTCATTATTCCTTCCTACCATTCTGTTGGCCAGATACATCTTCAGCAGAATCTTTTCATGCATCCCCTTAAGCTTTACCTATCCAGTATAAACTTTCATCATTTGGCCAATGCGAGATCTCTATGTGGTCTCTTGACCTGCTAGTAATAGCAGCAAAATCACCATCAAATCGCACCATACTGCTTGAAATAAAGTATGCATTGGACAATGTAGTCTGATATATATATATATATATATATATACAAAGATGGTATTGTCATGGCTGGAATTTTGACCATAGGGTGTGCTTGATCAGGACTGACCTGGAGCTAAACAACCTTTTACTATCCTAACTTGTCTACTATCCTAACTTGTCTTTCTGCATAGCATACATATGGTATTTGTGTACTGGAGCATGTGCACCAGAAAATACTTCGTTTCTTTCTCTGATAAATATCTTTATCTTTCACTTTTGTTGAGGATTATACTTCTGGCATAATTTACAAAGAAAATACTAGTCAACTATAGTATTAGAAAACCATGTCTCCTTGCGTAAACTTTACTTACCTATATCGAAATCGGAGCTGTAAATTTTATGTCGGCAAATGGTTCTTGGTTAATTTTGAAGTACTTTGAATAGACAACACCGGTGTTTCATGTCTAGTCAGTAATGCTTAACGCAGTTTCATGGTTGACTACATGTTTGGAGTCTGCTTCTATCCAATCGAGCTGCTTTTCACTCGCATTTCCTTGCATTTCAGTAAACTGCATTAAGTGTTCCCCTATCGTTCACGACAATTTTCCTCAGTTGCATGCACATATCAATCACAAATTGAGCCTCTTATAATTATGGCATAAAGTATCGTCAAACCGTCACCTAATAACTTCACCTCAACTAAACTACTCGGCTATCTTGTTGCTTTGTGTTTAACAAAGCAGTGTCTTGTAAGTATGTTTTGTCATAGCAATGACTGTCCAACTATTATCTGCAATACAAAAACCTTCACTATTGTGTGCTTTTCTGTTCATTTAAATGTGGCAGTTAGTGAACCATCTTATTTATTTTTTAAAAACTAGTAAAAATTGAACATGTGGAGGCCGAGATAATTCGGGCAAATTCGTTAAGTGGTTAATACCATTTAGGTGTAAAATAATCTTCCCATTTAGTTGTGTGTCTGTTGTGGGTAGTACCTGTAGGTAGTTGTTTTAACCCCACCTAGACTGTGGTATATTGAGTAACCTGTATCAGATTAGTGTTGTTAACCCTTTCATTACCATATTTCTAATGAATTCTACTGCTTAGGATTTTGAGTTAATTTTGAAAATACTCAAAGAATTTGGAGGAATTTAGTAAAATAACTAACTTCCTCATTATTAAGTTGGTATTAGGAACATAACATAACAAAAAGTTCTTACATGTAATTATAATGGAAGATTTAAATTTAAATATGGACACTTTAAAACAAATGGTTTTTTTTTTTTATCATGGTGGTTTCACGCGGGTTGGTAACAAAAAGGGTTAATGTTTACAGTTTAGTGGGTGTAGGGAATGAATTCATGGACAGTGTTAGTCTGAGAGGAATGCAAGGTAAAATCCGAACTCCAAGGGTCTACATCGGTGATGGGTCTACATCAACAACACTTAGTCCACGAGTCAGTGGGTTCAATCCTCACAGCAGTAATTGGAATTTATTGAATTCTTCTCTGTACTCTCCAGAGAGGAAGGTGGTGGTGATGATGATGATGGTATGTGATAATGATGATGGATGGTATAAATTGGCAGTTTTAGCTGAGCGGAGATTGTTGCAGTGGTACAGGAGACAGAGAGAGAGAACACCAGAATGTGACTTAAGTTTAAGTACTTACTATCTTCCCCTTGTAGAATATGGACAGTCTCGATTGCTTATGGTCATACTGGAGCAATATAACTGAAACTGTTTGTTTTTTTTTACTATGTAGTCTTATATTGTTGATGTAATATTTTTGTTTACTAAAAAAAAAAATTGGGTAGATAACATGATGATGATAATGTTAATAATAATAATAATAATAATGGAGGAGGAGAAGGCAAAATATATTGATAACAAAGAAATAATACTAAGCCATAAGTCTGTTTTGTCTGCAAAGATTACTTAGAATATAGGATTACTGTTCGGATCAGAACTACATTTTTGGTTTGTTCATAAACTGGATATTAGATAAAATACCTTTGCCATATTATCCCTTCAGGGTTAACTTTTTTTTTTTTAAGGGGCACAATATCCTGAACCACCAGCATCTGTTTTATATCAAAACTCAGTTTGTTGTCTCGCTCCCTACCTACTCTGTTTAGTTATGGATAAACTCTCTAATAGATGATGGGTTTCATGAAAGCTGACCTGAGTCTTTCTTTGTCTTGGTGATCCAAGGTGATCCTACTTTCAAATCATGTGATCATTTTATGGAAATTTGTCTTATTACTTGAGAAATAATACCTGCAAAATAATTTCCTCTTACAACATAATTTATTTACAGACACACACACTGACACACGCGCGCATATATGAATTAGTTGAAATAGGAAACTTCAAATTCACACAGTCAGTGATGATGGCTCTTGGCTCACCATGAATTCCCTAAGCTATTATGTTATTTTCAATATTTCAATATAGTGTGTCTTCTTCTGCTTATATATATATATGTATATATATATATTTGTTGTGCTCTTTCTGCTCTTATGTATATCCAAATGCTTACACTTTGCTATTGTACTTATTCACTGTGTTATATATATATAGTTTGCTTACTTAAGGGTTTTTTTATTAATCAGAAATATCATTGTAAATATATCATTTTTCAGAATTTCATATATTTGGAACTAACTCCAATTCGTATGTAAATGTAAAACAATGTAAATGAAACGGCTCACACCTTACAGGTTTGGCCGGCCTCATATGGGGTTGCACATCTCATAAGAGGTTTCTTGGGTATTTTAATGATAGGGGCCCCAGTCCTATCATAGGTACTCATTTTCAGCTGAGCAGACTGGAGCAATGTGAAATGAAGTGCCTTGTTCAAGAACTTATATATACAAAAACAAAACAAAACAAGACAAAAATAATAATTTAAAAAAAACAGGACAAGAAAATAGATTGCTTTCTTCTATAGATTACTAAACTATTGAAATAATTGAAGGTTGTTCTAATTTCAATTCTCCTTTCTAGTTGTCTTACTACATTCATAATAAAGGGGTCGGTTAACCCTTTTGTCACCATATTTCTAATGAGATACACTGCCTATGATTTTCAATTAATTTTGGAATTAAATCAAGAATTTGGAGGATTTAGTAAAATAATGAACTTTCTTGTTAAGTTGCTGTTTGGAACATAACTTAACAAAAAGTTCTTACATAAAATTATAATGGAAGGTTTAAATTTAAATATGAACACTTTA
>JAOPJM010001291.1:19218126-19230450 GCA_027124095.1 Muusoctopus leioderma
TACATACATACATACATACATACATACATACATACATACATACATACATACATACATACATACATACATACATGGTGGAAGTTAACTCATGTTTGAGTACGACCACTTCTTAGACACCAACATCACTTCTTAAAGAGCAGCAGTAACGGGAGACGTAACCGCGTGGATGACGGAGAATCGTGACTACCTCTGCCTAAGCTACACCTACCGTGTACCCTCACGAGCGAGAAAACTACAGAAGCAGCAGTATTTTTTCGTCACAGACGCGCGTGACACCTCGAACGCCAAAGACAACGACTGGCAACGACAAAGACCACTTTTGACAGGCCCGTTGGTTCTTAGAAGTTCCTCTGTGTGAAATTAATTACAGTAAATGAAGCGTGCACAGAACTGCATTCACTTTTCAGATTGAACATCTTTCTTCCCGGTGGCCCTACATGGGTTAGGACGACCAGAAACTGATGGATTTTCAGGTTTACATCAGAGTATCCTTCTCCAAGACAGATGTTCTTACAAGAACAAGGGGTCCATCGCTCCTAAAGTGGTCTTATAGCGTGCTCGTTCAGCATTTCAAGTATTTCTTTGTCCCCGCGCACTATTGCTAGATAGTCGTTGACCCTATGCTGGGTTCATCCGTCCAATTGACAGGTGATTTTGTCCTGTTAGGTTACTAGCAACCCTCCCCAACATGCTAGCCTGGTGGGGTGCTGGTTTAGTCACCGACGACCCGACCATGTAACAGGTTGTACTGGATTCCATGTTACCAGTAGCACTCAGAGCGACCTGACATACGTACATACATACATACATATTGACTGACTGACTGGATTACAAAACAGCATTCAATTCTGTTCCCCACTCATGGATGCTAAAGTTTCGGAGACCATAATCAAAGCCATAGGCAACCTCCGGTCTGAGAATAACTTCTCTCATCCTCCTACCAGTGACAGAGCTCTGAAAAAGGTCATGTGCGCTGCCCTTCCTTCGCTGACTAAATTTTTTTTTTTTAAACTGTTATCACAAGTCCAGATTCTTTGAACTTATTAAATGTATATCACTTCTATCTACGTACAGACGAATCAGCCACCTCTTCCCATTCAGCATCCCCATTGTGTCTCACATTCCGACTAAAGACTCTGCCCAATTATTCCTCCACAATTGTATAAAACTTCCTTCTCGCCATACGCGTTTCCTCCAAACATTAATCTTCGGTAATTCAACATAAACAGCAATTTCTCCCAGTGAGTCTCCTATCCCACAGTCTAAAAGCAGTTATGGACATTGTACAATCTCAGAATAACGAATAAGAAGAAAGATAATAAGAACCGACTAAATTCTGGCAACGATTAAAAATAGAAAGCAGCAGTGGTAATATCGCACTTTCAAATATTCCGTTAACTTCTCCTGAAATAGAATTATTTATCCCTTTCTGTGTAGCATTTTGTTCTGCAGATGGCAAAATTAGTTAGTTTCTCTGAAATACCAAATGGTTAGATAAAAAATAAATAAATAAAATGTAGTCATGGTATATTTCACAGCCTTGAATACGAAAAATCACATGATTAGGTTAACAGTTGCAATACAAAAGAAATACATATTGTGTCAACCCCAAGAATAACAAACTACAACTAAATGCCTAAGGTATAACCTTGTAAGAACATTGAAAACTAAAACTGGCCTGACCTTTTTTTTCTTAGATTGTACTGATGTTTTGAAGTGGCGGCAGAGTGAGATTACGATGCCATCAACAAAGCGGGAATGATAATAGAATATGTCAAGGACTGAAAGCATCATGTGACTGTTCTTTCATGATTGCTCTTAAAATACATGTGGTCAGCAGCAAAAGTATAAAATACACAAAGAAGGAGCATTTTATTGCTTTCACGAGAATAATTAAACTGAATATAGAGCAAGATATAGAGTATAGTAGCCACACTATATTATTCTCAGATGCAAGACAAAGCTATTATTTTCCACTTGTATATTGAAGTAGACGACTAAATAATAATGTCTCACATGTTTATAGTTTTCTCTTGTTTTATATCTATCTATATATCTCTATTTATAGTTGTATTGGGAATGGACGTAAACAGGAATATAAATAACTTCGTTACGTAGGAATCAGCGTAGCATTAATACAAACGATCCACTCCATACGTAAATGCGTAAATACATACGTGGATTCAAACAAACAGACATGCACACACACAGATATGATGCAGTTTTTTTATAACTTTCTCAAAACGTCGTCTTTAGCTGTTTTAATTTTATAAATGAATTTGTTGGATTTATATCTCTAATGTGCTGTATAATAAATATGTATATTAAAACAGTACAGTTATAAAAATATGAACCCCCTCTAAGATTAATCAATCACCACCAGGAGTAATAGTCTAGGTATGGGTCTGCTGCAGTATCACGGGAGAAACACAGGCCTGGTTCAGCCAAAGCAAAAAAAAATGCATCCAATGTAAACTAAAGTAAGCTAGCAAAACCTGAGCTGAACTGAGCTGACTTCTTGTGGTGCGCCAAAGCACAAATTCGATTTTGAAAATGGATTAGCGTCAGCTACATACCTCTACTTATGGGTTCGTGCTTTTTTATTGGTTCCGTGTATTCCTGGTGCAGTGTAGAACGAAGCTCGAAAATTATGTAGACCGAAGAACTGGTGTGGGCCTTAGTATTTTAATTTTTTTTTGCACTTGGGATCCGCTCCCTTTCGTGAAGCGTTATGATTCACCTCACGTCAAGGGAGGGTATGAGACTGTGGGCTCCCTTCGCTGCACCACTGATATTGCCCCACCCAAATGCAGATTTTATCCCAGTTGGGGTAATTACAACGAGTTTGTGAATCACTGCTGTAGAATATCGTAAATAGAGGGTTATAGGAAAACAGACATTTCAATTGTTGAGAGAGAGGGAGAGAGAGAGAGAGAGTGTGTGTGTGTGTGTGTGTGTGTGTGTGTGTGCGTGTGCGTGTGCGTGTGTGCGTGTGTGTGCGCGTGTGTGTGTGTGCGCGCGTGTGTGTGTGCGCATGTGTGTGTGCGTGTGTGTGTGTATGTGCGCGTGTGTGTGTGTGTGCGCGTGTGTGTGTGTGTGGTACTTGAAATCATAAAAGAAGTAAACAAACCTCCCACAAGAAGTTGTTTCAACCTTAATAAGTACATAGATTAAGACCAAATAGATTTATTTATAAACTGTGCTTAAGATGATGAATAAGACTTCCGCGGTGTCATGAAATATGAGATTTACCGTATGTCCCAGCAAGACATCAAGTTTGTGAGAGAATGAAAAAACAAGTTGACATAAAATTTACGTACATATTTTCATATCACAAAACTAGAACGATCAGTAAGTTACTGATGAAAGCCTCTAAAGATATTTATTAAAACAACCATATGATTAAATAATTGGAAAATCTCCAAGTTTCATTTAATCTTTTCCTTTCATTTTACGAATAGTCATGAAATATGATAACTTTAACTCTTGAAGGTTTAAAGCAGAGTTCGGGGAGACTGGTGATGGTCTGCGTCGGCAAAAACTATTCAATGAAGATCATAAGTTTCGATAAGTATGTATGCCATGGAGAAAAGAGAAATCTGACGTTTCAAGACTGACCCAGCGTCTGAGAGAGAAACATTGTATTTTTCAACTGTATGTGGCGAATTGACAGAGAGTCATTAGAGCGTCGGATACCCTGTGGTATTCGTTCCAGCTCACTGCGCTCTGAGGTAAAACTCCGCCGAAATCAACTTTACCTTTCACCCTTTCGGGGTAGGTGAATAAAGTACCAATCTAGGGCGGTGAACTAGCGGAATCGTTAGAGCATCGGATGGGATGCCTTGTGGCATTTGTTTCGGCTCTTCGCGTTCTGAGTACGAATCCTGCCGTGGCCTACTTGGGTGGTAAACTTAATCCGTCTCCAGGTTTCACACCACCACCTGGTTCTTGGGTACCTTTAGCGCAATCCACTCTGTTGCAAGCAATCGGGCCAGGCCTGCGGTCTGAGGATAACTTCTACACTCACTCTCGCCAGTCTCGGAGGCTCTAAAAAATGGTCATGGGCATTGCCCTTCCCTCCTGACTAAGCAATAAAAATTTAAAAAGTTATAGTCTTTATCCTCTATATATTTTCAAAGGTATATTTATTGAAATGTAGTTTCTAAAAATACAACTACATTTTCTTAAGAGGGGTTTTACATTTTTACCATAACATATCTAATGATGAAAAACAAAACGAAACAAAACAAAAAAGCTTCCAAATCATATGAATGAAAATATTTTTCATTCGTATGACTTTATTTCTTTCAATTCTTATCTTGTAATCATTCTTTCTCTTTGACCTGATTTTCTCTGAACACTGTCATCTTGGTGATGATAATAATAATTAATGAAACTATATCTTAGTCCTTTCCTGTCCTATTCCTGTCCTCTGCTATTGCCACGGAGTTTCTACTGGTTTGTACTTGGATGGTTAAACCCTATCTAAGATATCTAAAGTAAAATTTCAAGCAATATTCAACGAATAGCTCATATTCACCAATGTTATCACACACAAGTTCAGATTGACATTGACTTAGAAAGTATAAAGAACAAATCATTAACTTTTTTTATAAGTTTTCTTGGAAATCAAGCAATCAAAATAAAATGAATATATTTACAAAATAATTACATTTTAAAAGAAAAGCATGCTTTAATCGAATTTTAATTCGATCTCTATAATCAATATGCTACTTTGCTTACGATCTACTGCCTTTAATTTGTTTGGCTTCCACATTTTGTTCAGTTTAAATCATTAAAAATACGTTTATTTTTTTTTTACATTAAAACTCAAATCAATAGTACAAGAAAAAAGAGATGTTATCAAAAACAAACTGTGATTTTAATCATACTTAAGTGGGGGTAGAGTTTATAATCAATAAACACACCTTCCTCTAGTTGTTGATTAAAGCATTTCAGTATGTCTGGAGGAAATTTTTGGAGGAGGTGAAAAATGAAGTTGATGAATTTAAAATACTAGCCAGCTGTGCAAACTGCATCATCTTCAATCGATAATCAAAAAACATCTATTTATTTCTCAATCTTTCAAATATATACACATCAAAGTAAGCTGTATCTTCAGCAGGTTAGACCACTAACATCTTATTGTGTGCATGTGTGTATGTTCTCTGACTCAGCAACCATCTATTATCAAGTTAATTCGTTGCATACTGAGAATAATAACAACTTGAAGAATAGGTGAGAATATCCTTCTTACGAGCATAGCAAGTAATTGTCAAAATCTTGTTATTTTTTACTATTTGCTGTGTGAAAACTGATTTCATAAAGGTTTATGTAATAAACAATAATACACTAAACCGAAATAAAGTAGGTCATTTTCAGTGAAATCTACCGTCGATACAAGAATTATTAACTCAGCTAATATCAGAACAACCGAATCTATCTTGCCTCTTTTATTTTCATAAAATCGTTCTTAAACAGATAACTGGCAATCTACGTTCAATTCCAAATATGTTTAGTGTCAGAATAATGTATAATTCCACCTACGGAATGTTGTTGTTTATCCCCAGGTCAGCCCTACTTGAGCAGACCTATGATCAAAGGAATTTAGCCATGACCATCTCGTCTTTACAGACATGGTTTATCTCAGACTACATTATCCGTTATGTCCTTCCTTTTTTTAAAGACGGTAGAGTGTGACTTGAGAGAGATTTGGCTGCAATTTCTAACAAACCGCGTGACCACATATAGACTTCATCGACCTTCTTGTTAACCAATAACCCACAACGATCGTTAAAATAGGCACAACTGAAAAACTGTAATATTTAACCTTCAATGAATGTTAAACTAAACTGTAATACAGTACCGGTCGATTAATATTTTAGCCGTTTTTTTTAGGATGTTGTATCGCTGTGGTAGTGTGGTGATTCTCTGTCATTATTACGATATGAGAGCGAACATCCAAACTACTTCTGCATGATAAATCACAGAGGTCAAATACACAGAGATGCCATGTGTATGATAAGCGGTGAATTGGTAGAGTCGTTAGAGTGTCGGATAGAATGCCCTACATAATTCGTTCCGGTTAACTGCACTCTGAGTTCAAATCCTGCCAATGTCAACTTCGCTTTTCATCTGTTTGGGGTAGATAAATAAAGTAACAGTCTAAGGTGGTGAACTGGTGGAATCGTCAGAGCGTCGAACGAGATGCCTTTGTTCCGGCTATTTGCGTTCTGGGTTCGAATCCCGCCGTGGACTACTTGGGTGATAGATTTAATCCGTCGCCCGGTTTAACACCAAGGTCTGCGGTCTGATGATACTTGTATTTTCCTCCCTCCCACTAGTCTCAGAGGCCCTGAAAAAGGCTGATGGGTACTGCCCTTCCCTCCTTGACTAACCGGTAAAAAAAACATGTCTGGGGTTCTCTCCCGTACTTGCAGAAATGATACAAATGATATTAGTCATTGAGCAAATGTTATCTTTTCCTTACTGCATAAGTATTTCTAATTAGCTTTCTAATACTCACTACTTTAGATGTTTACACAAACTTAACAGCTGTACATGACAACTCTGGCATTTTTCAAGCTTGAAGTTATGTTTCACCCTACAGCTACGTTGAAGTTCCTGTTAGTTTGGAATCCTAACAATAGTTTTGTTTTTTGTTTTGTTTTGTTTTTGTTTTGTTCTCGCTTAGTGAGGAGGGAAGGGCAATTACCATCCCCCTTTTCCAGAGCCTCCAAGGCTGGTGGAAAGAAGGCTTGCAACAGAGTGGACTCCGCTAAATGCACACAAGGGCCAAATCGTGGTGTTAAACCGGGTGACGGATTAAGTCTACCACTCAAGTATGCCACGGCGGGATTTGAACTCAGAACGCAAAGAGCCGGAACAAATACCGCAAAGCATCCTGTCCGACGATTTAAAGATCCCGCTAGTCCATCACCCTAGACTGGTATTTTATTTATCTACCCCGAAAGGAAAAGTTGACCTCGGCGGGAATTGAACTCAAAGCGCAGTGAGCTGGAACGAATACCACAAGGCTTTCTATCTAACGACTCTGCCAGTTCGCCGCCGTACTTTTATTGTAAAACAGTAGATTCCGAGGAAACTAGTGCGGCACAAAATGTATTACACTGTGAGTACTACATATAGCTTCTTTTAGATTGTTCCCCTTTCAACTCTAGCTGGGATAGTCTTAGTCTTCTATTATAATTCCATTCACATCTAGGATGTTTTATAGGAATATTCAATGAACCTCAGTACTTGATTGATATTTTATTTTATCGACACCAGAAGAATGAAAGGAAAACTTGTCCTCGGCCAGAATTGAACTGAGGACGTAAAGGGTCGTAATTAAATACCGGAAGTGTTTTGCCCGACGCTCTAACGATTGTGCCAATTCACTGCCTATCGAAACTTTGAAACTGCGAGTTCCAATATTGTTACTTGTAAGTTACTATCCAGTATGCAATTTACAACAGTATTCTTACTTGATAATGATAGCACATTCATTAGAATATTCCAGGGACTTTACATTCTAAAGTGTAAAAGTAGTTAGAGAGACTGAAAAAAAAACATCCATAAACAGGCATATAAGTACATACATACAAATATGTGTGTGTGTGTGTGTGTGTGTGTGTGTGTGTGTGTGTAGAATATGGAGCCAATGTGTAGTCACTCGACTTGTTAGTAGAAATAACAGCGAAATCACCAGCTAACGCAGGAACCTCTATGTGTTCACTCGACCTGCTAAAAATAGCAGCCAAATCTATCTTAAATCACACCCTACTACCATAAAAAGGAAGGACACATTGGAATAATATAGTCCTAGATCCACTATATTGAAATAAAGATGGGATGGTCCCGATTGGAGCGTCTTTGATGATAGGTCTGCTCAATCAATGCTGATCTGGGCTACACAACAACAACAAAGGCAACTGTGACATCTCCATCAAATCACACCTTATCATTTTAAAAAAGAAGGATATATTGGATAATGTGAAAAAAAATGACGGGGTGGTTACGCCTGGAATGTCTTTGATCATAGGTCTGTTGGATTAGAGCTTGACTTCGTGCTAAACAACAACTTATAATTAAAGTGACAAGACAATTTCATGAAAGGAGTTACCAGTGTAGGTGTTTTTTTTTAATGGCTTCATCAGAGGAAGAAGGGAGTTATCTTCAGATTGGACGCCTGGCCTGAATGCTTGCCACATAGTGGACTTCACTAAAGGTATCCAAGAGCCATGTGTGGGGGGGGGTAAGTCTACCACTCCAAAACAGGAACAGCGGTCTGTCGGGCAGCTTTGCACACAGTTTTCGTCTAGAAAATTTCACGCAAAAGGCTTTGGTCGACCCGAGGCTTTTGTTGAAGATTCTTCCCCAAAATTCCGCACAGAGGGATCAAACCTGAAACCATTTAGTTACGAAGTGGACTTTTTAACCACAGTTATATCTGCGTCCTGTATGTGGAGATTTTCCAAATAAACATATGAACCGTGAATAAGAAACTTGGTTAATTATTCCAAAACCTCAATGCACTTTTATTTAACTACGTGCCATTTTCCCGTGATACGTACCACCATTGTAGCTTTAACACAATCGACTTTTTAAAAAAAAACATTGTTTCATACATGTGGTTTATCGATAGTATACTGACGTAAGAATTGAGGATTTGGGCAGCTGTGATAATCAGCAATATTAATGTGCCATAACATTTAGATGGCAAGCAATATAAGCAATTTCAGCAAACCACCCACTCGCTTCTTAGTACAGCTGCCAAACTCAATAAACAGCTGTTCAATTCACTACAATCAACTATTCTTGCGAGGGACATTTTATTCATGCTATAATAAATTTGAATGATTAACTATTGATGATTTTATCCATACCTACCGTATACAGAATCGTTCTGCTACTTCACTGCATTTGATTAAACAGCCTATGTTCTGCCATTGTAGAAATATACGTTCAAAAGAAGAATAGGTTCAAGGTACAAAGTATATAAACTAAAGGCTATTATCCCTCCTTTCTATCTTTATCTCACTCTTACTCAGTTACGTACTTTTATACTTGGTCTTGTAGCAAACACTCTAAAGTAGAAAATCAGCTTCGGTTCATGTAGTTATTTCACTTCAGTTACGTTGTTGATGCAACTTGGAAAAGCCTGGACGTCAAATTTTCCATTTCATGTATACTGAAGAAATAAAGTTAGTCATCAATTGATAGATGGCTATGATTGCGAAAATGACAGTCGATTGATCCTATCACATTTGCGTGAAATATAGATTTACTATTAATTGCTCTCTGCAAAAGTGTAAACTTTTCACGAAAATAGACATTTCTGCGAATGGATCATTGGTTAGTATAGTTTCGTTTGCTCTAGCAAATCTTGCTTATCTTTTACTTCAACCGATGTTTATTTAGACAGCATATTGGTGACTGGAGAATATCAGTAATAACTTTTTTTTTAATGAAATTTGAAATTGCAGTTTCTAATATGTTAAGGATTAGTTAATAGATAATCTTACCCATAACAAGATATTTATCATTAAGAATGATTTAGAATCTTGCCCAACAATGATGAAGCGAGTAAAATTTCCTTCCAGGTGAGTCGACAAAACAGTCTCTGTGGCTAGTTGTATCTATTTCAGTTTATTTATTTCACTATTGCTTATTGGAAACGAACATCATACCATCTAATTTTCCCTATTCTCCGACCTTGTGTCTATATAAGAAATCAACTTAGAAATATCAGGTTGTATACAAAGTTCTGTCCGATTACGAGTTTGAACCTGTTGATGAAACCTGTTGTTTGTAAAAACTATAAATATTGGTGGCATTCATTGATGCATAATCATTTCATGAAGAGTTCCCGGGGAGCAACAACCATATTTTAGTATATTAGTTTTCTAAATGAAGAACCCATCACGGAACCAAGCAAAGAGCATATTCGTCACATTATACCTTACGACTTTCATCAAGGTTCTAATGCAAGCGAAGCAGCCAAAAATTGTTCAAATAGAGATTATATAGATGATGAAATTTGCTGTATTAAATATCATGTTTGTACTATTAAATACATACTAAAAATCGGACAGAACTTTCTATACAACCTGATATATGGTATAATATAAAAATGAATGCCCTTTGGATCAGGCGTGCAACACAAAATCAGTCGTTTATGAAGCAGAGGTAACCACACCTCACTATCCGGGGGAAACCCCGTTACGTTAGACTCAGTGAGTCTAGCTTCAAGCAAAGATTCCATAACTATACTGCTTCCTTCAGCCACCCTGAGAAGCGAACTAACAGGACGTTGGCCAGGCATATATGGGTCTTAGAAGACAGAAATATCAAATATAATATAATAACAAGTGGAGAATTTTGCATAGGCCAAAAACATACATAAACTGATTAAGAAAATGTCGGCTCTGTATCACTGAAAAAACCGAGAATTCTGCAGAACATGAAATCTCCAGGTTACTGTCTCAACACCAAATCAGAGATTTTCACATCCTGCCCTCATACTTCAAAATTCGTTTTATCCAAATGGAAATCAAAACACCCTGACCATCCGACCTAAGATAGAAAACCAGACTGCATGTGGTATATATAAATATATATATATGAACAGGGGTAATAACTCCGAAACGAATTCGTCTAACGATCTCTTTCGTAAGCTAAGAGGCTTAGCTCCCTGCTTTGATATATATTTCTCGTGTTTTTAACACAAAAAGCTCTGTGGAGGGTTCTCCCGAGCATTCTACGGCTCCATGCTTTTCAACGGGTGCTTATACGTATGTATGATGCACAACGGAATTCATATATATGCCGATTCTAAAATGTTGCCCTTACAGAATTTATTTTCAGCTAAGGCAGCTGTCGCAACATCAACGAATATTTTTCGTTGTTTAAGTATATATCAAAGCGGGGAGTTGAATACTTCGATGCAAACGTCAGGGTATTCGTTAGTGATCGGGGGTAATAACTTCGAAACGAATTCGTCTAACGATCTCTTTCGTAAGATAAGAGGGTTAGCTCTTGTGTGTGTGTGTGTGTGTGTGTGTGTGTGTGTGTGTGTGTGTGTGTGTGTGTGTGTGTGTGTTCTCTATGTCTCTTTCTGTATTATTTTATTTGAGTTCTTCATACAAGGAAGGAGATGGTATCTAACAAAGAAACAAAGCTCCATTGCTGGAATATGGTTAACAACAACTACGATAAATGTTACATGTTGAACTTTAGCAAGGTCTTGTATATGTTTACTCTCCCACTAACAGATTGTATTTGTAAAGTGCGTGTTAGCTGGTTGCTTTCTTTGCCTGAAAATTCGCGCTTTTCCAGCGTGTCGCTTAGACATTTACTAACGTAGACAAGTGCACCGATGATTATTGGTATACATGTAAATTTATAATCAGGGTAGAGAAGCTGCAGGTATCGAGGCAGTTGTCCATAAATATTCTCCTTTCTCCCCTATTTCACATCTACAAGATTTGTTCATGCTATGGCAAGCCAATTTGGTATGTCAATGTGGCCTTACATAGTTCATTGAAATATACATATTAGTGACATTCTGTAGAACGTCAACATCTTGTACCAGTATCCAACTACCAGGTCTCTTCCTGGTGCTTTCCCACAGCTTTGTGTGTTAAATAATGTTCTGAGACAGTGTGTTTGTGGATAAGTTATAAAAAAATTTACATGCTTACGTTTAATATACTATATATATAAACTTTTCCAAATACACCTAAACATATATACCTGCAAGGGTTTCCTCATTTGCTACATAAAAACTGGTGACGATTAAATTCTAACCGGTTGGGTTAAGACCCTGCAGGTTTACCCTTCATGCGACTTCTCACACTCAACGACATTTTGTAAAAACAAAGAATACTTTTTTCTTTTCGAAATGTTTTTTTTTTAAATTTCAAATCCGATTTCATCAGTCGTATTGTACAAATTGTCTCAAAGGATATGTTTCATGAAAAAAAAAAAATAATTTGTATTTATATATTGTACCAAATGCCTACAGATCTAATGCCCCAGTCAATACTGCCTGCGAGATCATAACAAGACTTCACTCCCGTTGAAACGAACCGAGCTCGACCGTAGGACCAACTGGAAATAAACATTCTACCACTACACTACAAAATGTATTGAGTACTTCTTTGAATAGAGGTCTTCTCGGCCTCTCAAACAGTAACAGCCTATATATATATATATGGCCGAATGGTTAAGAAGTTCGCTTCGTAACCACGAGGTCCCGGGTTCGATCCCACCCCGTGGCATCTTGGGCAAGTGTCTTTACCATAACCTCGGGTCGACCCA
>JAOPJM010001291.1:19280184-19290931 GCA_027124095.1 Muusoctopus leioderma
ATTCTTTTACTCTTTTACTTGTTTCAGTCATTGTACTGCGGCCATGCTGGGACACCACCTTGAAGGGTTTTAGTCGATCAGATCAACTCCAGTACTTATTTTTTAAGTCTGGTACTCATTATATCGGTCATTTAGCCGGTCTAGGTTACGGGACATAAACAAACAAACACAAGCACACAGATACACACACACACACACACACACACACACACACATATATATATATACGACGGGCTTCTTCAGTTTCCGTCTACCAAATTCATTCAGAAGGCATTGGTCGGCCCGAGGCTATAGTAGAAGACACTTGCCCAAGGTGCCCAACAGTGGGACTGAACCCGAAACCACGTGGTTGCGAAGCGAACTTCTTAACCACACAGCCATGCCTGCGCCTTGTTAATTTAAAACACAAACGGTCTCGACCTTTGGCCTTCAGTTTGTTGGTGTCGATAAAATAAATAGCAGACAAGTATTGTGGCTCAAGTACTACATCCATTACCGAATATTTGTGGCCCAGTACTAAAACAGGAAATTATATATCATATTTCGAGCCAACAAGGGATTTCGAGTCAACGAGGAATCCTCTCTTTAGTAGCTCGACCTACTCGGAATAGCAGCTAAATACCCCGCAAATTACACTCTACCGTCTTGGAAAGAGCATGACACACTGGATAATGTAGTTCTAAATATGCAATGCTTGAGAGAAGGATGAGGTGGTCATGGATGGAACACCTTTGACCATAGGTCTGCTCCAATAGGGCTAATCTGGGGGGTAAATAACATCATTAGAATTTTTTTGACTTTGAAATATAAAGTGGTTTTCATTGATAATTGTTTGTAACATAGGTACAAGGCCAACAACCCAGTACTTGACTGGTACTTTATGAATGAAAGGAAAAGCTGTCCTCGGCTTGATTTGTAGTGAGCCAAGGCATTCTGTCCGACACGCTAACGGCTCTGATAATTCGCCGCCTTAAAATTATGAGCGCCCAGAACCAGAATAATGAGGTAAACAACTCTCGTTACCGTTTGCACCATAGTTACTCCTACGATATAATAAAGTTTACATTTTGCCTCGGAACGAGATCTCTGTAGTTTGGAAATCGGGAAATTAGGTACAATAACATTCATGCTTTTCTTAAGCGCATTTGCAGTGTCATTGAAGTGAATTTGTAATTAAACGAAGATCGAAACCAGGTGGAGGTCTTCACTCGCCTGGTTGCCTCCGCTCTAAGTAATAAGTATTCCATTCCCCAGAACCGCCAACATGTTTTTAGGGAGTGTATATAGCTGACTTTATCTTACTTTATTGCTCCGTTTTGGATTTAAACATAAACATTAAGAAAGACGAAACTAAATTCTCAAAGGCGTTTAGTCCGACGCTCTATCGAAGAATAATAATACTAACACTAATATTAGTAGTAGTAGTCGTAATATTAACTATGAGGAGGAGTTGGGAGAAAAGGCTAGCTGGCAGAGAGAGAAAGAGAGAAAGTGTGACGGAACGAGCAAGAGAGGGAACGAAATATGAGTTACCGATATGTTACATAAACATTTTGTGACAGTATTAGTGCTTGTATTATTATCTTAAGTTAAATTATACAACACGCAAGGTACTTATTTTATCGATTCACAGATATTATAACAAAGTCTCCCTCTGTGTTATTTGATCTCAGAAACTAAAGGGAATGAAAGTAAATATTGCTGGTCATTTAACTCCGCGCTCTACTGCTTCTATCAGTCTATACCCTCTTAACACCATAGCAATGATATACGGAATGAATACAACGAAAAATGAGATTAACCTTGTATATATAATTTAGGCAACAAGCTGTGTCGGTTTGCTTCAAGTTTTACCTACTTACCCATAAAAGGAGTCAGAAATGTATTTCTCTGCTCGAGTTATTTTTCATAGCGTGTGGGATTGCTCTTCTCATTCAAAGAAAGGAAATATGAATACTAACAAAATATTTATATCTATTTGAAAGCGGAAGGCGCAGTTTTTATTTCATCTTGAAATTACTTCCAAACATTAACTATCTCCACATTTTAACATCAACTTATCTCGAATATTTACTTTCAGTCATAATTTTATTGGTATCGAATAATCAAAGCACAACTTAACTTTTTAAAGGCATATTTTGCATTTTCTTTTATAAATGATACATCGTGTTTTCTGTATAGCTAGAGAATGCTAAACTACGTAAAATGGAGTGGAAGATTGCTGACTCTAATTTTCGCATAAATATATACTCAAAACGTCCGTATTCTCTCAACTTGTAACTCTTACTGTTCAGACCGTGCACTAAACACTTTACTCAATCAGCATTACGCTGTAATTATCTTTGTTGCCTATGTTTTTTTTTTCTCTTCAACTGCTAAACTGACATAATCATAACTAAATATGAAATGCACTTACATTACTCAGTTATCAATTATTTCCCAGTCCAAAGAATCTAAAATGTTTTAGGCACTGTATCTTCTACTTGGAGTAACGAAATAAACACTAACTTGAAATCATAGCCACCATGTTGTCGACCAGTTTTACAATTACTGAGCACAAACCATCTTACTACATCGCAATCATTTAGATAATTTCATGTTATTATTCCTGACCCACTGAACAGCATTTAATAGAGTCTTTGTTGTTAGTCAGGTGAGGACGAAAATATAGAAGTACTTTGCGATACAGTATTTCGTAAGCGAAGGTGGAAAAATGATAAAAGCAAATTAAGACTATAAGATAATGATTAAATATAGCAGGGGAAATGAGGCGTTTTCTTAAAATATCCATCAATTTAACATCATTTTGTTATCTAAATATGCGTTAAGTACTGTAGAGTGAAATGTGTATAAGAGAACGGCAATTCAAAATCTTTAGAGATAAACGGCTTCGTTATCAAACACTTTAGCTTTTCAAAGTTCTCATGGAGGTGGTATTTTGTAGTCATTTTTTTCTTTTTTTTCTTTCTGATTCATAACTAGCAGCACGGGTCTCGGAAATGTTGCAGTTTCCCTTTATACGTGAAGCATAAAATTACATATTAAAATCTTGCGTGTCATCCTGAAGGTGGTCTTGACTTTTTATTTAGTTTTCTCCTTCATCATAATCTAACCCCACCCATTTGTTTATCTGTCATTTCAACCAAACTAATAAGTATTCTCTGAAGATCACGAGTTTCTCCATGTGTTAGGTGTGGCAATCTCAAAGTAAAAAAAAAAATGAAAAAAAATTCAGAAACCCTATTGTTATTTAATCTCGTCCACAGTTGCCACTCCTTTTTGACACTTCCACCATCTTAGTTTTACATTATTTCCTTTTCTTTCTTTTTTTACCGATATTTCTTTGCGAGCCTTTAAATCCCTTTTACTTCATACGCCAAAACAACAATTTTCTAAATGTTTTAGACCCAAAATTACGAACTGTTTTTCCCCCAAATAGTCAGCGTTTAACCGTGAAAATAGAAAAGAAAAACTAAATAGCTATGTATTACAAATGTAACTGGATATATTTTATGAGAAAAGATATCCTGTGATGTTAGAATTGGTTATAACAATGAGCTCATACATAACATGTACTATTATATAATATCGTTTCTTATAGACATTCTTATATATATTGATTTCTGACATAGGTACAAGACCTCAAATTTTGGTGGATGGGTATAGTCATTAAATCGACCACAATATTTGACTGGTACTTTATTTTATTCGACCCCGGCAGGAGGAAAGGCAGAGTTGACCTCGTCGTGATTTGAACTTGGAACGTAAAGGGACTATAATTATTAATAATTATAGTAATTATAGCTATTTCTATTTAATAGTCTATTATATAACGTTCAGGTCTTGCGCATCTATTCTTTACATTCACCACCAGTTAATCTACATATTCATCTAAACATACTCAGGTGAATTCTCCACATAGACAGGAGGACGTTCACCAGAAAACCTTCTTTATTTTTCGTTCAGTTAACCTTTAGCAAATTATGATTGACTTTTACTTATCAGATCAATAAAATGTCTGTCCCAGTGTTTTACATCAACCCCCTTACACAATATATATTGGTATAGTTTTAGCAATTTTCCAAACATTGCTATTCAAATTAACTGCTTTTTAGTAATAACACGAATTATTTAACAACGTTCGCTATGTGAACGTCATTCTCACTGTTGTAATGAAAGTTTAAAATCATTTACTCGGAGTTTTAATTATTTTACTCTATTACCTTTATATGGTGGCGAATTGGCAGGGTCGTTAGAGCGTCGGATATAATGCCTTGTGGTATTCCTTCCGGCTCACTGCGTTCTGAGTTCAAATACCGCCGATGTCAACTTTGTCTTTCATCCTTTCGGAGTAGATAAATAAATACCAGTCTAGGGTGGTGGACTTGCGGAATCGCTAGAGCGCTATTTGTTCTAGCTCTTTGCGTTCCAAGTTTAAATTCCACCATGGCCTACTTGGGTGGTAGACCTATTCCGTCGCCTGGTTTAACACCACCACCTGGCCCTTGTGTGCCTTTAGCGGAGTCCACTGTGTTGCAAGCATTCGGACCAGGTCTCATGTCTCAGGACACCTTCCTCCTGCCTTCTCACTAGTTCCGGAGGTCCTGATGAATTATAACGGGTACTGCCTTTCCATTACGACTAAGCAATAAAAAAAATTACATTGTATTTTATTTTCCATCCCAAACTATGTTCTCATGGTAAACATCAATTATTTTTTGAATAGTACTTGTTGCTTAATATTTTTGGGGGGTTTGAAAGGAAAACAAAATAAAGACTCTTTTAAAAGGGAAAAATTAATTTTGCAAAAAACAAAATACCTTATGTAATATATTGATTTCTAATATCAGCAAAAGAGAAGGGCGCAGGCGATTAAATCGACTTCAACAACACTTGGTCGGTATTTAATTTATCGAGTCCAGAAGGATGAAAATCAAAGAGGACCTAAAAAATAAGACATCTGAAAAGCATATATAAACAATGTGGTTGTAAAAACATGTATAGATTAAAAAATAATAATAAAGAAAAAATAATCTTGTGCAACTGGTTGCAACTATTAACATCGCATGTGCTAGGTCCTTTCTTATTAAATATAACAAAGAGGTCATATCTAAAAATATTCCAGTGATATATTAAGATTTATGATATAATGTATTTAAGAAAATGTACTTGCCACTCTAGTGTGATTATAAACATTTTAAAGATACTTATAACTATAAAATAATAATAATATTAATATTAACATAAACTTTGCCTTTTGTTAAATCCTTAAAAAAAAAAGCTGAAAATATATATATATATATTTTTTTTTTTTAATTTTTAAACCATGAGGTATTTTTAACCTCTTATCGACAATTGAGGGAAAAGGTGTACATTGTTTGAACTATCAAGTGAAATGTTTAAATTGTCACGTGAATTTTTCTAAGGCGACATTGGCTATGTTATACTGGACAACTCTATGACATTGTTATTGACAGAAGAATTTAAAGTCATGTCTTGTTTATCAGAAGTCAATCGGCATCCGCTGTTTATTGTTAGCAGATATTTTGCTCATGTCAGCAAGTGACAGTGTCGGTGATTATGTTCAAAGAAACTTGTATGTGAAGATTTCCCCCGAGGAACAAGCATCCTGACACGGAGACATTCATAGTATGTTACACCTTTAGGGGTAGTAAACCCGACCTAATGATAGTTGTTCTTGTAAATGGAAATGCTTTCAAATATACACTCACATTTATATTAATATTGGTGTCTTTTGAATAGGCACACAGCCAATTTTTATAGAGAAGAGATAACAGTCGGTAGAAAGGCACGAATCTGTAATCCTCTCCCATCCTCCCCAATCTAAACTACTAAATGATTACACCTGTGTACCTATCAAAAGAAACTAATATTAAAGAAATGCAGCCTAGTGGTGATTAATTGACTCTTATAAATATTTCACTTCTATATTAGGACCGTAGAGTAGTAGAGATTTGAAAAATTCAAATACATCCAATATAAAGTTGCGTTACGTCTGTATGTGTGTACTCAAAACAAATAATTCACAAGAAACGATCTACAGCAACGTAATTTGGCATCCTTGGGTTACTTGACTCAGAGAGTAGTGGGCATATTTGTTTTAATGTATTGTTCTCCGTTTAGGCACTAGATTTAATTTCTTTAGAAAACCAGAAAACCAGAGGAAATGAATCGGAAAGGTCTATAATGCACAGCTGTACAGGTTGAGGAAAGGAAGAAACAGAGGTGAAGGAGGAGATGGAGGATATAAGGAAAGAAAAAGTGTGACAAAGAAAGAGAGGGAAAGTGTGTATGTTGCGTCTCTGAGGGGCAGAAGTTAGGGGGGGGGTGATATAGAGAATCGACGATGGAGAGATAAAGTGAGAGAAAAAGGCAGTGTGGGAGAATAAAGAAAAGAGAAAGCTAGGAAAAGAGGCCGTAAAATAAATGTGTGTGTGTGTATGTGTGTGTGCGTGCGTGTGTGTGTGAGAGAGAGAGAGAGAGAGAGAGAGAGAGTGAGACACACACGCACTCTTAGTGAAACCCTGAAAAAAGAAGATTGTTATTGCTTTGGATTATGCTTCTTTCTAAGCACAGTACTGTCACAGTCAATAGCTGACAGCACAAAGCCAGACCTTTTCGATGAGGATAATGGGAACAAGTGCAGTTTTTGTAATACACTAAAATTTAAAGGGATATAAATTTGTATTACATCTGTGTATGTATGAGTGTGTGTGTATGTGTGTATGTATGTTTCCAAAATCAAAAAATTCGAAAACCATTTTCCAACTAGCCTGTTATAACGGAAAACTCCTATCCAACTTACAGACGCCGTGACTATGGAGAAAGCAGTGAGGTATATTTACAAATACATTACCAAAGTATCGTATTGCATGATGGTTCAAATGCCAGGAGAAGAACAGGCCTTTGATGAGATTCAAACATTTGTCAATGCACGATATATCAGTGCTTCCGGGGTTTATTGGAAACTCTATAACTTTCCCATACAAAAAGTGATATCCTCTAATGCAAAAGCATCTAGAGAATGAACAAATTGTTCTTTTTGAGCCTAACGAAGCAAATGAAGCAAGTGACTAAATTGATTGCATTCTTTGAATTTAATGATGTTGCTCCAGAAGTCAATAATATCGTTTACTTAGATATCTTCTGGTATTACAGATAGTTTAATAATAAGTTTGTGAGGAGATCTAAAGCAGTTAAGATAAACAGATTTGTAGATGTGGTGGAAAATGGCAATCTGAGTGACACAATTGGCAGGATTCCTGTCAGCAGTCTGAATCCTCATCAGGAAGAGCCCTACTTTGTGAGAATGCCGCTATACAACGAGTTTGGGCGATTCAAGAACTGTAGATGTAATTATATTACCCACTTATCAAGAAGTTTATGAAAGAGTATAATAGCTGGAAAGTGATGATCAAATTAATAACCTAATTGAAAAAGAAGCCAATGTTACTTTTGGAAAGGTAGTTTGTCAGTTGTTTGCGACAATCCTTATACATACCAGACCAGCAGATCCAGTAGCTTTCTGAAACCATCACTCCCGTACTTTAAGTGAAGTTAAGATACATCGTGATAAAGTACAAGCGCCAACTGACAGGATTCTTAACGAAAAGCTTTGGAAGATGGCAGAAGACATGGATCATAACGGCTTTGTTATTGTTAACAAAGTTAAATTCTGTCTCAAACCTATTGACCCATTAGGCCAGGGCTTATCCTGGTTTCTGTGGTGTTTAAGCGACTGAGAGTACAAGATTACCCCTTGAACGGGACACCAATCGAATCGCAGGATTAACCCCCAGCTGTTGCTGGAGCTCATTTTGAGCTGACTGGACTGGAGCAACGGGAAATGAAGTGCCTTACTCAAGGACACAACCCGTCGCCCGGTCCGGAAATCGAACCCACGACTTTACGATCGTGAGCTCAACAGCCTAGTCACTAGGTCATGCATTAAGAAAGATTTTAATCTTTCTTGTCCTGATCTTAGCATAGCTGGACTTGTAAAACCGAATCTTTTCCAGAATACAAAGCAGTAAGCCATTTACAAATGAGTTGTCACATCAGTCATGGAAACACGTGAACAACTCACCGATCTCAATGCCCCAGGAAGAAGTGGCAAAAGCTTCTTATAGTCAACAATATTTTCCAGAATGCGATACGGAAACAAGATCGTTCTTGCGACATTAACATTTTCACTTCAAAGTGCAATTAAAGATAACTGGGCACTCACATTGCAATATATCACCAAGATATGCAATGGGACAGCTAATCAGTCGAACAAGTTTAATCGTCATAGATGAAGTAACTATGACTAACGGAAAGGTATTTGAAGCAATGGAATGCATATTCTGTGATATTCGTGAAATTGACAGGCCCTTTGGCGGAATTACGATGGCGTTTTCTGGTGACCGGCGGGACATTCTTCCAGTTGGATCACATGGCGGTCCTGCAGAGGTAATTAATGAATGATTCAAGAGCTCTCTGCTTTGGGAAGAACTTCAAATCATGTCACTCAAAAGAGCGATTCCCATTCAAACGACAACAGGCAACAGTGGAGAATATATTGCGGAACTTCTGCTTAGAATTGGTGAAGGAAAAGAGCCATACTGGCAAGGTTAATCGAAGATAGAAATTGTGTTTCCTGGACAAACTTTACAAACATTTTGTAACTATATTTTTGTAGACCTCCAGGAAAACTATATCTATGCGGGCGTGCAATTCTTTGTTTAACCAGCGATGGCGTTACTAAAGTTAATAACATTATAATAGACTACTTTCCAGGTCAAATCAAAGAATATTTAAGCAGTGACACAGTCCTCAATAGTGATGAAGCATATTTTTACCAAACTGAATTTTTAAACACAATTTGCTTCTCAAAGAAATGCACCGATTGTACTTCGAAATTTGTCACTCAAAAGAGCGATTCCCATTTTGATGTAACTCAAAAGAGCGATTCCCATTTTGATGTAACTAATGGCCATTGCAATAGCACAAGAAATATTATTAAGGGCATTAGCAACATAGTTATTTACGCTGTTATTGCTTCTGGCGCCCGTAAAATGAATGATTTATTCCAAGAATACAGATGCCGCCAAGTGATCATACACTGCCATTCCAAAGGCGTCAGTTTCCTGTTAAACTATTACAATTCGTAAAGCTCAAGGCCAAACACTTTCGGAGGACGATAGCTACCTAAAGAACAATGAATATTTCTTTCGTGGTCACCTTTATGTAGCTATATCCATAGTAGGAAATTCAAGAGGACTTAACATTATGGAAAACAATGAAGAATGAAAATTAATCTTTTGCAGAGAATATTGCATATACAGAAATTCTGTAGATGTATACGTTATTGTATAATAGATAAACATTTTCTTATATCATTTTTTTCTTTTATAATACAATGTTGTTATAAAAGACAAATAGCGAACACTTTCAAAATGTCTCATCATGTTATTTTAATCATAGGGCTGATGTGTACAGTTATTGCATCTTAAGTCATTTGAATATTCAATTAGGTCATGAAGCGAGAATTTCTGTCCACAATATAATTTTCTCCGTCCGTAGGGCAGACATTAACTAGTACATTGAATACATGAGTAAATACTAGAATGCTTGTATCTTATTTGTAAACAATGCCTTTCGATTTGGTTTTCCTTCCAACCTAATGTTATGACATTCAAATATTGATTTCTTACATAGTTCAATGGCTTAGATAAACAAAAGAGGGACACATGAGATTATGTGAGATTAATGTCTTTCTAAATGACATTAGAAACATAAATGAATTAGATATTGAAGCTATGTCATCGACGCGAATCACTGAGAACGTATCTCTTATTCTACCAATAGCGCTCCTCACAAAAAAGTACCATTAAAAGTACCAAGCTAATGAAGTGGCCATATTAAATCTCTTTGTTAAAAGCTAATCCACAATTCCATCATCAAATGTATCCTGTTAATCTATTATTCCGTTTTCAAATATTTGTAAACAGTTAAGTCAAGATAAGTTCAATACCGCGTAATTTGTGTAAACACACCATTTCTGCCTATCGATTGGACAGGAGAATTGAACAGTATTCTCCATTTCCACAAATGCATACATTATTTTAGGTATATATATATTTTTAGATCTTTACTCTCAAACATGATTGAATCAAATAAGTCCATCAATAACAATTGGTGTCCAGCAAGAAAGAAATCGATGAGGAATCTCTCCATCTATCTGGCACTGATTAATCATTAACATTAACAGCTCATTCAAAATGGAAGTTGATTGTGGTCGGAGTTGTTCTCCTCTGACCAGTTATTGGCACTACCTATTGATAATTGTGGCGTTGTCACTAATCTGACATTTCTATGTAAATCATCAACAATAAGGTTTTAATAAATTACTCTATCTGAAAGATTCGATCAATAATGTAGAAACTGTATCATTAATATCGCATTGAGTGTCTTGTTTTTCTAATGGTCAGTATTCAATACATATCGTGGTATTAGTCTAACATGAATGTCTCTCTAATGTCTAATGAGGGGATTGTTTTAAATAATGTGTACTCAATTGAAAAAATATATTGCATATGAATATAATGTATGCATGTGTGTGTGTGTGTGTGTGTGTATATACATATATATATTGGTCAATAAAAATGTTTCCAACACGGTCTGATTTTCACAATTTTTATTTTTGTGTTAAAATTTGTGTTAAAATTTGTGTTCTTTTGAACAC
>JAOPJM010001291.1:19318738-19332647 GCA_027124095.1 Muusoctopus leioderma
TATATATATATAACTCAAAAGAGAAAGAAGGCGTGCAAATTCTAGTTTTGTTTGTTTTTTAATCAGAGCCTCTGACTTTTGCGGGCATTCGTAGACTGGTAACATTGATATAATTAATATGCAACCTGAATGTCTGTAGGTTGATGTTTGACTGGTAAATGTCGGTAAGGAGATTGTTCTTGTGCAATGTATCTGGTGTAAGATTTAGTGAGTGAGACAGTGTGAAGATGGTGAGAGGAAGAGAGGCTGATGCATTAGGTGGACTTGGCTAGAGGTGGTATACAACTTGCTAGTTCAGGGAAGCAGAAGTCATGGTAGTAGTGGTAGAAGAGGTTGAGAGAAGGAACAGAATGTCTATGTGCTAGTGGTTGTACTGTGTTGGTGAGTGACTCTTTGCCAATCAACTAAATTGTCATTTTTGGGGGGATGTGATCCATGACGTTTGTATGGGTAGTAGCAGGATTTTCCCAGATATATGAGCAGCACTCTATTGTAGGTAGCACTTCAGGTTTGAGGAAAGTCAGCAACTGATTAGGGCTGAACTATTTTATGGCCCAGAAGAGGAAGCCTGCTCTTTGGGATGGAGTTTTTGGACATGTTACATATGCGTATTTATATATACTAATGTTTATTTTAGTCAAAAGTATCACAAAATGGACTGACCGTACCTCAAGCTACCTTTTTCCTAATTGCTGAAATTGCAGGAAGTGGTCTTCTGACACTACCAAAAGCTATTGAAGATGCAGGTGAGCTGGCTTGTTGCTTCTGTTTTGTAAAGGTTTTCCCAGAAAATTCTGTTATATTCACAATTTTTTACGATCATCATATTGCTCTTCCTAAGAATTAAATTCTCATTTTTCTTGTCATATTTCTACTAAGATTGTAAGATTCTTAAATCCTGGCTCAAACTCTACTTTTATACTTAAACTATACGATATATTCTTAAATCTCTCTGCAGACTATCAGTTCTGCCAAATCTGTATTTGATCGTCATTTACAGCTTAATTTTAAATGCTTTTTCATTATTGGCAGTTTTAGGCCTGCACACTCCAACAGCTGTTTCTTATTTAGTGATATTGTAGCCATTCGACATGAGATAAAAGTCTAAAGAGCAATGTGGCTAAGAACAATTAGTGTTAAAGCCAGTTCAAATCCAGAAGGAGACTTCTGCACACATATATCTTATTGGATATCTCTAACGATTTTATTTGTATTCAGCTATGAGGAGAAAGGCTTGCAACATCAACACAAACCTCATACAGCAAAGGACTATTTGCAGGTTCACATTTTCCATGGAAGCAATAGGGTTTTCAAAGGTAAAGTGGTTTTATGTTGCTGACTCCCAAGTTACAAGTGTGTTATGAGAAAACAAACACTTATTACATTAGCCATTGCTGCCACAGTTGTATATCATCAATGATGAGCCAAGGTATGAAAAAGCAGCCAAAACTATCCATGGGAAATATCCGTCGAGACTTAAAGAAAGAAAAAAGAACTCTTAAACTGTCCTGCCTAGGTCAAGTTAATGGATAATTTCAACAGGGAATTGTCTAATAAAATCTGTTTCTGTTAATATTTTGATTTCAATGCTTATGAATAAGTCATATTGAAATGCTAGGTACTTTTCTTATTGTAATTCTTTTCCTGTGAAAAAGTAGAATATTAGCTGATTGACTATCATCATCATCATGTGCCATACTCTGCTAGAACCTCAGTGACCATATTCTTCCACTGTAAAGGAGTAGAAGTGGTTGTCTTGGAGGAAAGGGCTACTTTCAGTGGTCCCCCACATCCTTCTCCCAGTGCAGTGCAGTGGATTATGAGAGTGAGAGAGCGAAAAAGAGACAGAAAGAAAGAGGAATTGACTCTGGTACTTGGCTGGTACTTTATTTTATCGACCCTGGAAGGATGAAAGTCAAAGTTGACCTCGGCGAGATTTGGACTTAGAACACAAAGAGCTGGGAACAAATAGCACAAGGCATTTGTCCGACACTCTAACAGTTCTACCAATTGACCGCCTTTTGATTGACTATACCGTAGTAAATTACTGGTATTTATTTTATTGATCTCAGAGGTATGAAAGGCTAAATTAACTCTAGACGGATTTGAACTCATATATGTGTGTAATACAAAACTAGGTAATATAAAATATGTAATCTCCTCCACAATTAAAGTTCCTTGGCACACTACATCAAATATGTTAGTGTTCACTTTAATATTTATTTTTCATGCAGCAGGCGTCCCTGGGTATTTTCTTAAATAAGGAAAGCACACTTCAGTTAATGTAGTCCTACATACACCTTAAAAATACAGGATGGTCACGACTGGAACGTCTTTGATTCTAGGTCTGTTCAATCAGAGTTGACCAGGGGCTAAACAACAGCAACACATTGCTATTGATAGCAATCTTTGTTGGACAAAACGTCTTGCAGTATTTAGTTATGACCCTTTATGTTCTGAGTTCAAATTCCACTGGGGCTAACTTTGCCTTTCATCCTTTTGGGTTGATAAAATAAAGTACCATTCAAGTACTGGGGTTAATATAATTGACTGTTCCCTTCCCCCAAATGTGTGGCCTTGTGCCTATGTTAGAAATCAAACTTTAGGAATTTTATATTTCAAATTTTATAAACTTTTTTTTCATGGTTAAAGAGTTTTTAAAATGTTTTTTTTCTTTCTTTTCTCTTCTGAATCTGTACTGTATCAGTTGATCTTTAATCTTTTAAACTTTATGTTTTGTGTATATGTACTGTATGATATGTGTGTGTGTCATTGAGAGAGAGAGAGAGAGAGAGAGAGAGAGAGATAGAGAGGGAGAGAGGGAGAGGGTGAGAATGTGGAGAAGAGAGAGAATGTATGTGAGTTCATATGATGTTGTTATTGCTGTTTAGCCCCAGGTCAACCCTGATTGAACAGGCTTATGATCAATGGCATTCTAGCCATAACCATCCCGTCGTTTTAGAGGTATCTAGGACTACATTATCTTAATGTGTCCTTTCCTCATTTAAGATGGTAGCATGTAATTTGAGGGAGGTTTGGCTGCTATTTCTAGCAGATCAAGCGACCATATAGACTCTCCCTTGTTGACTTGTGAGTGCATATGTGTGTGTAATGTGTGTGTGTACGGTGTGTGTGTGGTGTGTGTGTGTATAGTATGTGTGGTGTATGGTGTGTGTGTGTGTGTGTGTGTGTGTGTGTGTGTGTGTGTGTGTGTGTGTGCGCGTGTGTGCGGTGTATGTGTGTATGGTTGCTGTTTGTGTCTGTGTATCTGGGTGTGTGTGTGTATGTGTGTGTTGTGTTGTGTTGTGTGTGTGTGTGTGTGTGTGTGTGTGTGTGTGTGTGTGTGTGTGGTGTGTGTGTGTGGTGTGTGTGTGTGGTGTGTGTGTGTGGTGTATGTGTGTATGGTTGCTTTGTGTGTGTGTGTGTGTGTGTGTGTGTGTGTGTGTGTGTGTAAACATGTCTATGTCTGTAAGTCTAGCTGATATTATGTGGCTGCTATTTAATAAATGATGTCTTGTATATTCAGGTTGGATGGGCATTCCATTGGTTATCTTCTGTTGCGCTACCTGTGCCTATACTGGAATGGTACTCTCCAAATGCTGGCGTATCTTCCAAAGCCGAATCCCTGATGAACAGAGTATACGCCAAAACAGATATCCTTACCCAGCGCTAGCTAAGGCAGCATTTGGCAAAGTTGGAGGGTAAATATTCATTTGCTTTTCTTGATATGTTTTTTATAAAGAATGGAAATTAATAAGTCATTGGAAAGGCACATTAATTAAGTAATTAAGATACTAGATTAATGAATGAAATGTGATGAGTTCAATGCTTATTATTGGCTTTGTTTTGTTTTTTTATAAGTTAATCATGTCCCTCTGTGGGTGTAGCCAATGCTGTTTTTGACGGTGAATTGGCAGAGTCATTAGAGCATCGGACAGAATGCCTTGCAATATTCATTTGGGTTCACTGCACTCTGAGTTCAAATCCCGCTCAGGTTAACTTTACCTTTCATCCTTTCAGGGTAGATAAATAAAGTATCAGTCTAGAGTGGTGGACTGGCAGAATTGTTAGAGCATCAGATGGGATGCTTTGCGGTATTTGTTCCGGCTCTTTGAGTTCTGAGTTCAGATCCTACTGTGGCATACTCAGGTGGTAGACTTAATCCATGGCCCAGTTTAACACCACCACCTGGCTCTTGGATGCCTTCAGCGGAGTCCATTCTGTTGCAAGCAGATGGGCCAGGTCTCCAGTCTGAGGAAACTTTCCTTCCTCCCTCCCTCCTACTAGTCTTGGAGGCCCTGAAAAAAGGGTGATGAGCAATGCCTTCCCTCCTGACTAAACAATAGAAAAAGATCAAGAAAGGAGGGACAGTACCTGTGACCTTTGCCAGAACCCCCCAGACTGGTGAGATTGATGCAGCTGTTGTTCAGCCTGAACATCTACAGGTCATTGCCAAGGAAAGAAATGCGGGGGTGGGAAGGTCTGGTTAGAATGCTTTCAACAGAGTAAACTCTGTAAAGGCACTAAAGCTACCCAAGGGCCAAATAGTAGTAAGTAAGGCAAATTTGATAGATCCTCTATCGATTTCAATGATGAGCATTCAGTTGTTCAATCAACTCATTAATTAATGTGTAAATGGCTGAGTATTCCACAGACAATGTATCCTTAATGTAATTCCCAAGCCAAATCAATGTGGCACAATAGGTGACTAGGTTGGACCTTTGAATTACAGGTACAATCCATCCGACTGGCTTCCAAACAGTTTCCGTTTACCCAGTTTCACTCACAAGGCTTGGGTCAACCTGAGGCTATGGTAAAGACACTTTCTCAAGATGCCACGCAGTGGAATCAAACCTGGGACCTCATGATTGCAAAACGAACCTCTTAACCACTCAGCTATACTTGCATCCACAAAACAAATTTACTAAATAGCTGAATAGCATAATATGATCTAATGATACACATGCACACACACACACACTTATGCCAACAATTCATCCAGACTGGTACAAAAACTAAGATAACATGGAATAATAGACTGTAGAATTGTTAAAAACAACATAGGCCAATATATTTCAGTGAAGTTGCTTTCTTACTTTACCATTAAGGGATATTATCTCTGAATAGATAACCAGAAAACATTATCTACAAACATTACATTCTGTAAATAAAAATAATATAAAAAAACACTGCACACAGACTCACGTGTGTTTGTGTATGTATATGTGTGTGGTGGAGTGTGTGCCTGAATGTGCATGTGAGTGTCTATATGTGTGTGTATATGTATGTGAGTAGATGTATGTGTGTGTGTGTATGTGTATTGTTGTTTAGCCCTAAGTCAGCAGTGATTGAGCAGACCTATGATCAAAGGTGTTCCAGGCTGTGGCCATCCCATCTTTTTGTATATCTAAGACTACACTGGCCAATCTGTCCTTTTCTTCAAGGCAGTGGGGAGTTATTTGAAGGAATTTGGTTGCTATTTCTAGCATGACGAGTGACTGTATAGACGCTCCCTCGGTGGCTCTGTGTGTGTGGATGTATGTGTAGTATGTGGCAAATGAGTACATACTTGATTATATTAGACTCCTAATAGCATACTTGAAGTCATAAACATTTATATTATTAACTTCAAATTATAACATTTCTTTGACAGATTAACAATATCTATCTGTGTTAACTTTACACTGTTTGGTGGCTGTGTCGTCTTCCTGTTACTTGCTGCCAACAACATACATAAGTTTGTTGAGCAAGTTTTTGTTGGGGGAGAGGTCTCCTACTGTTTAATTCTCATAATTCTTGCCGGTTGCTTGCTGCCTATCTGTCTTTGTGGAACTCCGAAAGACTTCTGGTTAGTAAAATCATTACTCTTTACCTCAATAATTGTTGCTATATGTTAACTGAAATATACCTGTCCACTTATATAATGCAAACAAGTGTTTAAAGAAACAAAGGATTTTCAATAGAATGTTCCAGAATATTTTCCACACTCAGCCATCCTACACAGCTACATGAAATGTATGCTGGAATTTAGCATTGTTTAGTCAGCTTACCAGTATTGTGTTATCATTCAAGGGATTTATAAATAGAGTGAGTAGGTTGACCAAATTCCAGATTACACAGCAGACATTGAATAGTATTTGCCTGAGGCTCCATAATAAAGGTGTGTGGCTTAGTAGTTAGGGTGTTGGGCTCACAATCGGTTGACCGTGGTTTCTATTCAAGGACCAGCTGGTGTGTTGTGCCCTTGAGTAAAGCACATCATTTTACATTGCTCCAGTCCACTCAGCTAAAAATGAGTACCACCAGCAGCAGCTTGAGGTTAATCCTGCAACGGACTGGCACCTCATTCAGGAGGTAGTCTTGTACTGTCAGTCACTTCAACACCACAGAAACTGGGATAAGCTTGGGCCTAATGGGCCTGTATGTTCAAGACAGACTTTAACTTTTTTTAACTAAGGTTCCATAACTAATATATCCTTATCTTTTAACAAATACTGAATCAATTCATTGTTTTTCTGTCTCTATCACCAGGGTAATCCCAATCATTGGGATGTCTGCTACAGTTATCAGTATGCTCCTTCTTTTTGCGGTGATACTTATGGATGTTCCTGACCTGATGGATCAACCTGTGGAACATAAAGCTACAACAGCTAGATCATTTGCATCTTCATTTGGTATCATATGCTTTGCTTTTACTGGTCATTCACTTTTCCTAACTGTCCAATCTGATATGAAGGTCACCTCAGATTTTAATAAGTCTCTAGCATTTGGATACCTGGGTAAGTGGCATATTTCCTTTGTTTTACTCTTTCTAATTCTAACATTTTTGTGTAAAAATAACTGTTTACTTAAACATTAATGGCGGTGCCCCAGCATGGCCACAACTTGAAGGCTGAAACTGGTAAAGAGTAAAAGAGTATTAAGTATGATATACAAGTATAAAGATAAATAGATGATGCTGTATATATGATATATGAGTATACGAACATGATATATCATCATCGTCATTATAATCATTGTCGTAGTTGTCGTCGGCATCATCATCATCATCATTCTATGTTCAGTTTCCATGTTGGAATTGGTTCGACATGTCATCACGGTCTGAATCAGTTGTTATTTGGAGTTACTGCCCTCATAGACAGGCTGTAGACTACAACTTGCTCATACGTTTCATTTGTGGCATGGTTTCTATGGCTGAATGACCTTCCTAATACCAACCACTTTACAAAGAGTGCTGGGGGCATTTTATCATGACATCAGCACTAAAGTATTTGTCATGTCCTCAGCAAAACTAAATGCCCTCTTGACCCTACGATGTCTCCATTTGTTCAGCAACCACATTACAGAATGTACTAGATGTATTTTATCATGGCACCAGTACTAGTGAGGCTGTGTTGTGCCCTGCAAGTCTTTACTACTCTACGTTGTCTCCGTCCACTGCAGATAATGTAACTAAGAGGGTGATTAAAAAACAGTGATGACAGAAGAAGAACAAGGGAAAGAGGGTGAAAGAAGAGAGAGGATGATGGGAGAAACAGAGTGATTGGGGGTGTAGAAGAGGGAGTAATGGAAGAGAGACAGTAATGGTAGTTACATATTTGCTGGTAAGACAGAGAGTGCAGTCAGAAGTAATAGATATGGGCGATGGTAAGAGAGAGGGATGAATGTCAATAATGAGTGACTTGGATGAGAGTGATGGCTAGTAGTACAGAATGATGGTGGTAGGATGTATTGAATATGGATAGACCCAATGCAATCCTTTGATACACAGATGTTGTGATGGAAGAGAGAGGTAGAATGATAAGGGTGGTGGTAGAAGGATTGAATGATCCAATGCCATCCCTTGTTACACAGGTGGCATGGTACAGTAAATAGGAGGGAGGATGAGAGGATATTGAAAAGGAGGTAGAGCAGTAGATGGAGATCTAACAGGAACATAATGGATGAGAGACCCAAATGAAGATATCTCATACATCCCAGCCTCCATCAATAGTATTCTTCCTTAGTATTGTATGTTACCAATCATCACGGTCCTTCAACATCTCCTTTGTGAGGCTTAGCATCTTGAGATCAGTTTTCACCACTTCATCACCTGTCTTCATAAGTCTCCCTCTTCTATAGGTTCCCTCTTCTATAGGTACAATCCACTTTGAGCACTTGGCACTTCTTTATACAACTGTCATCCTCCATATGCATCGCATACATGTACCAGAGCAGTCTTCTCTCTTGCACACTACATCTGATTCCTCTTATACCCAGTTTTTCTCACAACTTATTTGTT
This sequence comes from Muusoctopus leioderma, assembly GCA_027124095.1. NCBI lineage: Eukaryota > Metazoa > Mollusca > Cephalopoda > Octopoda > Octopodidae > Muusoctopus > Muusoctopus leioderma. Next base: position 19,327,020 of record JAOPJM010001291.1, read on the forward strand.
CTCTGTCATTCATCCACACTAACATTACACATCCAATGCAGCATGCTCACTTCATTTCTTTCTAGTCTTTGCAAATCCTCTGCATCCAAGGTCCATGCCTTGCTACCATGCAGCATTGCACTTCATACACAAGCATCATACAATCTGCCCTTCACTCTGAGAGAGAATCCTTTTGTTGCCAGCTGAGGTAATAGCTCTCTGAACTTTTTCTATCAGTTCTTACTCTGGTTGCTGTGCCTTTGGAACACCAACCTCCACTTCTAATTAGGTCACCTAGGTAACAAAAGCTATCAAATACTTCTAGAGAGCCTGTCAAGCATTTGAAGGAATCTATTTCACGTGTGCTCTTACTACTTATTGCTCCTGTGCCTTCCTGTGATTCCACTACACCTCTTGTACATCCATAGTTTACACTAGGTACACCATATTGAATTTCTACCTACTCCTGTTCTGCATATCAAGCATGGCCATCTCTCTGATGGTAACAGGGTCCTGTCTTTTTTTCTACTTACTAAAATGTGAGTATTTTCTAAGTTTACTTTGAGGTCTCTCAATTCTAGGTTTCGCTTCCATATCTGGAATTTCTTCTCTAAATCTACTACAGATTCAGCTATAAGAACTAGGTCATCAGTATACAGGAGTTCCCATGGACAGCTGGCCTTAAACTCCTCTGTTTTGGTCTGATAAACAGAAGGGGTTTGAGGACTGGTCTCTGGTGAACCCCTACCCACATGCTAAATTCATCACTGTACTCATTGCTAACTCTCACCTTGCTGACTGCACCTCTGTACATGGCACCCTCACAAGCCATTCATCTACTCTTAGTTTTCTTAGCGATCACCAGATAGCAAAGCATGGAACCCTGTCAAAGGCCTTCTCCAGGTCAACGAATGCTAGGTATGGTGATCTACTCCTTACCAAGTACTTCTCCTGCAATTGTTTCACTAAGAAGAGAGCATTGGTTGTACTGCTTTCTTGCACAAAGCTGAATTGCATCTCATCTACGATAATTCTCTTCCTAATCAGTTATTTTATAACTCTTTCAGTAACTTTCATAACCTGGTCCATCAATTTGATGTCTCTATAGTTGCCTCTTTCTAGTGGATTACCTTTGCCCTTGCAGCAGTTGATGATGATACTGCTATGACAGTCGTTGGGTATGATACCTCCCTGTACTACCTGATTGACCATGCGAGTGTCTAGCACATGACCTACCTCACCAGATATTTTCAGCATCTCAGCATCCATACCTGACAATCCAATTGCCTTCCCATCCTTTATATCCTGTATATCCTGTTCATATTATGTTATATATACATATATCTATATATATAATATGATAACAAGGTGATAAATATATATATATGATGGATGGATAGTAGAATCTGTAGAGTGTCGAACAAAATATCTTGTGGTATTTGGTTATATCTCTTTACATTCTGAGTTCAAATCCTACTCAGGTTCAATTTGCTTTTCATCTTTCTGAGGTTGATAAAATAAGTGCCAGCTGATACAAGTAAGTGCTGAGGTCAATATAATCATCTATACCCTAGAAGCTGATGCCCCAGAATGACCACTATCCAATGACTGAAACTAGTTAGAGAATAAAATAATATGCAGTGATATGTGGGTAGTATGAGGATACATGGATGATATGATGATATAACCTACATTCATATACATGTGCCTAAATATATATACACACACATGTGAGTACTTGTTTATTTACAAATGTTCCAAAATTAAGTCTTAAAATAATTAAACTAAAAATAATTCTGAAACAAATTATAAGCTCTTAGTCATCAATGCTATATCAGGAGAATTAAGCTAATTTGGGTCTTTAAATGGTCAGAAATTCATGCCTCTAAGATTTCATCAACTCAATCAAGATTTCTATTAGTTACCAAATATTGTTTCTATGATATTTTTCAGGGATATTGTTGATTTACATACCTGTACCAATGGCTGGCTATTTGCTTTATGGTGCCAAATTAACTCCTAACATTTTAGAAACTATTTCCACGGGACCTGTGCTACATGTAGTGCAGGTGACTTTCACATTTCATATCTTGATGGCGTTTATCATCTTAATGAACCCAATCTGCCAAGAAATAGAAGCTAAACTGAGAATATCTGCAAGTAAGTCCTAATGTGCTATATTATAATATATTTTGGATTCTTATATCATATAAATTACTTTGATTAAGGACATAGTTAATGAAAAATGTCTGGTGAGTAATATGTTGAGGCTTAAATTTTCTAGTGAGATAGGTTAGAGAAAATTCTATTAGAAAAATATCAATTTTTGATAGATTAAAATTCATTAATTTCATACGTAAAGTATAAGTTCTCAGATTTACAGAGGGAGAGAAATATAATTTAGTGTGTTCGATGTTATTCTCAAGCAATGTATAGGTGTAATAAATTGTATACAGCATGGAACCAAAACCAGGTTCCAAATTTAGCTTAACTCTACCTTACAGTACACATTGACAATATACTAAGTATATTAAAAACTGAATTTCCTATTTTTGAATAGCCTAATAAATTTAAATTACATAATTCCCATTTGAGAATCAACTAAGGAATTTCAAGAGATGTTAGAAATCTGAAACGTAACTAAAGTGTGAAATAGTCCAATAGAAAAATTGCTATTTTCGATATATAGAGAATTAAAAAAGAGGTAATTAAATGTGAGAAAGCTTAAGTATTCCATGTGCTCCCATCTAACTATCAATAGGAACAATCTCAGCTCTAAAGACTACAAACTGCTAGGATAGTTCACCCACAATAGCAATAAGTTCTATTAATCTGGTAATGTAATTAGTGTTAGGAACGGAGTTATTAACCCTTAACATCCTGTAGGACATGCTTCCACACAGTACCACATCATCAAATTGACATGAATAATTGAACTATGTATATGGTGAAAGTAAACTATTTTTATGTGAAAACACCTTAGGAACCTGTATTTCTTACCAGTAAATTTAATAATAAAAAAGTTGCAAAAAACCCATTTTTAGGTATTTTCTTCTCAATCCTTACAGGACTTAGAAATTTTTAACAGGATGTTAAGAGATAACATAATATCTAGACTGCAAAGAGGTGATGCTTGTGAGGGTGCTTGGCTGTTCCAGCACCTCAGCCTTGCGGTCACCTGCAGTAATGCCGTGAGCGTTTTGGGTTGCTTCAATAAATTTTAGAGGGGAGCACCAGTATTCCCTGGTGCAGTTTATAATTGAATGAGTGTGAATTCCTTTTTATTTATTTATTTATTTATTTTACTTATTTTTTGCTCATTTTTATTGTTGTTGTCTGTCTACTGTTGTAAATAAAATCTTCTACAAATAAAAATATATCTGGGAAAAAATTGTTTCTTTTACCGAGCAATGCATCATTTTCTCTCTCCATACAAACAATTGAGTTGTTCTTGTTGTTTAACCCCAAATCAGTACTGATCCAGCAAACCTATGATTAAAAGAATTCCAGCTGGGATCATCTCATCTTGTATTTTTATTTTGTTATTTTCCATGCGCAGTGGACCACATCAGCCAATGTTTCCTTCCACATTTTTCTTTTAAGACAGTAGGGTGAAGTTTGAGGGAGATGTGGCTGCTACATCTAGGAGGTTGAGCAACTGTGTAGAGGATCTTTTGTTCCTTCAAAATAATTCAGTGTAGTGTATGTGTTGTATATTGGTGAAACAAGAAATATAAAAGAAGGAAATTTACCTTTGTGTATGACTGAGTGAATGATGTACATTGTAAATCTAACAAACAAACTGAGCTGAGAAAAGTATTGAGTATTAAAGATAGTATGTAAGAGGAATGACTGCTTTAATTTGGATATGGATATAGGTTGAGAATGTCTAGCTTGTGAGAGATAAAGTATTGTTGCAAGCTGGAAGAAGGATAAACCAAGACAAATTACATGAAAGGATGGGATGGTTCTGGGGGTTTTGCATTATAGACCAAATGATGAAGGTTAGTGAAAGACGACTGTAAAAACTGGCCTAAAAATACCAGAATGACAAAATAATGATTTAACTTTTGACAATAATAGTTTTTAACATAGATACAAGGCCACAGATTTGTTAGGGGGAGGGTAAGATCAGTTAATATTGATCCAGTACATGATTGGTATTTATTTTACTGACTGAATGAAGGACAAATTAAACCCAGCGAGATTTACAGGGATTTAACTGAGTTCAAATCCTAGTGGAATAATGTTTCTGTCAATGATTTTTTTTAATACTTTATGTCTCTGGGATTTAAACCAAAAAGTAGTCTTTTATACATTTTATTTATATTTTTGGTTTTGATTAGTTGTTTAAAAAGAAATATTTTCTAATGTTTATGAAATATGCATGCAAATTAGATTGACACAATTGTTAACTATTCAAACACAAGACAGCCTAGGAGCCTCTATGTAGTCACTCAACCTTCCAGTAATAGCAGCCAAAGCTCTCTCACAACACAACCTAATATCTTTTAAAAAAAAGAATGGAATGACACATTGAATAATGTAGTCCTACATACACTCTGTATGATAAAAGACAGGATGCTCATGGATGGAACACCTTTAATCATAGATATGCTTGATCAAGGCTGACCTGAGGCTAAAAGCAACTATTCAATAAACGATATCCAATATACAACAATTTATAGTATTCAACATTAACCTTTTTATTTAGATACTCAACCACACAAAACACATTAAATTCAAAATTGTTTTATGAAAATATGTTAAGACTAGTTCATTTTCTCTTTCAGATTTTAATATAAAACGGATCATCTGTCGAACTCTAGTGATGTTATTCATTCTTTTTATTGCTGAAACTTTCCCTGATTTTGATTCAATCCTCTCGCTAATTGGAGGTTCAGCAATCACCATTCTTACCTTCATATTTCCTTCCATAATCTATCTGAAATTGGCTCCAATGAAAGGCGACTGGGAACCTATGTAAGTAATTCTCCAAACTCATTGCTTAAAATATAGTCTTTTAAAACTGATATACTATAGGTGTAGGCATGGCTGTGTGGTTAAGAAGTTCGCTTCGCAACCATGTGGTTTCGAGTTCACTCCCACTGCATGGCACCTTGAGCAAGTGTCTTCTATTATAGCCTCGGGCCGATCAATACCTTGTGAGTGAATTTAGTAGAAGGGAAACTGTGCAGAAGCATATATATATATATATATGTGTGTGTATGTGCAACTGTGTAATTGCGTTTGTCTCCGTGTCTGTCTTGTTTGTTTATCTCTCGTAATTTAGCTGTTTGGCAATAGAGACGGATAGAATAAGTACCAGACTTTAAAAATATAAGTACTGGGGTCGATCTGATTGACTAAAACTCTCCAAGGCAGTGCTCCAGCATGGCTGCAGTCAAATGACTGAAACAAGTAAAAGAAAAAAAAAGAATAAAAGAATATACGGATCTAAACCGTTTGTTGTACTGATCGCTGATTTTTTTTCATTGGTCATCTTAGATGTAGTATCACATGCTAATTACGAAAATCATATTCATTCTTTGTACAAATTAATAATGAAAAGGTTACAAAGCCTTAAAAATTGCAATTTTGGGGTAATTTTAGCCAATCAGAAGCGTCTATTATCGTAAACCCTAACCC
>JAOPJM010001291.1:19338583-19349126 GCA_027124095.1 Muusoctopus leioderma
TGTTGGGTATAAGATAGCATTGGTATCAAGCAGAGATGAGTGGATGAGAATAAGGAGAAAAGTAGTGGTTGTATGAAAGTGAAAGAGGGATGCAGAGAGGATAGAGATGAAGGAGCAGGAGAAGAGGCAGAGTGACAGGAGGTGTGATGGAGTGTGGATAGAACTGGCAATGATAGCGAGTGAAGAAGGCCTTTTTATAACTTTTTGTAATAAATATATCCCACATTAATAACTTCTTAGTAAGTATTCAGAAACTGATCTAAAAGAAATGTAAAGAAGTGAAAGAAAATTACCCAAACATAATTCATATTACTAAATTATATATTTTCTTATCTTTTTTTTGTTTGAAATTTATCATTTTATTATCTTAATGTTATTTTATTAATCCATTAAAGTAAAAGTATTTTTACTTTAGTATGCAAAATGTTGACACCTATCAGCTCAATTAGATACCAACTTCACTAATATATAACAAAATTTCATCATTTTTAACAGACACATTGTGAAGTGTTGGTAGTGTAGTTGCCTAACAAGCAGTATATATGTGTGGTGTGTGTGCCATCAGTGGGTTTATCGTTGTATTTCATGCCAAACATTCTATTTCACACCTATACCATACGTGCACTGATCTTATGCCAGACATGCATTGTTTCCAAGAATACACATCCCTGCAAAATTCCTCCAATGGAGACATTGAAACCTAGCCTTCTTCAACAACACAGACATAATCACTACAAATATCAAGAAACTAGCCTTGCACTACACCCTCCCTATACAAGAAGAACATGCAACTAAAGTCCTACAATCATTTCAAATGCTGAAAAGACGTCATTGCAGCTTCATATATTTAACATTGCCAAAACTGCATTTCAAAGATGAGGCTTCCCCTGCAGGGCCAGAAAACACTTTAACTCTGTTCAGTTACTGAACCTCTGCAAAGCTGAAATAAGGCCCACATTAAAGTTCTGCTCACATATCTGAGACAATGCAGCTGATGCACGCACGCACGCACACACACACACACATGCATGCACACACACACACACGTGCGCACATGCACACACATGCACACACACTTCCTAGACTGCTTCCAAAGGAAGGTAATTACATTGATTGGCAAAGATACACTCACCAGTACACTACAACCACTAGCTTACATCATCATGTTATCAACTCTTACATATATTTGTAAGTAAGGTAGTTTTTCCATGGATCTTTAACCATTGAACAGCTAATCTGCCGGTCAATTGTCATACATAGGATGTAAACAAATGATCACCGGTAGCTAAGCGATGTCAACAACAAAGACTTTATGGAGACAAATGCAAACACACACACACACATATATATATATATATATATATATATATGTATATATATATATATATAACAGGCTTCGATACAGTTCCCATCTACCAATTTCACCAACAAAGCATACGTTATTTCTTCTCTCTGCTACTTCTACAGCTACTAGATCTCCACTCCTCTAAATTAACATGCTGCATATCATCTGATGAACCATCCATCAAATGATCAACCTCTTCTCCTCCCATCATCCCTACTGTCTCCTACTTCCCAGACCCTGAACTAAAAATTTCCCTCAATCAGTCCTCCCAAGTTGCAGCCCTCTAAAATTCCTTCCCTGTCCATGTGTTCTTACATACATCAACCTACGGATGTTTAAACTGGACATCAACAGCATTTATCTCACGAATCTAGGAGGGCCTACAAATGAGATGGGCACTAGCAATCCTCTTCAGGCTAATAAAACGGGAAAGTTATTATGTATTTAGGGAGGGTCATTTCAGCATTAATATAGAACCACATGCACTGGTTGTAGTCCATTTCTTTAGTTTGTTTTTCAAAATTTTCGTAACACTACTGAAAATTTTGAAAAACAAACTAAGCAAGTGCACTACAACCAGTACATGCGGTTCTATATTAATGGTGAAATGACCCTCCCAAAATACAACAATATCGGTCACAACATACGGCTTCACATAAAATATCTTGCAAAACAAATACAAAAACAAAAGTTATCTATATTTTTGCATAAACATACACTTTGCTCTCTAAATATATCTGCTTCAATTATACTGATGCAAATCTATCTAAAGTATTAAGAAACTCACCAGTAAGTTCATAATAATAATTGATCCAAGAATCAAAAATGCCACAAACATGAGGTATGTTGTTATGGTAAATTGTAAAGATTGTTCAGGATTGAAAAAAATTTCATCAAATTCCAATTCTCCAATCATCATAACAAAGGTTTTCATCAAAGATTTTCCAATATTGCTGAATTGTTCCTGAAATAGAATCCATTTATCAGAAGTAATCAATATAACACAATATACGATTGTTCCTGAAATAGAATCCATTTATCAAAAGTAATCATTATCATCATCATCGTCGATTTTACATCTGCCTTTCCATGCTAGCATGGGTTGAATGAGATATTTTGAGGCAGAATTCTACAGCTGGATACCCTTCCTGATACCAACCCTTATTTATTTTTAAGTATGGGATTTATTCCACTGATCTTCACTCATTGAACTGCTAAGCTGCGGGACCCATTGTTTACGTAGGACGCAAACAAATGACACCAGTTGCTTAAGTGATATCAACATGATGACAACCCGGAGACAAACACGCATGCACACACACACACACACACACACAGATAGATAGATATATGATGGGCTTCCACGCAATTTCCATCTACCAATTTCACTCACAAGGCATTGATCAACCCAAGGCTATAGTAGAAGACACTTTCCCAAGGTACCACGCACTAAGATATTCTCTAGATTTGCCAGGCTAGTTATGGCCTGTATCAGTATGTATTAGATTGCAAATTTAAAAGAAAAATGGAGTTGTATGGTAGTGTGCCATGAGTGGGATTAAAAACTGATAATAATGGAAAGAGCTAATATTTACTCTCTAACCTTTTTGATACCAACCTGTCTAAGACTACCCCTGGTTCTGTGATACAAAATGTCTTGCTTTTGGGTGTTCATATCTAAAGTAAAACCTTCCATCATAATTTTATGTACGAACCTTTTGTTATGTTATTTTTGCAAACACCAACTGTATAATGAAAAATTTAGTTATTTTAGTAAATCCCTCCAAAGTCTTGATTATGTTTAAAATGAAGTGAAACATACAGGAAGTGTATTTCATTAGAAATATGGTTACAAATGGGTTTATAAATAAAGCTGTCATTTGAACAACAATTTATGCTTCTTGCAATAAATATCTATTCCCTGTTTAAAGATTAACACCAGTGTTCTTGTTCTGCAAATATATTGAGAATTTAGTACAGTGTTAAACTGTAAGAGTGAGCCAAAAATACATGTCTTGAGCAACTTCTGTTTAACCATTTTGTGACCATATTTCTAATCACATACACTGCCTTATGTATTTTAATTAATTTTTAAATAATAAAGAATTTGGAGAGATTTAGTAAAATAACTTTGTCATTATTAAGCTGGTGTTTGGAACATAAGTTAACAAAAGGTTTTTAGATAAAATTATGATGGAAGGTTTTAATTTAGATATGAATACTTTAAAATGGAGGAAGTTTTGTATCAGAGAACCAGAGGCAGTCTTAGATGATTGGTATCAAAAGGGTTACATACCAAGACAGTCTTACTAAGTAGATATACAATATTGTACATGTGAAAATTAGCATATTTAAAAAATTAAATCACTGAGGTTAATTACTCAAGACAAAACTACTTACAAATTTGACAGCACGATTTGTATTCATTATCTAAAAAGAAAGAAAAGAATGGAATTTAATATAAAAAGGAAAAGGACTCATAAAAATTGTTTAAATTTTCCTGAGAATTTGTATCATCTTTTCTGTTTCTGTATTTTATACTGTCTTTCAATATTTCCATTTTCTAATAGTCTTTAGCTGCCTTATTCCTACCTATATCCATAGACTGGTTTTGAATTCAGAACTTAATTTCTGATGCTATGTTTCAACACTCTTAACCACAATGGAACAGTCCAGTGGGGGATGATTACCGTAGAATTTTATGATATTTAAACTCTTTTCAAAAGTAGTATAGGAGATAGAAACACAAAATAAGGAGTTAATACACCAGATTATCAATTATTTTAGCAATAACTCATCTCAAAAACTTAAATTTGCAAGGGATTATGTAATTTTATAATTATCCCCACCATATACACATACACACCTAACTATGAACATCTGTAAAACAGAACTTTATTCATCATACAGATTAATATTTCAGTTTCCTTTCTTTAGCGGTTAGCATTCACTAGATGACTGAGAGTGCAAACCAGTATTGAAATTATTATCTTTAACCTTTAAGCATTCTCCCAGATTTACAATTTTAATAGTAATTTCTACTTCAGAATAAATCAGATCCCTGAAAATCATATATAAGTGCAATGCTATTTATAAGTTCAATATTTGTATCTTACATACAATTTACTGCTACAACAACACTATGCCCTGTACTTACAAACAATTCAAAACTCAAACCTTTATAAATATTATAAACTTTATAAATACTAAGACTTACAATCTCTGATGACCTTTCATTACAACCACACATCCATAACAACCAAAACCCTATCTCAAACGCTAGGCCTTCTCTTCAGAGGAGCTAGAAGCTACTTTAACTCTGAACAGTTACTGACTCTATAGAAGGTACATACTACTTACATATCTGGAATGTTGTTTCTTCTGCATATATAAATAGCCTACACCACATAACAAAAAGGCATCCAGCTGATTGTTAAAGACTCAGTCACCAACATGCTTCAACCACTAGCCCACAGATACACTGTTTCTTCTTTCTGCATATTCTACTATGACTACAACAGCTGTTGCTGCTCCTCAGAACTAGCAATCTGTGCACCACATTCGCCTATGACCACCAAATGAACCCTACATTTCATACCTACTCTGTTTCATCCAATACAAACCCTGCACAAAACACTTTATTCAGTCCTTCCTCCCAAGTACTTCAGTTCTCTGAAACTTCCTCTCTACCCATGTTTTCCATATATGCATCAACTTACAGAAACTGAACATCAACCATATCAACCTTGCCAGTCTGGCAGGGCTTGCACAGGTCATGGGATCTGACTAAACATATATTCTTTTTTAATATGAAAAATAAAAATTAGCTAATAAAATTATTTCTTTTATTCTTTTAAGGAAAGATATCTCAATAAATTTATATAAAACATGAATGAAAATAAGGGATCTTGAAAATTCATAGATGCACAGTAAACTTGCATCCAAAATATCAATGAACACAAAATAAAAAGCTCAAGATGTTGAACGTAAAAAAAAAATTATTATATAAAAGAACAAAATAGTAGACTTACTCGTTGACGCAATAAGGCAAAAAATCCAAATGCAAATGCAACAATGAAGAGAAAAAAGACAACAGCAAACTGTAGAAATGTGTATAAAATATCAGTAAACATAACAACATAGATGCCGAAACGAGGTACTTTCTGTACATAGAGCACCAAGTCGATCCATGCCAAAAATATTCCTATTGATCCAAGATGCCATTGCCACTCCTTTAAATAGAAAATGATATAGAAAACAAAATATAGTACTTTTACATGATTAAATGAGAAATAATATATACAAATTACATTGTAAATTATGAGAAAAAGAGAAAAGATATAAAAATTATAATTACATAGACACCATACATCATCATTATTATCATTTTAACATTCCATTTCTGCATGCTTGCATGGGTTACACAGGGCTGTATAATGCCCTATTAACACTTGTCTCAATCATGTAAGTCCCAACCTACTGAGATCTGCCCTCACCACTTCATCCTATGTCTTCCTCAGTATTCCTCTGCTATGAGTATCCTACAGATTCAGCATACAACACCTTTTCACCAAGCCCTCATCATCTATTTACATCAAATATTCCAAATAGTGCAAGTATCTCTTCTGCAAAAGCCCAGCCATTCTCTCAGTTCAATTGTGTTCCAATTTTTATGTAGAATAACATTTCACATCCAATGGACCATACTCAACACCTTTGTTCCCAGCCTCTGCAAGTAGGTAGTTCACATTCAATGCCCATGTTTCATTAGCATACAACATAATAATGTTCCTATATGTACTTCATATGCTCACAGAGAGAAAGCTATTGTTGCCAAAAAAAGAAAGAGCACCTTAAACTTACACCTGTTTTATTACTCATGATACTATATTTTCACTAAAACTACTTGCAGTATTGGTAAGTTATCCTAGGTAATAGAAATTAACTATTAATTCTAGCACACTATCTGAGTAGTTCATGGACTTCATTTCATGAGTACTCCTACTGCTAACACATTTGCACATTTGATGTTCATTTTACTGTACATCTAGCACATTTGATGTTCTGGTTCTCAAAGATTCCACTGTACATTTGTATAGCCATTGCTTGCATGGGGTACACATTATCTAGTTCCTACTTGCTCCATTTCTACATATCAAGCAAGGCCAATTCCCAGACAGTACTGGGAGTTTATGATTTCTCTTAGAAATTAGAATTTTGATCTATGACATGTTAACCTTAAGGCATTCATGCTTTACATCATTCTTCCAGGTTCTTCCAGGCTTGTAGATAGATTTTCTGTAGTTTTTTTTATCAATTCTTCAATGAAAATCAAATGATCAATTCCCATAAAACATTTTGACATACAGTAAAGTAATTTTGGAGTTAAAACAAAAGTAGCACTTGTCTCAATCGTGTTATACCCAACATCCTGAGATATGCCCTCACCACTAAGAGAGCATGCATCCAAGTTTTGCAAAAATGATTTTTGTTTTACTTTGAGGCAAGGCACTTGATTCTGCTAAACTCAACAAGCTTGGCTGATGACAGGTACCACTCATACTTCATAGTTGAGTGGTAGGTAGTAAGAAGGGCATCTAAACATAAAATAATTCCTATAACAATATACAAAAGTTTAAATTTACCACACAAAAAAACATTCTCTTCATGTTGGCATAGGAAATAAATTAAATAACTTCAGTTTCAGTGCTACACATTTAAAATAAACTACCAGTTTACTCCAATCAGTCTTACCTCAATGTAACCTACTTGCAGTTGACAGTTACTGAAGCCGAGGACAAAAAGAATGGCAAAGATGTAGGTGATCCATTCCAGAAGATTTACATAGGTCAAGTAGCCAAGTCCAGCTTGAGTTAACTGGAAGATCTGAAATATAATGTTGGAAATATTAACAAATAGTAGAAAAATAAAATGTTTTATTTTTAAAACAATAATATCCAAACAAATGTGTATGAGTGTGGCATTAATTAGCAGTGATATTAAAATAGAATATGAAGTAGCAAATAAAATAGCAAATATAAATAGTGATTCAATCTACATCATAAATTATCATCAAATCTGAAAACAAAATATTTCAATCATATTTTCACTTTAATACTGCATGAATAAGCCATTTTCCAAAAAAGTTGATGAAAGATCAAATATATAGACCCTCCCTAACTGTAATGCAACATGGATGATTAAAGGGTGATTATGAGTGCAGTACACAATATGAATAAAGAAAAGTGAGTCTGAAAGGCTGAGGGAAAACAAGTAATACACATTTTTATAAGGTATGACAAGGATGGCATTGTTATTGTTGTTGAGTAGCTCTATCCAGCTTGGTTCAACTACAGCTATGTCACAAAAATAGCTGACTGAATGCTTAAGAATAATATAAATCATGCACTACATGCTTCAGTCTAGTCAAGGACCATATAATGCACTCAAACTATCAGAGTAGATTCTAGGAACTTCCAAAGAAGCTTCTGCAATCTAGTAAAGGAGCTTCCATTTAGTTTCTCAAACTTTTTGAATGTAGTAGCCAAATCCCTAACAGAGTCTTTAAAGTAGAAACCACATTTTCAAGACCTAACTTGTAAGACAGAAGCCCACAAATGAGAGGACTACAGTTAGATACACACGTATACTTAGGAAGCAACATTGCATCCACAGAAAAGGATGTAAAACTTCGTCTCACAAAAGTATGGGCTATTCTTGAACACCTCAGTGTTCTCTGGAAGTCATCACTAACAGATGATCTTAAGTGAAGCTTCTTCCGTGCCACTGTGGAATTGGTGCTATTGTATAGGTCCACTGCTTGGACACTCACCAAACACCCGGAGGCAAGGCATAATGGCACTTACACCTGTATGTTATGGGCCATTCTGATTATCTCCTGGAAAATCATCTGACCAAACAAAGACTACGGCAATCTTCATGCAATTACTGATGTCATTAAAGAGAGATGCATGCGGTTTGAAAGAAATTGCTGGCGAGCTAAGAACTCATTAGCAGTGACCTCCTATGGACACCCCAACACAGATATACTTGGATTGGCTGTCCAGCAAAAACGTTCATCAACCAGCTCTGTATGGACATGGGATGTTGCTTTGCTGACCTTCCGAATACTATGTGGGATCATAGTAGGTGGCAGGATCATGATGGGTAGTGGGATCATGATGGGTGGCATGATTGAGTCAGATAAATCCGAGCAAGCTCAACCAGATGACAGTTAGATACCTGATCAAATGATGAATGCATAAAGTTTAAACTGCATGTAGAAATTCAAACTTTTTATAAACAAATGGGACTGTGTGGTTACCATTATTGACCCAACTACACTTGATGTAAGATTGAACATGTTAATGCAATATAGTAGTTGAGTAGGAAGCTTTGACAAGTTTATATAAAGTCTCTCAACAGGAAAACTACAAAACTGACAAATTAAGCATGATTCTTTTATATATCAGAAGGTATGTTAAAACTGATGCTTAAATTTTACTTTGAAAGTTATTGAAAAATCTCTTTCTGTCAAACTCCACAATATTGATGTTTTATCTTGATTTCAATCCAAATAAGCTTATTTAGTCTTTAAAACAAACAACCAGAACATCTCTTTTAAACACTAATAAATGATGTACCAAAAGACATAGGTATAGAGTAGGATATTGTAATGTAGAAAAACTTCAATATGATCAAATAAGGCTTTTTGCCTATGTTCTCACCTCTCGTAATAACATCAGGACTCCAACAATAATGACCACATATTTGCCATAATTGATAAAGAAGCCTGTGTTCACTTCAACAGGAAAGCAGCTAACTGTTGCATTATAGTAGAGGACACCACTGAAATAGTAAAGTTGTCTAGATTTATTCATACTCATGAAAGAAACTTTAAAATGCAATCATTATGAAAAATGAAAATAGTTTACATTTTCAGTAAATGATAATTTTAATGAAAGCTGGTTGTTCACAATATGTTTGGGAAAATTTTAAATTTTACTAATTCCTATTACTTATTTCTTTGTTAGTAAGATATTTGTAATACATTGATACTAGACTCTTTCATATTTCTACCATAGTATCAATTTGATATGAGTTTAGTAGAAATCAGTTAGTACTGAAGTAGTGCAGGGAACAGGAGACTTTAATAGTTTGGTGTCATGTTTCTAAATGAAAGTTCCATGAATATTGAATTATTCTTTCATCCCTTCCAGGTCTATAAAATAAGTACCAGTCACTTTTATAATATTAAAGATGGTATAGGAGTGGCATTAACCTCTATTTTCAAGTAGTAGCTAATGAAAGATGAGAATATCTACATATTTTCCAAGCCCTGAGATGCTTTTAAGGGTTGATGCTTCATCATAAGTATCATTCCAAGAGGATCTGGTACCCATTCTCTAAAGCTAGGGGAACTATGTAGCTAGGTGAACACTGTAGAATTAAGTGTACTGACCAAATACACAACAAAATTCCTGCAGTGGATTTGAACTCAAGACCTATGAGATGGTAGTCTAATACCTTATCCGCTCAGCCATTTCACATCTATAATTGAAAGAAGACACTTCAGGTTATCTCTAACAAATTGATATCTTAAAATTATTATTATTAATAACCTTTTTAAAGAAGCTGAATGGATAAGTTGTTCATCTGTAGGATGAAGAGTCGCAATTTTTTTTTTATTCCATCACAGAAACTGTGAGGAATACTTGGAAAGGTTCTATAAACACACTAGAACGCATTTAAAAAACAAGATTACTATCCAGCTGATTGGCAGATATTCCCTCGCCAACACATTATAACCACTAACCCACATACATGCTATCTATTCTACTGTACTATAATGACTTCCACTCTTCTGAACTGCCTACGTGCATTCAATGCAATCCCCATCTTCTCTACTCATCATGTCTACTTTGTCTCATTGCCTCATCTGCTAAGCACTCCACTGAACATTTTGGTTAATCCTTCCTATCCCGAACTGTGTCTGTCTGGAAATCCCTTCCAGTTCATGCTTTCCCTGCAGAATTTACAAATGTTCAAGTAGAATGTCAAATGTATCAACCACAACAATTTAACCCTTTTGATACCAAACCGCCTGAAACTGCCCTTGGTACTATGATAAAAAAACCATTCGTTTTAAAGTGTTCATATTTAAATTTAAACCTTCCATTATAATTTTATGTAAGAACT
>JAOPJM010001291.1:19389988-19404294 GCA_027124095.1 Muusoctopus leioderma
TGCAAACGTAACTTCTACTAATTCATTACAATATACAATATCAATTGTCAATGTGAAACACTATCTTAAAAGATAGTGTGTTCCTGCTAGTATATATATATATATATATATATATATTTATATAAGGATAAATTATACTTCATTCTCATAATAAATTTGTTATAGTGTAATTTTTTTTCTTAAATTGTGTTTAATCAAATCTTACCAAGTTTTTCATGAACTTCCTCCAATTCAGATTGTAAATTATTTTCTCGTTCATGCTTTTTCTTCAAGTCTATTTTCAGTTTTTCATTTTGGCTTCGAACTTCTTCAATTTCATTCTGAAATATTTTCAAGTAATTATTATTAACAAAACGTGGTGTTCCAGCATAGTGTTGGCCATGATGGATGAAACAAAAACTAAAGAACATGTCTTCACATTAATTTCTCACATTTTTATTATTTAGTTAGAAGAGGAAGGACAGCATCCATCACCTTTACTGGGCCTTCCACACTGGTTAAAGTCAATATAGTTGATGTTCAACTTATGCAGGTTGTTTCATGTAAAGAAAACATGGGCATGTAGGGAGATATCCAGAGGATTACAGTTCTGGATAGGAATGGATGAGAAAAGTGTTTACTGTATTGTTTTGAAAGTTAAATGAAATAGAGATGAGATGTGGAAGAGAGTTGGGCACATTGGGTGAGCTTGAGTAGTTCAGAGAAGTAGAAGCCATTGTAGTAGTGCAGGAGAAAGAGACAAGAAAGAGTGCATCTGTGTACTCATGGTTGTAATGTGTTGGTGATTGAGTCTTTTGCCAATCAGCGAGATGACCATTTTGGGATGGGGTCTAAGAAGCTTGTGTGTATAGCATTGTCCCAGATATACAAACAGTACACATGTGGATGACATATGAGGTCAGGAATGAAATATTTTCTAGCCCTGAAGAGGAAAACTAATTTTTGCGATGTAGTTTTGGCAAAATTATAGATCTGTAGGCATCATGAGACTCAAAGTGATATAGGAGGTAATTGTTTACAACTGTCTCAATCACTTTTGAGAGGTTGGAAGTGAAGACATATGCTATGATTAGAAAGCATCCTCTTGTCTCCCAACAACTAAACATTTTTCAAAATAAAATACATATTTCAACTATAATTTTATTTTGAATAAACCACCACTTTTGCTATATTTGCAACACTCTCTCTCTTACTCTAATAATCTCAGCATAACTCACATCTATAACAAATGAAAATTGCATATTTCAACTATAATTGATAATTCACAACACTTTAGTTCACATTTAAAGTCTTACAATTATTGTGTAATATAAGACTGTATTAAATTACAAAACTTACAGATAAATTTTCTGTTTGCTTATCAATTTTCTTTTTTATGTGTGCCTCATGTTGTTTCTCCGCTTGTTGCATTTGTGTAGCAAGTTCTGTTTGCTCTAGTAGATCAACACGGATTTTAGACAATGCTTTGTTTAAGGCCTAACAAAAGAAAAAAAATAACTTAAATAAGAAAATAGATTAAGAAAGTAAAATTATAATTTTTCATACTATTACCCTTATCTTTAAAGATGAAAAACTTTTTGAAAATCCTTTTATTTCTAAAGATGAGGTTAATAGTCTGAAAAACTATATTCTTAAAAACAACAACTCACCTGAGATATTTGGATATTTAGATTAAGAAAGGTTTATTATTTGTAATTTATTTACATTGCACATAACTTGAGTCAAAAAAATGATGACTAACTTTAAGTTTAGTTATAATTTGGAAAATCTCACTTCTGAGTGAGCAGCAGAAAAGGATATCTTTCAAGACTATATTCAAAACAGTTGGGAAAATAGACTGCTAGTGCTGCAACTAGTTGCTGTTACTTTTTTTTGTTAAAGATCAAAGCTTACAGAAAAGTGCAGAATAATTTATTCTATAATTACTTATAATTACTTACTATCAAAATCTTTTTCTAGTGAACAATTAAATATCTAAAATTGAAAGAGCAGTATTTTCTATATTAAGCTATGGTATACACCATTAGAATATCTTATAATTTCATTAGTATATCATAAACCATTAGTTTATTGCCTTATTGTAAAATATAATCTAAGCAATTAAACTCTGAAATTATAGGATGGTTAATACTATTTTTCTTACAAACTGAATTTTGGAATTCTCTATTGAATATATTAAATAAAATCATAAGAATGCAAAAATATCAACCTATTTATAGCCATAATAAAAAAAATGTGATTTCTTCTCAAAACATCAAATACATTGTGTTCTAAATTTAAAAAAAAGAAGCCATAGGTAGAAAGAAGCTACAGTGTTTAGCTATATAAACATAAACTACAGTATTAGATTATATTTGATGGGTTTTTTTTCTTTTTTTTTCCCCCCTTTTTTTCTTAACAATAATCTTGAATTCCTCAGGCAATGAATCTTTAACTCAACTCTCATTTTTGAAATTTGATAAATATTAATTTTAACCTGAATTTGATTTTCTTTCTGCAATAACTGATTCCGTAACTGTTCAGTCAGTCTCACTATATTGGTACTAGGTGCTCGGCTGTTGGTCTCTTTTACACAGGAGATTTCTTCTTTCAATATCTGAATTTCTTTTTCTTGCTCTTTAACTTGTTGGGATAATATTTCTCGTTCTTTGCTCTTCTCTGATAATTCTGCATCATGTTTTCTTAATAGCCTACAAACAAAGCAAATCATTTTCAATAATACTTAGTAATTGTTTATTTTAATGAAGTTTAAACTAACACCACTTAAGACATTAACCAGATAAAGAGAAGTAATATAATCCCATCTCAAAATGCAGAAAAGAGATAAATCTAAGTAACCATGAGCAGTAGCACATAATGGAAGCCAATATTTTGAACACTAGTTGAAAGTTTATTAATAATTTCTTTGCAACTTAATGTTATATCTCTGGTAATTTCTGTTTTATATTTTGCCAGAACACAACATCCACGATGTTAAAAGTGGAATTAAGAAATTGGAAAGTATTAAACAATTATATAAATATATAAATAAATAAAGGAATAAACAACAAACAAACAAAAAATCCCACATGGCTCATAAAACCTGGCCAAAAACTTACATCCAATAAATGCAATGGAATTGTATCAGTGATCAGATCAGATGTACGATGAAACTTTCTGACACTTTATAGTATACAATACTATCAAGAAATAAATCAAAAGAGAATATAAGGGTATATATGTGTTTTTTTAAATGGTTATCATGACTCTTTCACAGTGTAATTGTTTCAGTTTCAATACATGATCTCAGATCAAGTCGCTTGCCAAGCAAAAACAACTCAAAAATTATTTTAAGCTTCATTATATAACCTACAAGAAATTTGCAAAGAATTTAACCAAATTACACGCACGCTTCCTTAGCTTGGTTTTTCTCTCCTATTATCTGCTGCAATTTAATACGTAGTGCCAGGATTTCTTCATTTTTAGTTTTAATCTGAATCACTAAACTAGACATAGCATCATCTCGCTCAGCAATTAAATCTTCAAGAGCAGACATGTGTATCATCTGAAGTAAATGAAAAGAGAAACCAACTATTAATTTCATAAAAATATAAATTGTTATAAAATGTCAAAAATAATATAGGTATTTTTTGGTTTAAATTTCTGGTTGAATAATTAAAACTACATTAATATTACATAAAACACCATAGAGTATCTAAATTGATTCTATAAAAGAAAGTCCAACAGATATATGTTTGGGAGTTGCCAATACACTAAATATGCCATTTTCTATCATGAGTTGAAACCATACTGCTACTTAAATAGTCAAAGCAGATTGCATCCAATTATCATGTAATCTATTTTTATATGCCTCAAAGATTTGGGGGTTGCTGCAACAGAGCACACAAAATAGATACAGTCAATGTGGGGTAGCTGTGACTACTCGTGGTGTATTAGAGTTTGGAATCTAAACACAGAAAGAAGCAATTGATGTGGCTGTTTTTTAATGTTATTTTTGGATTAGTTTTAGGATACTGTATCTTTTGGTGCAGTTAAATATATACTGTACAGGTTGAATCTAACTGTAGAGATAAATTAGGTACTTCACATGTCTATGTACTCATTGTCTTAGAGAACTTTAGGTACTTAATATGTATGTGTGTAGTGTGTGCATGTGCGTCTTTGTGTGTGTGTGTGTGTGTGTGTGTGTGTGTGTGTGTGTGTGCACACGCACATGCGCACGCATGCACATCCACATATTCACTGTGTTATTTTGTATAGATGTGGTGGAGTGAAGCTGGAAGCTCTAATCAAAAAAGATTTATAGCACAGAAGAAATAAAAATGTATTTACATTTGTCCTTTTCATTAATAACTAGTTTTAATATGACTTTCCCCTTTACATATTTAACAAAACTATACAACAATTCACCAATTCTTTAAGTCTCTGTCACTGCTTTAGCTTTAGTTTTTATATATAGTAACACTCTATGAAGTTAGCTAGTTAACTCATCTGAGTGGAAGGAAGAACACATTGATTAACTGATAACAGTAATGACATTGTACATATTCATACCATTTGTACTACTCAAATTTGGATCATCTTTAAAACAAATGTCCTATTTAGAAAATATTTACCTGCTTTTTGAAAGCTTCATCTTTGCTAGATTTATTAACAAGTTCTGTAGCTGTTTCTTTGAACTTCTTATAAGATCTGTCAGCATTTTCTTGCATCTTTAATTGCATAGACTGCAATTCTTCAAAATGTTTTTGTGACATTTTTTCCATATCTTCATGGGCAGTTTTCAAAAGCTCTTGAAGATTCTTTATAGATTCTTCTTTCAACTGGATCCGTGCCTAACAAAGAAACCAGAATAAAACGAGTAATATTTTCACTATTAACTAACTATGCTATATCATTAGCAGCTAATTACTAAAAATGCATCAATCACAATTGTAAATGCATCTTAACAATATTTTTGGTGATGTAAACTACAACCAAGTTATAGTTCACATGAAAATATTAATGTCACTTACCTTAAGACTTGAAACAGCACAATGTGCAACTTTAATAGCTTGCTGAGTTTCAAAATTATCTTCCTTACAATTTTCTTCCTTCTTACTCTTTGATGCAGTGAAATTTTTAATGAAAATATCACGGTCCACTGTAGCTGGCATCTGAAGACGTAGCTCAGCAATTAGTCTGTCTTTAGCAATGAGATTTGCTTCAGCTTCCTGAGCTATAAACTGCAGTTCTTTAACTCTCTGAATAGTATTATAATATAATAATTGAATAATATTTAGTTTGATGACAAAATATTCATCAACATACTCAAAATTGTTCTTGAAAATTAAAATAATACAACACAAAGGTAATACTTTTACTGTTCACTGGAATGAAGGATTATATATTTCAAAATACAGACAAAGCCAAATGTTCAAATTTCTATTGGTAATTTAAAATAATATTTCAATTTTAAAACCACTCTTGGCTTGTCCTTCTTTCGGTGAAGCCATATACATAAATTAAACTGGCAAACATAAATGAGTTAACCCTTTTGTTATCATATTTCTAATGAAATACACTGCCTATGATTGTCTATTAATTTTGAAAATAAGAATTTGGAGGGGTTTAGTAAAATAACTAACTTTCTTGTTATTAAGTTGGTGTTTGGAACATAGCTTAACAAAAGTTCTTACATAAAATTATAATGGAAGATTTAAATTTAAATATGAACACTTTAAAATAAATGGGTTTTTTTTATCATAGAACCAGGGGCGGTTTCAGGCAGGTTGGTATCAAAAGGGTTAAAGTTGCATGAGATGGTCAAGAAACCCTTTGAAAATAAATAACTGCCTAGCACACAAGTACATCCTCAATGATCAGTTGGAACACTCAACATCCCACCCCCACCACCATGCTTGACAGCCATTCATCTTTATGGCACCATGTACTTATGTGATGGAGACATCCTTAGCTGCCTTAGACTACTCCAGCAAACTCACCTTCCTCTTACCGCCACACAGTGAACACCCTTACCAGCATTATGGAGAGACGTGGCTCCTGAGCCATATTGACCTGTATAAGATGTTACTTATTTAGAAAAGAATAATTTATTAAATATTATTAAGAAAATCAAGAGGTGGTGATGCATCTATACAGGATATGAATGTAACCTGCCTTCCCAACCCACCCCCAATACTGACAAGTAGTCTATGAGTCTTCAAACTAATAACTTGATAACTAAATCCTCCCATCCCACCTACTGCCATAAAGACAGCCTCAGTACCAGCTATCTCCCTTAGCTGGAGACTGAAGGCACAAGGTAGAGATGCCACTTCATTAACATTCACACATGCCGCTGGCTGAAACAGCTATTTAGCTGGAGATTGAAGACAAGATCAGATATGGCATTCCATTCATTTCCCACCTCTAGAAATTATATTATTATATTTTTATATAAATAGTAGATATATATATGTCAGAACTCAAATGATAAAAGCTGAAATTGGTACGGGTCAAATGCCAAAGATTTAAACTGATTTAGCTATCTTGAATGACACAGTCTCTCTTAATGACCAAGAGGGAGCCATGCCTGCAGCCATTTCATCAGAATATCATCTATTTAGCTAGAGATTGAAGCTAGAGATTGAACTTAAGATATGCCACTTCCTTAATATCTGCACATGCTGATGGCTGCTCTTGCCCTCCCAACACTACCCCCCAATCCTAGCAACACAGGAACAGCTGCCATTAGTTTATTAAGCCCACTTAGATCTAGCCACCATCACAATAAGTCCCTCTTTAGTAGCCAAATACACTCCAACTTAGTGCCATGGTGACAACCTGAGACTCCCACTGTAAGGTCTCCTCCTCCCATAATGGAGGTAACATTATGCCCACTTGTTTCCATAAGAAATTACTGATAAAAACTCTTTTAGTTTAGCAATAAAAAACGTTTGTCATGAAAGCTATTTTTTAATGGGGAGAATATATATCCCTCATGTGTCACTCACTTTAAATATGATATAGCCACCTTCCCCCACCAAGTGTGACAATTTCTCGATAACTAAACTTTCCCCTTATTTAGGGCCATGGAGACAGCCTCATTCCCAGCTGCATAGATATTAGATTGCCACTCTAAGTACCTCTAGTAGCTAACCACCTCCCTTTTAACACCATGCAGAAACAATTTTTTTCTCAGCCATAGTGAAAGCAATCTATCTAGGAAGTTGGGCACTCTGAACAAACCCAGCATTGTTTGAAATCACAAGGAGGAGACATAGACACCTCAAGCCACAGTGAAGACAACCCATTGAGGAGAGCAGTGTCTCTGAATAAAAACTGATACAGTGTAGAGGGAACACTTTAGTCCTGGCAAACAACCTTTCTAGTGTTGGTGGCACAATAAAACACATTCAGTCTATGCTGAAAAGGGCTTGGTGATGGGAAGGGCATCCAGCTGTAAAAAAGCACACCAAAACATAGCGGTCAAATTTTTAAAAAACACTAATTGCGTATACATATCTAACACATACCATGTCAGTGCTGCACACATTTGTGGGGTCACCAGGGGTGAACACCCCTCAATGTTCATCAAACAATCACACCACCAACTCTCTTCCTTTCAGGTGCAGAAAGTAGACATCAAACAACCTACACTCCACCTGAACCCTTACTCTTCCTTTCAGGTGCAAAACTTTGGGGTTTCCATTAACAGCATTGACATAATGAAAGGTACACGATGTGTACAAGAGGTAAGATGGAGAGGAGTCTCAACCAGACACCTCACAGGTAAGGAACACAGGCACAAATTCTTATGGGTGGATAACAGTGGGTGGAGTAGGCATAATGTTGGCAGAGAAATGGATAAAGTAATTAAGGTAGTCAGAGTATGTGATAGAATAGTTAAGCGTAGACTAGTCATAGGCAACACGACAGCAGCAGTGATCTCTGTATATGTACCACAATCAGGACTAACAGATGAGCAAAAATATCGTTTCTATGAGGTTGTCTTGCAGACTACCTTGATAACAAATGACAGTGACCTCGTTATCACAGCTGGTGACTTTAATGAACATGTTGAGCAAAACTATGATGGCTACTCTGATGCACATGGAGATTATGGATATGGTACAAAGAATGAAAAGGGCTCTTGGAATTCTGTGATGCAAATGACTTAACCATTTGCAACACTAACATCAGGAAACCACCGAGGTGAGCACGCAAACCAGATAGACTTCATACTCACTAGGAAATGGGACAGACAGCTGGTTGTGAATACTCAGTGAAGAATGTACCACTCACCATATACTAGTGATTAGCCAAATCAGGGTAAAAGCTAGACAGACTCAGAAGCACAAGACACTCTAGCGAAGGAAGGTATGGAAGCTGAAGGTATGATTCCTTGGTCATACGTAAGTTAAAAGAAATATTAGGCGATGCCTAGAACAAGAAGGAGATAGAGACTTATAACATAGAAGACAACTGGGAGTTTCTATGAGACAAACTGCTGTGAGCCACGAACCAGATCTGTGGATAGAGCAAGGTTCCATTGAGGTGGAAGGTGATATGGTGGTAGAATAGAACACTAGATAGAGTGATAAAAGCTAAGAGACAGGCCTGGAAAGAATGGAAGGGAGGAGGAGCAATGAACAATATCAGATAACCAGAAGAGAAGCTAGACATTGGGTACAATTAACAAGGAAAGAAGCAGAAAGTAAGAGGTTTACCAAAGTTCTGCGATGAAAGGATCAGAGGTATGAGGTGTTCCGGATTGCAAAGCATACCGTCAGTGCAAATCAAGATGTAATTGGTGAAAAGTGTATGCAGAATGATTGCAATGCACTCACCCTCACTGATGCTGAGAAGAAAGAAGCATGGAAATGCTACATGAGGTTGTTGAATGAAGAGAATACATGGCAGACAGAGGGGTCAGCTATTGAAGTTGACAGCTATATGATCGAAATGGCCATTAAGGATATGAAGGCAGGGAAAGCAACTGGACCATCAGAGATAGTCACTGAGATGCTGAAAATATCTGGTGAAGTAGGAAACGTGCCAGTCACTCACATAGTTAATCAGGTTGTTATTGTTGTTTAGCAGACCTATGATCAAAGGCCTTCCAGCTGTGACCATCCCATTTTATTTATCTAGGACTACTTTATCCAATGTTTCCTCTCTTTTTTAAGATGGTAGAGGGTGTTTGAAGAGAGATTTGGCAGCCATTTCTAACAGGTCAGGCAATCACATTAGAGACTCCCTCGCACAGTCAATCAGGTAGTATAGGGAGGTGTCATCCCCAATGTCTTGCATTGCAGTATCATCATCAACTACTACAAAGGCAAAGGAGATGCTTTAGAAAGAAGCAACTATAAAGGCATCAAATTGATGGACTAAGTTATGAATGTAACAGAAAGAGTTATAGCACAGCTAATTCAGAAGAATGTGTGCCAGGATAGAGTATCACTGATGCCCTCTTCCCAGTGAGATATCTGCAAGAGAAGTTCTAAGCTAAGAGTAAGCCACTATACTTAGCATTCATTTACATGGAGAAGGCCCTTGACAGGCTTCAATGCTCTGTAGTCTGGTGGTCACTAAGAAAACTGGGGAGAGATGAATGGCTTGTGAGAGCCATACAAGCTATGTACAGGAAGGCTGTCAACTAATTGAGAGTTAGAAACGAACTCAGTAAGGAATTTAGCATGCAGATAGGTGTCCATCAGGGCTCCTTCTCAGCCCCCTCTTGTTTATCAGATTTCTCCAGGCCATAACAGAGGAGTTCAAGACTAGCTGTCCGTGAGGACGCCTAGATGTCTAGTTTTCATATCCAAATCAGAGGAAAAGTTCCAAACATGGAAGCAGAGCCTAGAATTGAGAAGTTTAAAAGTAAACATTGTGAAGACAAAAGTCTTAGTTAGCAGAAAAGAATACAAAATTCAACCTTCATCTGAGAAGTGGCCATGCTTGATATACAGAAAAGATGTAGGTAAGAATTCTATACTGTGTACTCAGTGTAAACTATGGACACACAAGAGATGCAGTGGGATCGCAGGCAAGCTGACAGAGAAGAAGGAATTCATATGTAGCAGATGCACAAAAGTAGTTAGCAGTAATACCTCCAGCAAATGAATTATTTCAAATGCTTGGAAAGCTCCCTAGTAGTTGACAGTAGGTGACATAATCAGCATCTGTTACCTAGGTGACAGTGGAAGTGAGTGTTCTGAAAGCATAGCAACCAGAGTAAAAACGAGGTGGAAAAGTTCGAGGAGCTAGTCCCTCTGCTGGCAACAAAGGGTTTCACTCTCTGAGTGAAGAACAGATTGTATAATGTTTGCATATGAAGTGCAATATTGCATGGTAGCAAAACATAGACAATGAATGCAGAGGATGTGCAAAGGCTGGAAAGAAATGAGGTGAGCACGCTCCACTGCATGTGTAACATTACAGTACATGAATGACAGAGTAAAGATGAGCTGGTTGTAAGAGGAATCAGATGTAGTGTGCAAGAGAGAAGACTGCACTGCTATGGACATGTGATATGTATGAATGATGACAGTTGGGTAAAGAAATGCCAAGTGATTCAAGTGGAAGGAACCTACAAAAGAGGAAGACCAAGATGACATGAGAAGTAGTGAAGGGTGATCTCAAGAGGATGAATCTCATAAATGATATGATAAAGGACTGCAACATGTGGCAAGACGATCTGCTGCAGAAGACCCATCCAACAAATACAAGCATGGGAAAATCGGCGGGGGGGGGGGGGAAACATTGTCAATAGTTCTAGTCTATATTAAAGCAAGTGATTCATTTCACCAATCGGTTTTGCTGTTAAGAACTGCAGAGTAACTTCATGATATTTAGTTGGGGGAAAAAAATATATATATATATATATATATATATAAATCAAGAATCAAAAATCAGAATTTATCAACTTTTGAACTGAATTATATTTATATGTTCATTTTTACAATACTTACCTTTTTAAGAACTTGAGATTGAGCTTTGGTGCTAGAAATTTCTTTCATGTTCTGTTTTATAGTAGCAATAGCATTTTCAAGTTGAACAGCCACAGGTTGAGTAACATCTGGTAGACTCCCAAAATGTTTACCAAACTAAAATTTAAAAGAATCTATCTTCATTACATCTTTAAACTAAATACATATTAGATATAGACTGGATCATTTTTGTAAGAAATAGCTTAGAGTTTCAACTACTAAATGCATGTTGCTTGAGATAATTTTGATGATTCACCAAATATAGTTGCAGGTGAGCAATTGTGAAGTCAATGCACTTGAATGCTAGCTACTGTGAAGTTGATGTAGTTGAAGATGAGATACTGTTTTCTAGAACCCTCCAACCATGTTACTGGGAGGACTCATTAGCAGCTTCAGAATTGTCAGCCTTCTGAACTGAAGGAAACAGATGGTGAGACATAGACTAGAAACATTTGGTGATGATGTATTTTCCAATTGTGAGAACCATACTACATACTTCATATGTAAAAAAACAGTAACTGCTCATATGTAAAGTACCATTTTGCACAGAAAATAAAGCTTAATCTGCTTAAATTAGATTTAACAAAGTTAAGGATGTGAACATTCCAGAAGCCATTAGAAATGGTTAGAATTAATGCGTGAAAGAATTATGTTTTTAATTAATCGTTAATTAATTTAACTAATTAATTAATTTAGTTATTGCTGACTGAATAGGTACTCATACTTACTTGCTATATACCGCACGCACTGATATCCGGATCGGCAGTGTAGCCACGAGAATCTCTCCAGCCGGATCAATGACTAAACAACGGAATATTATTTGGTCCTTAATTGATATCTCCATATGTGTTCTGAACATCAGCTGGCAAGGTAAGGGACGGTCAAGGGGCCCCAGACAACCTTTCATAGGTGAAATGGTGAATAAGGCGGCATGGGATTTACAAATCATAGGGTCAGTGTTGGCGACAATTCTGTAAAAATACAAGGAAATAAATTACATATAGTTTTTTGGGGGGATAAAAACAAGGAAATTGATAATAATGAACGAGTTTAGACAGTGGATGTAGAAATAAAGAGGTGTACAAGTATTTCTAACATGTTTGTGTACACTCTAAACATGTAACGGCGCTCGCTGTGTGTTTTGTCCCGGAGAACAACTTCTCCCTAGAGACTTTATGTGTTAAAAAACACGATAAACTCCAAATGCCTTCAGGTGGACTGCTATATAGCACTATTTCAGGGTGATTTCCCTTCATCAGTGACAGAAACCACCGGAGGTTGTTTGGAGCTCACTAGCAACTTTTGTTCCTATATAGAAATCAGCAAAAATAACATTTGCTGAAGTGTGCGAAAGCTTGCCAGGCTGGAATTAAATAAGTACAACAGAGGTAGAAATAAAGATGTGTACATGTATTTCTAACATGTTTGTGTACACTCTAAATGTGCAACGGCACTTGCTGACGGTATTGGGAGCTTATCGTGTTTTTGAACACAAAGTCTCTAGGGAGAAGTTGTTCTTCAGGACAAAACACACATATATGTGAGGGCCAGATATCAATTCAAGATCTGACTTGAATTGTACCAATCCACATTTTCAGCTGTTCCCCCTCGCCATTTACGCCTGCCGTTCCAGGAGGGGCTCTGGTCCAACTGATTCACAAATGAGTTCACCTCATGGATGATGGAGTGTGGTATGACCGAACCAGTGGTGACACCTTTTTGAGTAGGAGTTGTTGGAGGGAATCAATCTGGCAACGACAGCGAATTTTGGAGTTTGAAACAAAATCCAGCGCACGAACATGGAGCATTCGGGAGAGGCAACATTGGGTCAAAGATGGAGCATTCGGGAGAGGCAAAATTGGGTGAAACACTTCCAGCTTGTGCAGGTCCAATGTTCTTACTGGCCACATCTCGCAGCTATACAGAAAGACAGATGTGTCTGCATCAACCGTGCATGTGCTGCAATCTGTCGCATTCAAAGCCGGCGTTGTTCCAGGTCAGAGCACAGTGTCCGTCTACCAATTCCACTCCACAAGGCATTGGTCAGCCCGAGGCTATAACAGTAGCAGACACTTGCTCAAGGCATTGGTCAGCCCGAGGCTATAACAGTAGTAGCAGACACTTGCCTGTGAAAATGTTCCAAATTATGAGAGACAAACAAGACTGATGTAGTAAAGAAAAATAGGCCAACCAAGAAAGATAGAGTCAAGCAATTCCAAAGACTATACCCCCTCCCCCTACTTCCTTGTCCCAAAGAAGGAGGGTGGCATATACATATATATATATATATTTGTATAAATACAGTAACTTACTCAAATAAGATGTCGTATTTGCCTTTATTTTTTATTGTTAAAGTTTGTTTAGTGTCTTCAGTCACTCTCACTGTACCAAAATCAAGACATCTCTCTTCATCTGGAAAATAAACAATTACAAATGTAGAATTATAATTAGTGACAATGATAATCAAAATTCTGTTATTAACTTCAATAATTACTTTAATAAAAATATATTAAAACAATAAACCACCACCACCACCATCATCATCATCGTTTTTATATCCACTTTTCCATGCTGGTATGGGGTGGACAAGGCTGGACCTTTGAATTACAGGTACAATCCATCTTATATTATTGTGTAAGTGGTTGAGTATTCCACAGACACGTGTACCCTTAACATAATCCTCAGGCAGAATCAGTGTGACAAGGCTGGAGCTTTGAATTACAGGTGCAGTCCATCCGACGGGCTTCCACACAGTTTCCGTCTACCCAGATTCACTCATAAGGTTTGAGTCGACCTGAGGCTAGGGTAAAGACACTTGCTCAAGATGCCTTGCAGTGGGATTGAACTCGGGACATTGTGATTGCGAAGTGAGCTTATTAACCATTTGGCCATGCTACGTCCACACCCATATATGTATGTATAACACAAGGTGCATTAATATGAATGTCATTAAGGAGTACACTACACAAACAGCCACACCAACAGTAAAGAGAGACACCTACTATTTGATTATAAAAGTTTTAACTGTGAACAAATACAACACAGCACTAAACACGGGTGGGAGGATGACTAACACACTGTCACCACCACCACTGCCACCACCACCACCGCCACCATCATCACCACTATCACCACCACTATCACCACCACCACCATCACCACTATCACCACCACCACCATCACCACCACCATCACCACTATCACCACCACTACCGCCACCACCACCACCATCACTATCACCACCACCACTATCACCACTGCCACCACCACCACCACCACCACCACCACCACCACCACCACCACCACCACCACCACCACCACCACCACCAC
>JAOPJM010001291.1:19410158-19425357 GCA_027124095.1 Muusoctopus leioderma
AAAATTCTGCCTCAATAACTCTCTCCGTCCAACCCATGCTAGCATGGAAAAACGGACGTAAAAAGCGATGATGATGAGTTGGACTTCAGATTTAAGCATTTTGCTTTCAAAATGTAAGTGATCTATGAGTATAGTGTTTGTATATCTGGTTATGATATAGTGTTCTCATGCTCAGTGTTTTACAATTGTGAACAGTAATATAAAGTTGTTACTTAGAACACCTAAATCCTGGTTGAGACTGGTAATTTTAAAGATTATGTCAAAAATTTATTTGTACAGAAATAATACAATAAGGTGAAAGTAACATAATTCTATGGACCAAATGCAGTCATTATGTTAATATTTCAAGATGCAATCTTCGTTCTTTTTATCTTTTACTGTTTTAGATCCATTTTTCCATACATGTAAAGGTTGGATAGATTACTAGTTGAATGGCTTTTACAGCAAGATACCTTTCTTAACACTAACCAATCATGAAGTAGAAGTGGAACCTGTTGTTTTGTTGTCAAGCAAACTGAAGCAGTGCTTTGCAATGACTGTAGTAAGATCTGAACCTATAACAACGTGGTCAGTAGTTCAGCACCTTAACCTCACAACCATTGTATCTCACACTTTTAATATTTTAACTGATTCACAGTGTTACAGATGGCCAAGTTGACACAGCATTGTATTGCTTGTTGAAGAGCTGACAATTCATATTCTGTAACCAATACTCTGGCAAAGACATTTAACTGTTGTTGGCTAAGTTCATCTAGCTTTAAAGCGGTGTCATACATAGGTACAGATTACTACTTATGTAGTAGAAGAATGTTTCTTTCATTAGCTTGCAGAGTTGAGTTCAAGTCCTCCTGGAGTAAGCAACAATATAGTGCATCCTCTCTGAAAAAAAACCCTGAAACTGGCAGGATCACTAGAAATTCAGTTTCTCTATGTCACCTTTAATGGTATAAAGTAATTAAGAAGAAAGGAAAAAGAACTATCAGTTTAGTATTTAGTTTACATGTCTATAAAAGAGGATAACATGTTTATTAGACAACATTTGACCATGTTGAAATAAAATACAAAAATTTAAAGATTTGGGTTTTTTATGAGCCCCAAGATCATTCGACTCTGAACAATTGCTGATTCTGTATAAAAAATAAGTTTGCTCTCAAATGGAATATCTAATGAATCACTGGCAAACATGACTACCTTTTTCTAGGTGCTCACTCTACTGACCACATACATTTGGCCATACTATAGATGCTAATATCCCATATGTACTCAATGATTTTTATTGGTTAAAGTTGGTTTAGGATTATAGATGATCTGCTTGTGACAATCCATTGAAGACCAAATCTCTTCTATGTCCACATCCTTAACTGAATTCAGAAAACCATTTGACTGTCCATTAAAACTATTACAGCATCTGACACATTGACTGCTGTGTCTTCTCTTTGCCAATTCTTCCACTAATAATGCTTTTACTCATCTGAATTTAGTAGTTGCACCCAGGACTTAACAAAAATACTTTCTTGCACCATCTCTGTAACTTGCCATTGGTTCAAATCAATGAACTAAAGAATCCAGACAATCCTTCTGTATAAGAACTACACTATTTTCTTGTCTGTATATTCTTGTCATTTACTAACTCTAGCACTTCCCCAGTAAGGTCAAACAATAATCTTTCATATTCTTTTGCAAACAAAGAGTAAAATTTAACCTTGCCAGCAAGGTTAAAATTTAACCCAGAGTCAGCATTCTTTTCTTCTTCTTCATTCTGGCCTGTCCAATTCTAGTGAATTATCCTACCCATGAAAGTTGCAGCTGGTAAAAACATGAAGTTGCCAGCCAACTTACTGGAAGGTCAATGGTTTGTATCTTGACATGAATGCTGTGCTGTGCTTCAGACAATGACACTTAGTTCTTAATACCCCACACCACTGAGCTGTAAACAGATGATATACAGAAATTGAAACATTTCTTTTCTCTCAGATGAAAGGTCAGTCGAAACGTCAGATTCATCTTCTCACCATGGCAAACAAACTCATCCAAACTCATGAACCATACAGAACCACTGTAATTGACAAATGTTTCCTTAGTTTGTAGTGTTGAACTCAAATCCATAGGCAAAACCTATAATAAAGAGGCCTTAACTTCTTAATGCCAAGAAAACTAGGATAAGCTTCAGTAAAATACCACAACTTCCAGTTAATGTGTTGAATAACAGGAATATTTTTTTGAAATCCTAGATACTACTACCACATTACAGTACAAACTGGCAGTTTCCTACTGTTGAAAGCATGCAGACTAGGTCTTTGGCCTGAGGATAATTAAATATCTTGACATGCTGCTTCTTGATGTAACCCATGCTGCATTAAAATCTGCCAACTAGCCAATACATCTATTGATAAAGCTCTTCAACGTAATCTGCAACACAGCACTGATAATCTATTAAAATTTAACATCACTAATATTCTGTTATTGATTATCCCAAGAAAAAGACAATTCACAGCTAAAAATATTACAATCCTAAAAAAAGCCTAGACCTAACTATCTTATAACCCACATCTTCACTGTAACTAAAACTGCAGTAAGGAGATTGACATACCTTTTCATGGCTAAAATGTTCACTATCATGGAACATTGCTTTCGTATCTGAAAATCTGTAGATTTGTTTAGTTGCTAAAATATTAAACAGTGTCTAAGCAAAAGGCAACTGCTTGACAAAGAAACCTCCAATTTACTGGCCCACCACTTCTTGGCAATACTCATTATTATAATAGCTGTTAGTCCTCTGAAATTGCTTTCTTTATTCTTGTGCCACTTAAACATACACACTATACATTTTTTTCTTATATAGTGTACTAACCATTTTACCCAATTTTACAAACCCAGACCTAATCTCATTCAAAACCTCATCTAAGAAAGCTCTATGAACTGTCTTTCCTCTTTAGACTGAAAAAAGAAACGGAAAAAAAATCAACAGTATATACCTTACATATTCAAGAGGGTATCTGACAATCAGCTTGACACCCAGAAAATCATACATAGCTGGTGTTGAGATAAGGATGACTTAAGTTGTATATTGTTCACGAGTAGATATTGGTGGTGGTACAAATTTATTTTTCTGGAGATGAGCAATTTTTGAGTTTTTGTGATGTTAAATTTTTTTTAAAAAATTGATGAAATAATAAAAATTTAAGTATTTTAACTTATTGTTTCCTTTTCTATGATTTTCAGTTAATTTTACATTCCAGTCAAGAATCCTATTGACTCTTACTTTCAGGGATTTTGTGCCTGCCTTTCAGATTGGTGAAACTTCTATTAAGTAAATCTTTACAAAGTTTTGTTTTTAATCCAATGATCTAAGCACTGAACATTTTAAGACGGTAAATTTGGATATCATTTAAAAAAATAAATGTGGTATGTTTAACTGACAGTATTACTCTATCTAAATAATGCAGAAATAGTTTTTAAAATGATCTTGTGTGAAATAATAAACACAATGAGCTTTATAGCATAAATAAAATAAAGCACTCTTTCACAGTAAGTACAATTTGGAGCAATTCTAAGGAACATTCTCCAGGCATGTTCTATCATACACCCACTCCTCAAATTTCCTCACCAAACCAGTTATTAAAAGAAAACTGAGGTTACCACAGTGATAACACATTTAAACAATATGTGCATTGAAATACATTTAAAATATGTATCTTTTCCTTTTTAACTATTAATTTTTAAGACAGTTAACTTGGCAGAAAGATAGAAGACAATGATGGGATGACAATGACTAGAAATAATGATATGGTTGAGTTTTTAACTACCAATAAAAGTGTTCCACAGTAAAGTGATTTTGGCAATTAACTCATTGATTCATTCTCTTAAGTTGAATACATTTTACTCTTGAAGATGATACATTAATTACAAGTAGCAGCAAACACCCAGACCACACTATGTTTACTTTACAAGTAACCTTTAACATTCAACAGCTTACCTATGTGCCAGATGAAAGATTTAGCAGAAAAGCTATTAACTTGCTTTTTGTTCATAGAGATTATATCTCCTGCACATGGATCCTAGATTGTGGCCTAAACTTCCCAAAATAAGACAGTAAACCTCTCAGCCAGAAATCAACATTTTGTTCAGGCTACATTATTGGTTTCAATCCCTTCCAATTTCAAACGTTCCTTTCATTTCCTCATAAGCGTAATTAGCAAAATCTCAGGTAATAATCTTTATTTTATATTATTTATGTTTTCAAGAAAACTACCTGTACAATCTCACATTCAAAACAATGTGCAGCATGCTAGTAACAATCAGTTCACAACACTCATAAAGGCAATTACAATTTAAAATTATCTATCACTGATTCACCCTACTGAAAATATGATTTAATCTTCATCAACATATGTATATTTTATTGCTTATGCTATCTTTATTTAGCTTTGAAAAAGAAGTAATAAAACCAATAATGAGAAAATGTTTTTTTTTCATTTTTATTTTGTCATTTCCCTCATAAACTCCTGACATATACTACTAAATAAATAAAAATGCAACTAAATCATTCATTATATATATTTCTTCGAAATAGAATTGATTGTGAAAGAAGAGACAACCTGCTCTTTGATCATATTTAATAACTTTTTTTTTAAAGATCTAAACAGGTGTTAAATAAAGAAAAAGTGAAAATACAAGAAAGTGGGTAAAAAAGTAAAAACATACTTTTTCCTTGCATCCCTATTGAAGACTTTAAGTTTAATGGGTGTACAGCCAGATTTCTGATCAATTCCGATTTAACTGAATTTACTGAAAATTGAAAAATAAGAACCATTATTGCTATGGTTCTTCAAACATTTATAAATCAAAGTCATATAAGATTTTCCTTATACTGATTAAATTTATACTTCACCATAAACACCTCATCTATAACCATTACCAAGATATTACGCATTAAATAAACTTGCAGAGAAGGTTATGAAATCAGAAAATATCTTTTAAAAGGAGAAAATGGTGAATGTGAAGAAAGGTGTGATAGAATATTGAAGTTTTTATACAACTCTTGTGCACACACTATCAGTCTTATTCAACAGCATT
Source organism: Muusoctopus leioderma (assembly GCA_027124095.1). Taxonomy (NCBI): domain Eukaryota; kingdom Metazoa; phylum Mollusca; class Cephalopoda; order Octopoda; family Octopodidae; genus Muusoctopus; species Muusoctopus leioderma. The sequence continues at coordinate 19,415,235 of JAOPJM010001291.1, forward strand.
AAGACAGTCACTGTCATTTCTTATTTATCAACAACACAACGCTGAAACATCCACAAACAGCCAGGCCTCAAAGTCTCAGATGATTTTGCATAGCCAAAACTGCATCCGACTGGCTACACTTCCATTATAGTATCAGAACATATTCTAAATCTTAACAATTACTGATACACTACATCACAAAATTGCATCCAACACTATAATACTGATCAGGTGGAAGGAAAGTGTGGAAGAGGTAGACCAAGGAAGACATGGGCAGAGGTGGTGGAAGCAGATCTCAGGATGCTGAATCTCAGGAAGGAGTTGACAAAGGATCGAGAGAAGTGGCGAGAAGCTGAGTTGGAGAGGACCCATCCAACCCATGCAAGCATGGAAAAGCCGACATATTAATTATGATGATGATAAGAGAAATAAGAAAATATGGCATGTTTACATGTCTACTATAGTAGGTTTACATATATCATATCATACCTTGACACGTGTATGGACTGAGTTCCCTGTTGACAGGCCGCTGATATTAAGTAAAGTGTGTAAACTACCAGCATAAGCTCTTATAATGTGCAAATTAGTATCTCCAGTTCGCTGATGCTACCAGATTTAATGTTTATATAAACCCATTAGCTACGTATTTCCTTGGGAATAGTCATTTGATGTAGACACCTCTGATGAGACTCAAGTAAGAGTCAAAAATCGATTAAGGCTGTTCATCATTTTTCCATTCTACAGAGAAATAAGTAAATATGACATGTTTACATGTTTACTATCGTAGGTTTATATATATAGTTTTTTATATAGATAATGAAGAGATTAACAGCAGATTGAGTCAGCATGACATTAGCCTATTGTCTGAAGGATTATAGAGCCCTATTTTTATCACTGAGCTTACAATTTATAGAAAATAATTAACTCTCACCATTTCAGTTCAATTAATTGTAAACAAGTCATAAATGTAGCGCTGAAACCAATCTTCTCATTTTCCTGAAGAAGGCAATAGAAAGCCATCGCTGTGTATTCTTCCTTGTATATCTTCATGATTAGTGATGCTGCAACAACTCAAAAACATTCAAGACTTAAGCATCGAAGAGAAGAAATTTATGAATGATCCATTGTAAAGGTTGACGAAACATCCAATTTATTGATTGCCAGATGTAAATTGCTGCGTATGATAATTTATATGGAAGTATGGCTGGCTGTTACTTGGTAACAATAACCATAAAACAAAAACTTAGCTTTGGAATATATTAAAACAGGAATTTGAAGATTTTCATTCATGTTATTATGTAATGTACTGTGGTGGGTGTGGGCAGACCTATGTCCTGTATTCAGCAGGATGGTTAATAAAAAGAATAGGAATTTGAAGTGATTTGGGAGTTCCAGTCTTCTGTATGAAGCTTTATCATAATTTAGTCTATTTTAAATATTCCAATTAGCTGAAGATCACAGACTCAGAATAGTTTGAAATTGTTGATCTCAGAAGCTGTTAAGAATAAAAATCCATGATGATTTACATTTTTTTGGTTATTATTAGAACTGTTGTACAGTGGATTGGCAGAATCGTTAGAGTGTCAGACAAAACGCCTTGCAGTATTTGTTCCAGTTCTTTACACTTGGAGTTCAAATCCTGCCAAGGTCAACTTTGACTTTCAACCTTTAAGGATTGAGGTCAATGTAATCAACTTATCCCTCCCACCAAATGTATGGCCTTGTGTCTATGTTAGAAACAATTATTAGAAATGTTGAATCACTGAAAACTGGGTCTTTGTCTATGCTTGTGCCACATTCCTGGTCATAACATTTGATAATTCTGCCCCATCTCAGGCCTTCCTTTAACTGAAGTTAGGCCTCATAGAGGTGAAAATAGAGTTTCTTTCAAATTTTCAAAGCCAGAATACGATGAAAAAATCTTGCAAGTGGGAGGTAACAATCAACTAATTACTAACTTACTGCTCAGAACAAGTTATTTGTTTTTGCTTATTAATTCGAAGCGGAAGAGCAATGCCTGGGAGGACCTGAAGAGGTTCTGGGTATTGACTCGCTTCCTCTGACTAACTAATACAAAAAGTAACCATGAACTGCTTAAGCTTTCCTAACGTCCAGTCTCTGGCCCACAGACATGGTGTCTCATCCCTCTGTCTTTTCTACCACTACTATAGTGGCCTCTGCTCTTCGCAGCTGGCTGGTTTCATGCCACCTACACTCAGGCATTGTCTCTCCTCCTCTTATCACCCATATTGTGGCCCTGCCCTCCATGTCTGGTATTAACCATTACACCTAATTCTTCCTCCCCAGAATGTTGACCATGCAGAATTCCCTCCCTGCATCCATCGACTTGTAACTATTCAAGAGGAATGTAAACCTTATTGATTTCACCAGTCTCAGAGGGCCTTCCAAGGGTTATGGGCTCAGCCCTTCATCCAGGCCAAATGAGAAAAAAAATCCCCAAAACCTCGACAGAGAGCTGTAATGTAATTCTGAAGAGGAAAGATTGAGTAAAATAAGTGATATGGGATGTCTGACACAGTAAAATTGACAGTATGGTGGAGAGGTGAATGTATTGAGTAGGTTTAAGAGAGTGAAAGGAGGACACCTCTCAGATCATCAGGTGAATCTTGGAGAGTATTAGTCAATGAGACAGTGAGATTGTTCTGGGATGGAGTCTGGAATGGCAGTGTGGTTAAGAAGTTTGCCTTGCAGCTGCGTGATTTTTGGTTTGATCCCACTGCGTAGCACCTTGGGCAAGTAGCTTCTACCCTAGCAGCAGGTCGACCAAAGGCTTATGTGTGAAATTTGATACACAGAAATTGTATGGAAGCCCATCAGAGGGTCTGTTCATATTCTTGTTTTCGTCATCATCATTGTTATGTCTATTTTTCCATGATAGCATGGGTTGGAAGGAATTTTTGTTTTGGGGGCAGTATTCTACAGCTGGATGGCCATCTTGTCACCAACGTTTACGTATTTTCTAAGTAAGGTAGTTTTTCTACAGATCTTTAATCTTTAAACAGCTAATCTGCTGGCCTATTGTTTTACATGGGATGTAAACAAATGAGCACTGGTACCCAAGCAATATCAACAATGAAGACTTCATGGAGACAAATGCAAAAATGCACACATGCGGGCACACACACACACACACACACACACATGTACACACCCATGCTAGTATGGAAACACGGATGTAAAAATGATGATGATGATGATAGTCACGTTTGCCCTTATAGAACGGAGACTATGCAGAGTAGAGAGGTAATCTTGAGCCTGCTAGAGACAAGGCACCCTCTCTAGTGCTGGTGACATGATAAATGCACCCAGTGCACTCTGTAAAGTGTTTGGTGATTGTTCGGAGACAACACAAGGTCAAAAGGGCTCTATAGTCATGTCTTGGACTTGACAACCTCTCTAGTGTTGGTGCCACAATAAATGCACCCAGTACACTCTGTAAAGTGGTTGGTGATAGGAAGGTCATCCAGCCGTAGAAACCAAGCCAAACGAAACATACATGTGACGCGTGGTCCCCCAACCCATCTGGGAGAGTGGTGACTCTATTCACAATCGATGCGGACTGAAATAACCCATCCAACCCATGCTAGCATGGAAAACATATGTAAATTGATGATGATGATGATAATGATGATGATAAATTCTGTAAAATTATTATCAATATCACACACATGGGGTATCATGTACAACATGTTCGTTTATACTGGCCATTTCTCATTTAAACACACAAACTGGGAGAGAAGGGTGTCCTCTGAATACTGGCAGCAATTTAAACCTGTCACAGACAATTCATCATCATCATCATGTCTACTTTTCTATGCTGGCATGAGTTGGACAATTTATAGAGCATCAGATGAAATGCTTTGTGGTATTTAGCTACTGCATTTTATGTTCTGAGTTCAACTGAGGTCAACTTTGCCTTTCATCATTTCGGGGTCGATAAAACAAAGTACCTCATCAAGTACTGGGGTTGATATAATCGATTGTCCCCTCTCACCAAATTTCTGGCCTTGTACCTATGTAAGTAATTAGTATCATTATCTATGTATTGTTAGTACTCTTAAATACTTTTGTTTCTAAGCAGGACAATTCCCTACAAACATGGAAAAGAAGACGTACAAATGATGATGATGATGATAAATTCTGTAAAACTATTATCAATATCACATACGTGTGTATGACATGTTCGTTTATACTGGCCATTTCTCATTTAAACACACAAGCTGAGAAAGAAGGACATCTTCTGAACACTGGCAGTCATCATGGAGCTAAGATGTCACAAACATTTATTTATTATTATCATCATCATCATCATTATTATTATTATTTTTATTATTATTAGGCGGATAGGTGGCGAATTGGTAAAGTCATTAGTGCATCAAACAGAATTCCTTGCAGTATTCGTTCTGGCTCATTGCACTGAATTCAAATCCTGCAGAGGTCAACTTTTGCTTTACATCCTTCCAGGGTCGATAAAATAAAGTACCAGTCAAGTACTGGAGTTGTTCGCCTTTGTTAGAAACAATTATTATTATTATTATTATTATCATTATTATCATTATCATTATCATTATTATTATTATATATGTATTGTTCCCAATATCTTAAATAATTCTATGTTTCTAAGAAGGACAATATAATTTTAAATATGCGACATTTAATTATATTACTTGCACACAACACAATAATGACTACAACACAATAATGACTACACCACCCACCTCCTCCACCAATCCTGACAATCTAGACTGATCTTGATAACCCAGCCTAATCTTGACAACTTAGACAAACTGTCATTGCCCTAAGCTCCCTCTCACCTCCTCCTATATATATATATATATATATATATATATATATACAGAGACAGACCACTTAGTCTCTTAACCCCCTTTGAACCACACTAAAAAAAGGAAGGCATAAACAAAAACAACTTAGGGTAGAGGTGACCCTTTAGTTTTATCAGGGACACCGGCTCTAGTGCTGGCAGCACAATAAAATGCACACAGTCCATGCTGTAAAGTGGTTGGTGATACGAAAGGTATCCAACCATAAAAACCTGCCAAATATAACAACATACACTTTGTTGTGTGTGTGCCAGATGCTGAAAGACTGTGGTGAGTGGCGAGACAAAGGACTGTGGCAGGTGGTGCAATGAAGATGCATGGCAGGTGGCAAGATGAAGGACTGTGGTGGGTGACAAGGCGAAGGACTACGGTGGGAGGCGAGACGTTATGACACCCATCTAACCCATACCAGCATAGAAGGGCGGACGTAAGATGATGATGATGATGATGATGATGATGATGATGATGATGATGATGATGGCGGTGATGATGGTGGTGGTGGTGGTGGTGATGATGAAGTGTAATAACATTCTTCTCCACATTCGTGAGTGACCTAGTGGATAGAAACATTATTACCTTTATTAGATGTCTAAATGTCTGAGATGAGTTGTATTAATACGATTATAATTTTTCTGAATCTTTATTTCTAAACTAATGGCAGCCTAGTTGATAAGAGCATTACTACCATTAGTATAGAAATAAAGATTCCTAATTCAAATGCAGTCAGGTACTAGGTACATATACAGGAATAAGACACCTGATGATGACTAGAGATCAAACCAATTATAGTGTAGATGTAAATATTAAAATAAAATGTTTGATCTCTAAAGATGAGATCAATAGTTCGAAAAATTATAATCGTATTATTACTATTAGTTTAGAGTTAAAAGTTCCTAGATCGAATCCAGTCTGGGACTATGTACACATCCTGGAATAAGACACCTGATGACAATTGGATATGATCACAGTGTACATGTAAATATTGTAAAAATATTTTTCATATCTAAAGATGAAGTTAATAGTCTATATACTAAAATGAAGTAAGAATCAACCATCAAATAATAATTTGAGCCATTTTCAGGATTTAAAAGTACTCTTTATTTTTTCTTACAATCCTCTTATACTAATTTAATCCTTTAGAAAATTAATATAGGCTCACTACATAGAGTGCTTTATAGTTTGAAAATACTAAGGACATGTTCTAGAATTTTCAGGAAAATAAATTCAAGTAAATATACGATGTCATATTTGATGGGAGAGAAAAATGTGTCACCTCCACTAATTCTTTTTCAATTTTTGACTTATCTTCTTGCAACTGTATCATATTATTTGCAAATTTCTCCTGCTTGGAAAGTGGAATAGACCCAGCAAATTGTCGTTGTACTTCCTGAAATTGAAAGCAATAAAATAAAATAAAATTTCAATCAGTTATAACCCTTTCTGTAAAAATTTACCGTGTACCTAGTCAAAACAAATTATTATCAAGGTTTAATATAATGAACAATCATAAGATGATGAGTAGGGGCAGTCACATAACCTAACCAACATAATTACAAGCAGAGTTTTATCAAATTTATAAATAAGACAGGTAAAAAGTCCAAATTAACAAAACATTTATAGTTGATACTCAGATATGTTCCTGTCAGCTTAGTACTTAAAACTATAATAAAGATAATCACAATCTGGCTGACAATGGAGATTCAATAAAAAGAAAGAGCTACCAATAATTCAGATAAACCAATTGCTAATGAATAATACTAGTTATCAAAATACAGACTGCAGTATCCCCGCAGCAAATAAGAAATGCTCTAACTTAATTTGTAATAATCTATTTAGAATGCACTAATGGTACTTGGTCCAGATTTGAAGATCTTTGGAGTAACTGAAATAGTTCAATTAAAATGTTAATTAAGATCTATTATTGATATCTGGCCATCACATATATGGTGTCTGCTTTGGAATTGTGACTGGTTGTCAATTACTGTGTCAGATATCTGTAATCGCTGCACATAGTCAGCTTCTGTTCGCAATGCTGTGGATTCACTGGTTGGAGCCAGCTCAACCCATCCCAGGTGAATACCGACACAAGTACTAGTACTTCCTTTCCTATTAGTACATTTTTAACAAGGAAGGATCCATATATATATATATATATATATATATACACACATCTTTGTGTTAGATTAAACTCAGCATTATTACCACTTACAGGGGTCAATGTTCTTATAAACGTTTTGAGGTTATTTTTCTGTAAGGAGAAGGTGCAGTTAAATGATTTAATACTCTGATACACTACTGGAAATTAATTTTTAACATCAGAAATATAAAAAGTAAAGTTAACTGGCAGGATCTGAACTTGGAAATGCAATACATCAAACTACACACATTCAGATATCTATTTAGCTCGAAGAAAAACATTTCATTTATATTTTTAAAAGAAAATAAAAGATTTGAAATAAATTTAAAGAGTCAAGACTAAAAACTCACAGATAAATTCTTCTTCAACTGTTTGATTTTATTCTGAGATTCAGTCCGAGTGTGATAAATAGTTTGGTTTTTAGCATCAATTTGTTGCTCCAGTTGAAGAATGTGTGCTTCAAGTTTGCTAACTTTACGCATCTCATTTTCATATTTATGAATTGCTGTTCCTTCACTGACTTGAAGTTGAACAATTTGACGGTGTAGTTTACCTAAAATAAAAATGATTTTTTTTCATTACAGAAAAATTGTCAAGATTTGAAGAATTCAGTTTACATCCATTTCAGATATGACCTCATTAATAAACTGATGGATGATGAGCCAACAAGGAAGCCTCTAGCCAATCGCTCAACCTGCTAGAAATGGCAGAGCCAAATTTCTGTCAAATCACATCCTATCATCTCAAAAAAAGACATGATACATTGGATAATATGGTCCTAGATACACTATGTCTGAAAGGAAGAGATGTGATGGTTATAGCTGAAACATCTTTGATCATAGGTCTGCTCGATCAGGGCTGATCTGGGACTAAACAACAACAACTGATGGATTGTGTATGTATATATCCATTTATGGTAAATATAAAATGTATTATATATTTTGGGTTTTGTGAATAAAACATCCAAGTAAAAAAAACCTGTCAACTTCATAAAGCCCATCCTTCGCCAAATATTTATTGGAAGATCTGAGCTCACAGAGCAGGTCAAACAGTCATCAACAGTGTCCTGCTACATAAAGTAGTAAACTTGACTTCTTAATAGAACCTATTTAAGTGTATTTGCCATGGATACTGTTTATAAACACTGAATTGTCTAACTGTACTAACTTGTTAGCTAGAATTCTGTCAAAAGGGCCCAAAATCTTGTGCAGACTGAAGAGCAGAATGTTTTTATTTATGTTTCTTTTTAATATTAGTAGAAATAAAGCCTATAGATATAAACGTATAACACTAGTCTTGTCTGGCATTACATATATACTTGTTTTTGTTGTTTCCAGTATTATTTATTCCATGCTACACTCTGAGTTCAAACCCCACCGAGACCAACTTTGCCTTTCATCCAGCTGGGTTTGATAAACAAAGTACCAGTCAATTACTGGGGTCGATTTAATCGACTTACACCTCCTCTAAAATGTCTGGCCTTGTGCCAATATTAGAAAGAATTATTTATTCTGTGCTAGCATGAATTCATTTTGCCTAGAAATTTGATCTTATACATATGCTGGCTTCCAGCTGAGTATCTTTATTAATACTAAACTCTACAGAGTGTACCTGTATGCCATAGTATCTAGTTTCCATTGACAGAGACAATTAAGAAAATGGTTTTAGCAAAGGATGCATGTTAATTATTAAAAGTTAATTGTATTAAAGTGTTTGTTGTTCTCAGAAACTAGTCATTGTATGAAATTTATAACAAGATTCAAAAATCTATACCTATAACAGTCTTGTCATCACTCTGAGCTTGAAAGTCAAGTAATTGTTGACGTAGTGAAAGGACTTCTTTATCACGAGAAATCTGCTGGTTCTCAAATGCTAACACTTGAGAAGTGGCCACATCAGCTATTTCCTACAAAAATAATTTGTGATTAATTAAAAATATAAAAAAACACCAATCAGACATTTCAAATTCAATTAAGAGCACAATACATCTCCATAGAGAGCTACTTTTTAATATCAGTTCAATTCCAATAAAATTCCTGATTCTCTTTCAAATGGAGTGCAAATTCTTCTTTTGAATATTATCTAAAAAGCCACATAAAATTTATAAACACAAAATACAAACCATTGTGCTTAGTTAGGACTGTAAACATTATGATGTGTTCATTCTTGTATTTTCTATAACATGAAAGAATGTCCTTTCAGCTATTCAAAATAGTATTCATTAAGTGGTCTAGCAAAAAAACTTTGTAAAGATTAATTAATTTTTTTTTTTTTACTGCTTACTCTGGCGGGAAAGCAGTGCCCATCACCCTTTTATTCACAGCCTCTGAGACTGGTGGGAGGGAGGGAGGAAGGTATCCTCAGACCAGAGACCTGGCCCAAATGCTTGCTACAGAGTCAGGTGGTGATGTTAAACTGGGCAATGTGGTAGATTTAATGTCTACCACTCAAATAGGCCACAGTGGGATTTGAACTCAGAACACAAAGAGCCAGAATAAATACCATGAGGCATCTCATCTGACACTCTAATGATTCCGCCAGTCCACTGCCCTAGACTGGTACTTTATTTATCTACCCCATGTATGATTAAAGTATAATTCATCAAGACAAAAGCAATTAGATAAAGAGCATCAGGAATTTTATTGGCAATAAACTGATATTAAAAAGAAGCCCTCTATGGAGATGTATTGTGCTCTTAATTGACTTTTAAATATCTGATTGGTGGTTTTAAAACCTGTCAGTCTTTCACCTCCATTTAACATTATGTTTTTAAACTCATAAAATTATATCACACTAGTTCTAATAATAATTCTCACTCATCAATAATTTAATTATTTACTTCTGCTCATTAAAAAAAGTCACTAATCATTTTATTGAAATACTTCATTATCAAAATTGCTTATAAACTCTATTCAGGTTTAATGTATGATAGCACCTTACTCTAATGAATTAGAAAATAATTTTTAACTTACTCTAAACAATTCACACAAAAAATCACATAATCAAATTTAGGAAATCTCTTCTGTTCATTTTAATCATTCATTTCTACAGCTGTAGTCTCAGCACTTTTAACTCTTAACTTCCTGTTGAAAATTTTGTAAGTCTTGTAATGATTGAGTAGAAAATGCCTAAAAATGGGTTTTTT
>JAOPJM010001291.1:19440160-19455821 GCA_027124095.1 Muusoctopus leioderma
TCCTGTAATGTTTGAGCAGTAAATGCCTAAAAATGGTATTTTTGCAGCTTATCTGTTTTGAAACTTACAGGTAAGAAGCACAGGTGCTTGAGATGTTTTCACACAAAAATAGTTCACTTTCACCATATATATATATATATATAGTTCAATGATTCATGCCGATCTGATGATGCGGTATCATGTGGAATCATGTCCTACAGGACGTTAAGAGTTAAATAACAGGTCTTCCACACGTGTGCGTGTATGTGTGTGTATTTGTTCAATTGAGGCTGAGGCTGTTGATACTCCGAATTTGTTGTTCCACTCATGTTCTTCAAGGCAACTGGTAGAATATTCTCCATTCTTAGTATTGGTCAATATACTCACTGGACGTGTTAAAGTAGTAATTACTTTATATATTTCTTGAAAGTGGCCTTGTAGTTAAGGTATTGGACTCACAATCGTATGATCATGAGTTCGATTCTTGGACCGAGTGGCAGGTGGCGTCTCCGAGGAAGGCACTTCATTTCACATTGCTCCAGTCCACTCAGCTGAAAATGAGTAGTGACTGGAAGTACGATGATGCTTCTGTCAGGAGTTGTGACCGATAGGTAGTATTCAGCAACGGAAAAACCAACAGAAACTTAGTTTCCTTCTTCGATTAGTAAGATCTGCTACGATCTCCCGATCGATTTCCATTTCCATATCTTTAGCTAAAATATATTGCAATGTTAACATTCATTGATTAATTAATTTTGCTTATTTGAAATTTGTTTGCAACTTGAATTTTGCATTTTCTTTGAAAATTTTAATAAACATTTTCAGCCTTTAAATATTTGACATAATAATCTAAATAGTTTTTATTTTAATATTTTTAATATTTTTAATATCTTGCAGATACTTGGTATTGGAACACGTCTCAGGGGGAGAGCTTTTTGATTATCTTGTGAAAAAGGGGCGTTTAACGCCTAAAGAAGCTCGGCGTTTCTTTAGACAGATAATATCAGCATTAGATTTTTGTCATAGTCACAATATATGGTAAGTTTCAGCTTTTATTTATTCCTTTATTTTTGTTATTCCTTTCTTCCTTTACTGGTTTCAGTTATTGGACTGTGGACATTCTGGGGCACCACCTTCAAGGGTTTCAGCCAATCATATTAGACACCCCTGGCCTTATTTTTTAGTCTGATACTTATTGTATTGATTTTTATTTATTGAATGGCTAAGTTACCAATTTAACACCATGCACTGGTATACACTGGTATAGACAGACAGACACACACACATTCTCACACACATGCACACACACACACACACATATTATTACAAGCTGAAGTTTCTTGAATTGTAACTGAGTTTCACATTGCTGATGATTGAAACGATTGAAGTAGGGAAGCAGTGTGACAATATATACGCAAAAGTATATGTAAACACAACGAAATATGATTAGCATCGAGATTTGATTGGTTGTTGAAAAACCTGTTAGAATTTGCATCACACCTTGATCTATTCAATTGTCATATGCAGAACACATGATATATTCATCTATTCACATGTAAAAATATGTGATATTTCCATGTCTCTAGTATCATATGTATAAAACACACAAAAGCAAGGGTGGTAGCTATTGTTAATGTAGTTTTAGTGTTGATGAATAAGAGAATGTTTTCTTTCTTCATTATATGACCATCGAAGGTGATGAATTGGTAGAGTCATTAGCATGTTGGACAGAATGCCTTGCAGTATTCATTCCAGCTCGCTGCACTCTGACTTCAAATCCCGCCACGGTCAACTTTGCCTTTCATTCTTCCAGGGTCGATGAAATGAAGTACCAGTCAAGTACTTGGGTTGTGGGCCTTGTGCCTATGTTAGAAACAATTATATGACCATCTTTCAGTATATGGCAAATCCATTATGGAGGAAATAAAATATTTTAGCCAGTTAGTAGTTGGAACTTCTACAATAAATATCAATGGAAGTATCAGCAAGATTTCACCAATTCCAATCTTTTGTTCAAAATTGCAGAAGGCTGTAATGGAAACAAAGATCACACCTGGAGCCATTAATGTAGGGGGGCTGTGTATACTATAATAGTCCAATCAATTTTAAATCGTTAATATTATCATCCTTTAAACTCCAGATATATTTGGATACTGCGGTGGTGAGGTGTATTTGAGTGTCTAAATGTATACATATGTTGTGAGAATAGTTTTCTAAAGGGATTTTTAGTAAACCCTATATGGCTTTTTGTTTCAATGTTATTTGTAAGAGAGACCTAATGCTTTAGGAAGACACATACCATTTTGAAGCCACTGTCTTTTAATGAGTCACTGTAATAATGAACAGCATGGTTAAATGATTCATCGTCAGAGGATAAGCTTGATATGTGTTCACTAATATTATTAACTAAGCTTTTAAGGATTATTAATATATTACAATTTGTCATGATGAGAAATCCTTTAACCATGCTGCTCAGATAGAATTCATTACATACAGAATAAGACTAATATTCAAAAACATAAAAATAGAAAACGAAATATATGGTATAATCTTCCATATGGTTAAAATTTTTGTTATAAATGTGATCTTTGTTTCTCAGAGAAGTATAAAATCCTACTACAGCATTTTGCAATTTTGAACAAAAAATCGTAATTGGTGAATTCTTGCAAACATTCCGATCAATATTTATTGAGGAATTTCCAACTACCAACTGGATAAAATATTTTTATTTCCCACATAATGGATTTGCTATACACTGAAAGATGGTCATATTATTTAAAAAAAATTAAAATAATAATAATAATAATAATAATAATAATAATAATAATAATAATAATAATAATAATAATAAATAAAAAATAAACATTTAGTGATTCATCAACACTAAAACCACATTAATAATAGCTACCTTCCTTGCTTTTGTGTGTTTTACACATATGATACTGAAGACATGAAAATATCACTCTTTTCATGTGAATAGATGAATATATCACATGTTCTGCATATGACAATTGAATAGATGAATGTGTGATGCATTTTCTAATGTTTTTTTTTGTAACCAATCAAATCTCGATGGCTAATCATAGCTTCCTGTCATACATCATCACAGCATGTGCTGATGGGGGCTTTCTCTGATCCATATTTCATCAACTCTGGTGTGGCCCAGGTTCAGTTATGTTTCTCACACATTTCAGCCTGTACTGCAATCTACTTGCAGTCAGTCACCTGACACTTATGTAGATGATACCACACTTCACTCCTACTTAAATTTCTGCACCTAGGTATCAACCACATGCAACCTAGATACCTCACATCAAACCTGCATTGCCTCCATGAAAAGTGGCCTTGAAAACATTTTACAATGGGGGACATGGCAGTCTTGTCTCCTTCAACATCCCAAAGATACAATCATTGCTCATATCAAAGAAACAATCTTCTACCTCACCATCTCTAGTCTTGGACAACACACAATTAAAACACTCAAAGTTGCTACAAATGCAAGGTTTTACCATCACTGATGATCTCTCCTGGATATCTCATATTCACAATATAGCAAAGACTACATCTCAAAGACTAGCCTTCCTCTCCAGAGCCAGAAAATACCTCAGCTCTGAGCAGTTGCTGACTCTCTCCAGAGCTCAAGTAAGACCCACAATGGAATACTGCTCCTACACCTTGGACAGTGTTGCTGTTACATAAGCATCATAGACCACACCCAAAAGAACGCCGTCCGGCTAATTGGAAAAGACTCACGTGCCAATACATTTCAGTCGGTAGTCCAAAGACACGTTTCCTCACTCAGCTTTTTTGTACCACTACTATAATGGCCTCTGCTCTTTGTAACTAACAAATCGCATACCACCCCCACACAAGCCCTCTAAACATATCCGTCTTTGTTTCAACCCTCAGACCCACACTACCCACTACACCCAATCTTTTCTCCCCAGAACATAAGCCTTCTAGAATTTCTTTCCCACCCATGTTTTTTCCTGCAGTTGTTGATTTATAGATGTTCAAACTGAACATCCACCATATCAATCTCACCAGTCTGTGAGGGCCTGTGAAGGTCATGGTCACAGCCACTTCCTCTTGACTAAACCATGAAATATGAATCAGTTTCAATGATGAGTGTTCAAATTGTTTGATCAATTGAACAGCCTACTCATTGAATTAGTGTGTAAGTGGCTGAGTATTCCACAGACACATGTACTCTTAATGTTGTCCTCAGGGAGAATCATTGTGACAGAGTGTGACAAGGCTGGACCTTTTTTAATTACAGGTACAATCCATCAGACAGGCTCCCAAACAGTTTCTGTCTCCCCAATTTCACTCACAAGGCTTGGGTTGACCTGAGGCTATGGTAAAAGACACTTTGCCCAATATGCTACTTAGTGTGATCGAACCTGGGACCTCATGCTTGTGAAGCAAATTTCTTAACCAGTTGGCCAAACCTGCATCCACAAACACACACACGTGTGTGTGTGTGTGTGTGCGTGCGTGCGTGTGTGTGTCCAGAATCATCCAGATACCCAGAATCATCTATTAATGTCTATATTTGATACACCTGTTCTTCATTATAAGACTCTGATTTCCTTCAGTTTCTTCCATTAGCATAATAATTACTGTATTCTCTACAGTCTTATTTTTTATCTGGGGTGTTTTTAATTCAGGTATTTTCATTGTTTGCATCTTGATCACATAGTAAATACTAAGTTTTATAAACAAAACATTAAAATACTGTTTTTTGGTTCCTTGATAGGCAACACAACTTTTATATGTTAACTCACATTCAGTATGTCTGAAATAGTATGGGTTGGTCTAATTCTTATTCTTTACCAGTTTCAATAGTTATATAGTTCAAGACAATATGGATAACATATATACTGGTCAAATCATTCTCTCATGAAAATTAGAATTAAAAAAATGTAACTATCTTTGCAGTGGATTGGCAGAATCGTTAAGGCATCGGCCAAAATACCTAGCGGTATTTGTTCTGGCTCTTTACGTTCTCAGTTCAAATCTCACTGATGTCAATTTTCCCTTTCATCCTTCTGGGGTTGATAAACAAAGTACCAGTCAAGTATTGGGGTAGATTTAATTGACTTACCCCTCCCCCCAAATTTCTAGCCTTCTGTCAATGTTAGAAACAATATATTCAATTCATTTTTTTAGTTAAAAAAAAAATATATCCTTTAAAATGGATATTAAAATCTGTTGAAAACCCAATATAAATATTTTTGGTGTTTTAAAAAAAATTACTTTGTTCTTCAGTTTTAGAAATGAATTAGACATATATTTCAACCAGAGAAGTGAGCAGTTTTTCTAAGTATTATTCAAATGTAACATTGTATGCTTTGGAAAGAAACTGCTTTTCCTTTCATGATAAGATAGCTTTCTTCATGGGGAGTACACTATATCTGGTTGTATATTATACACTCTGACTCAGAAGAATGGAAGCTATTAAGTTCACTTAGTGGTTTAGTGTAGCTTCTATTGTTGATACTATCATATGAAGAAGGGAATAAACTGCTTGAGGCTGATTAACTAAGTGAGAGAGAGAGAGAGAGAGAGGGGATCCAACAGTACAGCTCATATTCCATTTGTAGCAGAGTTTACTGAGTAACAACAGTGAAGAAGGAACAAAAATAAATAATAATTGAAATACAGGGTGGTTCAGAAGTCCCTTCAGCATTTAAATGATATATAAAATTTTTATATTTATTTTGACAATTTTGTTTTTATAGAGATTTTAGACACCTTTGAATAGAGCTGTAGGAGATAGAGAGCACCTTTGAAACCTGCCATATTCAACTGTGTGGATTTTGTTGAAAATGAATGGTAACAGATGGCTGTGTTTCACTGAGACTGTTTGGCCTTCCAGACGTAGGGAAGATCGCTTGAAAGTTTCACAAATGGTGACATGGCTAGGAGGGTTCCAATTTATTTCTTGTTTCCACATCCTTTGGTCTTGTACGATTGTGGCATTTTTAATACAATGAATATTCTTTCATCTTTTGAAAATAACATTTTTCTAAAATATATAAAACAATATATATATATTAAAAGATATTCACTACAAAATAGCAAAAATAGTATTAAAAATATATAAAAACAAAATTGTAACAAAATAAAAAATAAAAATGTATATATTATCTAAATTCTAAAGGGTCTTGTGAATCACACTATGTGTGTGTGTGTGTGTATATATATATATGTATGTATGTGTGTGTGTGTATGTATGTATGTATATATATATGTATGTATATATATGTAGAATAAAAGAAGAAAAAGAACAGGTATCTATTCTGCCACACCCACAAACAAGCTATAAACAAGGTTGCTGCTTGATTGGCCCAAAAAGCATTTTGCAATGAATTTACAAAAAGCCTTCAGAATCAAAAGAGCACTTGAAAAAAATGTTCACACTGGCAAAATAAATAAAGATTTATCATATTTTAACTCTTAACATCCTGTTGAGGATTTTCTGAGTCCTGTGATGGCTGAGCAGAAAATGTCTAGAAATGGGTTTTTTGCGGCTTATTTGTTGTAAAATTTACGGGTAAGAAGCACAGCTACTTCAGGTGTTTTCATACAAAAATACTTCACTTTCACCGTGCATGTATCATAGCACCAGCACTAGAGAGAGTGGATTGTCTCTTGCAGGATAAAGAGTCATCTTTACTCTACATAGTCTCTGTCCTATGAGGGCAAACGTGACTTGAGAGTGTGAATAGAAGATAGGTTATGTATGAGAGAGTGAGAGAGTATGAGGTTGAGTGAAAATGGAGGGAAGCTGAGATTGGAAGAGAGGACTGAGGATGTGAGTAGAAGGTGAGTGATGTATGAGAGGGCGGAGATTGTGAGTTTCCGTTCCGCCTCTTTTTGCCTCGCTTTCGTTCAGCCTCGCTTTCGTTTAGCCTCGTTTTCGTTTAGCCTCATTTTCGTTTGGCCTCGTTTTCGTTTAGCCTCGTTTTCGTTCAGCCTCATTTTCGTTTGGCCTCGTTTTCGTTCAGCCTCGTTTTCGTTTAGCCTTGTTTTCGTTCAGCCTCATTTTCGTTTGGCCTCATTTTCGATTAGCCTCGTTTTCTTTAACTCCAGTACTTAACCCTAACCTCTGAGCAAGTGACATAACTCTGCTGTTTCAGTTGACCTAACTAAAAATATAAAATAAAACAGATATAGGCACAAGTAAATCCAAAGACACAGGCACAAGTAAATCCAAAGACACAGTCCTTGGTTTCATGACAATCATAATAGTGATTTCTTGCTTTGTCACAAGGCCACATACGTTTGGTGGAAAGGTGTTATTGATTCCATTACTCAACAGGTATGTATTTTATCGATCCCGGAGTGATTACAGATAGGTCCACCCTGGTGGGATTTGAATGCGGAACATAAAGGGGCTCAATTAAATACCACAAGGCATTTTGTCCAGCAAACTTCAGAAGTTTAATTGATGATTGTTTACTTGTTTTTAATTTCATTTTACAGTAGTGAAATATGAACCATTGATCTGTTGGTCAGGTTATAGCAACATGTTGGCTCAAGCCAATTGATGTGTTGGTTAATATCTGGCAACGCCTTGACTCAAGCTAATTGATCTCTTGGTTAGTGTCTGGCAACATGTTGGCTCAAGCCAATTGACCTCTTGGTCAGTGTATGGGAAACATGTTGACTCAAGTCATTTGATCTGTTGGTCAATGTCTAGCAACATGTTGACTCAAGCTATCTGATCTGTTGGTCAGTGTCTAGCAACATGTTGACTCAAGCCAATTGATCTTTTGGTCAGTGTCTAGCAATATGTTGACCCAATTGATTTTTTGGTCAGTGCCAGGTAACATGTTGACTCAAGCCAATTGATCTGTTGGTCAGAGTATAGCAACATGTTGACTCAAGCCAATTGATCAGTTGGTCATTGTCTGGCAACATGTTGACTCAAGCTAATTGATCTCTTGGTCAGTGTGTAGCAACATGTTGACTCAAGTTAGTTGATCTGTTGGTCAGTGTCTGGTAATATGTTGGCTCAACTAATTGATCTGATGGTCAGTGTATGGCAACATGTTGGCTCAACTGATTGATCTATTGGTTAGTATCTGACAACATGTTGACTCAGCCAATTGTGATTGTGCCGGGAGAATGAAGTGTTTAAAATGTCTGTTATTTTGAATGAAGTGTTTAAAATGTCTGTTATTTATACTTTACAGGTTCGGAATGACTACATGCTTGATGTGGCAGAACACGTTGACCATGATGTTGCTATTCGACTTGGTTGTATTGAAATGAGGTGAGAGCTGCTAAATAAAAATATATCATCATCATCATCATCGTTTTTACGTCCGTTTTTCCATGCTAGCATGGGTTGGACGGAGGTTTTCTTGAGGCAGCATTTTTACGGTCGAATGCCCTTCCTGTCACCAACCATACTGATTCAGTATGGGAATCACAACACTGAATCATTGAACGGCCGGGCATCTGGTTATTAGGGACACAAACAAATGTCACCGTTTGGTTTCAGCAATGAGACGCACGCACGCACACACACACATACATACATACATATATATACATATACGATGGGCTTCTACAGTTTCCGTCTACCAAATTCACTCACAAGGCATGTGGTTGTGAAGCGAACTCCTTAACCACACAGCCATGCCTGTATATATATACATGTATACATACATGTGTATATGTACATGTATATACATATATGTGTGTATATATGTATATATATATATATCTTCCCATACTTAATCAGTATAGTTGGTGATAGGAAGGGCATCCGACTGTAAAATGCTGCCTCAAAAAATCTTCGTCCAACCCATGTTAGCATGGAAACACGGACGTAAAATGATAATGATGATGATGATGACAGTGAAATTATGAACTAACTTCCAGGAGAGACTATTATTATTCTTAGAAGTGTTGACTCTGTTGCTGGTGATGATCAAACCTCTCTGTATGCATCAGAATTTCTTCATTCTCTTAACATCAGTGGAGTGCTACCTCACATTATCGCAGTAAAAATTAGAGCTCCCATAATGTTGTTGAAAAGTTTTGACCACAGACACAGCCATTGTAATGGGGCATGTTATAGAGTGCTATCTGCTACGGACACTCCGATAATTGTAACTAAAATGACTGATGTTGATGCAGGATAAACTTTGCTGATTCCCCGTCCCAACCTGCAACCATTCAATACAGATTTTCCCTTTACTTTAAGACGGTATCAATTCCCTATCAGACCCATATTTGTCATGTCAATAACAAAATTAAGAGCAAAGCTTATCAAAATGTTGCATTTATCTCCCTACTCACACATGGTCAGTTGTATGTTGCTCTCAGTAGAGTTGGAGATCCTTTTCAGGTAAAGATATTTGCTGATCAAAGTCAATTTACTACATCAAGAGGGCGTCGCAGGCATCTCAATGATGAAAATATAAAATTAACAAAAAATGCTGTCTACTCAGACATTGTTTGAATTTTAAAATTTCGTGTTTGTGGAAGCATGTATATAATGTTGTATATAGAAAAATATAGAAAGGTAAAAAGTAATATGTATTTTGTTTTATTAAACGTTTATTTTATTTCCAATTTGTTTTCTTTTATTTATTTATTTCTTGAATATATAGCTATATTTTGATGAAGCAGAATATCATTTACTCTGTGCGTAAAACAACAGGTCATGTACTAGTAAAAATAAATAAAATGTCTTCTAACCTCATCAACAAACACTGAGAGATGTTCAAGTGGAGAATATGATAAGTCACCATAGAGGAGTGCCGTTCTCAGTGCTGCCTCTCTGGAGATTGGTTCTTTGTTTCTTCTAACAAAATAACAGGACTTTCCATTAGGGGCGTCAGGCCAGCTTTGCTGCATCTGTAATAAATAAATAAATAAATAAATAAATAAATAGACAGACAGACAGGCAGGCAGACAGATATACATACATACAGACAGGTAGGTAGGTAAGTAGGTAGATAGACAGACAGACAGATAGACAGATAGACAGACAGATAGATAGACAGAGAGGCAGGCAGATATTCACTTATTCAATGCTGAGGGTTTTCTCCGAAGCTACTGAGTAATGATGGAGAGAAACCAAAAGGCTGTCAGGTGGTCAACTAAATGGCCCTGAGTGCAGTTGTGAATAGTAGGTGAAATGGGACGCTGTTCAGGTGACCATTTCTGTGAACATCTTCATAGTATTCACTACTATACTCAGAGCAAACCTGTGGCTCACCATTTCAATTCATCTGGCTACTCCATTGACTACCGTCTCAGTGTCCAAAGTTTCTGAATGCCACAGTTCCCCACATTTCCACAGACATAAAGAGAAGCAACTTAACTTCAAGCTTGGCACTACCTCACTGACGGACCTTAATGAACGATTCTCCTTTTCTTAAAGAAAAAAATATTTTAAATTTAAAAACAAAATTAAAATTCCCCCTAATCTTCTTGCCCCAGTCACCCCTGCCCACCTTGCTTTTCTTCCCCTACCAAAACAATGTTACAAAATATTTCTTTCCCTTCTTGTTGGAGTATTGTTTCTGTTTGACACATCACTTCTCCACCTCAACTTTCAACAACACTCCTCTCTTCCTCTTTAACTCTTAACATCCTGTAAGACACAGTTCCACACGGTACTGCATCATCAAATTGATATGAATTATTGAGCTATATATATTTAGAAAGTGAACTATTTTTGTGTGAAAACACTTCAACTCATTCTCTTAAAGTGAGACCAACTCCTGGCACAAATGGACTGCCTTCCATGTTATTCAAAGATAAAGATGAGGCACTTGCCGAAGGTCTGACAATTATAACATCTTATGCAAAACCCAGAGGGATCAGCTTGATTGCAATTTCCTTTAAACTGCTAACTTGTATTATATTGCCCTTGTGAGAATCTGATCATTAAAATAAAATTGGAAGCTAAATAATGCTAATTAAGATGTGCTTTGCACACTCAATGTAAAACAGTTCTACAGAAATGGGTTAGTACTGTTTTGAATCTAGTATTGCCCTCTGCAATTGCTGAGATTAAAAGCACTTATACTGCTTTTGCAAACATACATCATTTACAGTGGCAATTATAGTCAAAGATAGTGTATATTGTAGTGTGCTTGTTCTTGACATGTGGTTGCTAGACAAAGCCTGTGTTCAACCATCATTACAAGTGGAATATTACTCATACATAGAGAGAAACATCTCATCTTCAGTGCAAAGCTTTCTGTGCCCTCTGAATTGTCTGATTACACTACATCAAATGCACCAGCTGGATCCCTAGTAACCGGTGAGTCATCAATAAGGCTTGCTTGCAAAGATAACCTCTGATTGGGAAAAAAAATCAATTTGAACAGGTGATGACCTGGTAACAGGTGATGACCTGGTAACAGGTTATAAAAACAATAATTGGTAGACTTTTGTTGGTTCTTGTGTTTTTCCAAGCTAGAACTCTCACTAATTGGAAAATGTTCACACATTGGCACAGTCTTGTATCTGATACCATTCTCTACTACTACTACATTAACATTAATTATAACATATTTTAAATTACTCTTTCCTTTGTCTTTACTCTCCTATATGGACCTGCCAAACTTCTAGCAAAGGCAAATTCATTACTAGAAGCAATTATCATCATGTCCACAGCGAAAATTTCTGAAGTAGCACTACTAAATTCCAAGTTCTTTTCATACACCTTACATAACCCTTCATGAATGTTTTCTTTCAACAAATACACTGCAGAATAACTGTTTTATCAACAATTTGTTTAGTCCATCAAAGTTGGATAAGAAGGTAGAATCTAATGAAAATAATTCTGCTAAAGAGCAGATCTCCTGTACAAAATCTAGCTTTGCAGATAACTTGAAATAAAAGCCAATTGCTCTGGGAAGGTCTATAACTAACGAGCTAGCTGCTTTAGTCTATAACGAGTGATAGTAATTAAAAGGGAAAAAATTATAAGTTCAAGGAAAAATGTATAAAATTTCTTAGGCCTCAGATAATATAAGAGTTCCCATAAATAATATTGCAGCAATTTTAACATTATATATTTAAGAATGTTTAAGAGTAATGTTTACTGTCAGTGTTATTGTAATTCTAACTTTTTGTGATTCTGTCTGTTTTCATTTACATGCATTCAGAGACGTACCAAAATGTTTATGATTCCAGAGTTATTTGTCCAAAAATATATCTTTTGCATAATGTGGAAACGTAACTTTTTTTGGTAAACAAGGATATTTAAAACATTTCAATAACACATATGCAATTTGTTAGAGAAATGGACAAAATAAAAAAATAAAACAAAAAAATGTATAAATGATTTTTCATGTAAATACTAACATGTTAAACATAAACATTCATTATTGTCTGTATTCTGGTTCGACATAATGGACAAACGTTCCTGTCTGGTGCAGGATTTATGACTATGTGGTTAGCACATTCCACACACAAACACATGTGTTTACAGGGCAGAATTAAAACTGTCTTTACACGGTCTTGGCAAACAACACACTTACGTTTATCTCTTTCTCGTTCGATTTCTCTTTCAAGCTGAGTGCTGTTTAATGGTTTGTTTATTAGCGGTGAGGGTGAGCGACTTTGTTGCGAAAAGTTTCCATAGTTTGGCAAATCAATATCGCTGTCAGTTGTTTCGGACGAAATCGAATCGCTTTCGTTAGTTTCACTGTCATCAGCACTCTCTGAATCACTATTACCAAATTCAGATATATTGCTATCATGTTCTTCATTCTGTTCTTCGTTATCAGAAAACTCACTATCATGGGCAAACCTAGGAATAGAATTATTACGATAGTGTCTAAAAATGGGGAAAGTAATGCCTCTTTCGTTCAGAGTTCTACTCATTTTTATTCCTTGGGTAAGTAAAATGTGAAGGAACATACACACAGCAACTCCGAATAATGCTTCTTTGGAAAATGTTAACTGGACCCAGAGATAATCCATTGTATTTATAATCACCTCAATGCATGAGTCAACTGCATCACGTAGCAAATATGGGATATCCAAGAAATGTGAGAGAAATTTGACGACAGATAGGAAAATATCCACAACAAAAGAGCCAATGGTTTCGAATCCACCAACAACGAGGAGGAAAAATGCGTCAGCAAATTCTTCTCCTTTCTCACAAGTTGTTTTCCAACTTTCTTTCAAGATTTCCACTGATGTATTGAGCACAGAAACCGTTCCTACACCGCCATTCCACATTATAAAGATGAAATTTTCGATGGCACTCACAATAAGAAAGATAATATTAATAAAAACTAAAAACAACTGCCAAAGTAATATTACAAAACTTCCCAAGCAGGATCCAACTTCCGAAACAAACTCAATAATTCCGTATATGAGCCACATGATAATTTCACTTGAAACAGAAAGGAAGGAACTAAGTGATGTCCATAATGCACCGAGGATATTTATCACAGATGAGAAAGCTTGAGAGTTAACTAACATCATAGAAAAAAAGAAGTCTTTACTGTTTGAAATAAACAAAGATGATTTGTCGCATATAGCGCAAAAATTGTCCCATAAGTCATAAACATACTGCATATTTTAGTATCCGTGCGAACGATAGTCAACTTAAGTTTGCATTGTAACAGTTTTTTTTTTCGAATCTCGTTTGAAAATTATGAAAACAGTTGTTTTTGTTGTTGTTTTTTTTTACGGATAAAATGGGAACATTCAGTATTTGAAATGATGGTATGGTAATCAATAAAGATGTGTTTCAAACACGAAGTGCTTCATCAATGAGATGAAAAAGAAAATTACTGAAAAGAGAACAAAGTAATTCTACTCTTTTGTACAGTATCGCGAAGTTTAGCGGTGTAAGTGGGAAAAGTTATTCCTGAATATATAACCGGGTGCTAAAAAATTGAATCACTGTTATTATTACATTGAGGTCAGCTTTGCCTTTCATCCTTCCGGGGTCGATAAAATAAAGTACCAGTCAAGTACTGGGGATGTTGGCCTTGTGCCTATGGTAGAAACAATTATTTAACTCAACCACAATGAGATAGAATGGGGTTTTTTTGTCTGAACTGGCATCATAATATCTTCCAATACGATGGAATTAAATAACAAGTTCTTCTAAAATAAGAAAAATGATTCCATGTTTTGTTTTTTGTTCATGGCCGGAGGTTAAATAAGGGAAAATTATATAAAATATACTGCCGGAGAAGTTGATCAAGGCTAAAACTCTCACCAAGTCACCGATTAAATCAATCTCAGCAGCGAGTTCACATAGAGACTCGAATCTTTCCATCATGGGAACATTTCTCACAGTCGATCTCCACAAGTATTCTGCGTAGTGACCCTTCGAACAAATGCTCCTTTGTGGTTCTCTTCATGATCCGGATCAGCCTTGTTCTCATTGTCTCACACTCTCGCTATCGACCAACACACGCTCAATTAGAAGTGCAGTGGTGAACCTCGACAATTAGCGAGTGTGTGGCAGACTGGTTCAACCGTATCAAGTGACTCTGTGTGAAGATGTTCGATATAGTTGGACCAATGAATCCAAGGGCCAATGGTCTCGAAATGTGCCGTGCTTATTTTGTATTTCAGAGTGATGAAGTATTTATGCGTGAAAAGAGGAAATACAACAGAGGAAGGGTGCTTCTTGGAGATCAAAGGCCTTCAGAAGAAGATCAACAGCTGTTCGACTAAATTGAGCGAAAATCTGATGCCAGTGCCGACCACCAGCGTAACTATAGCCGGTGAGTTGTTGGTTTATGGCTATTTGGCATTGCAGTGTGCGAGCTCCAAGAAAACGGGTAACTACAGAACTGTAGAAACCCACTTTTCCGGGTGGGATGGAAGCTGTCAGCTCGATGCCAATATCTTGCTGCCAATAATTCGCCATAATATTGTACCTGATAGTATGGTTTGGTCAGATCTGTGGGGAGCACACGGCAATATTGGAGAAAGCATTCTGCTGTGGATCATAGGCGGAATTTTATTGACCCTGTCACTGGAGAACAACACTCGAAGCATTGAGCGAGAGTGGGAGACAATGAAGACAAAGTTGATTAGGACAATAAAGGAGACAAAGGAGTATTTGCTCAGGAGCGACCTCGCAGAATACTGGTGGAGATCGACTGTGAGGAAAGTTTCCTCTGATGGAAAGGTTCGATTCTCTCAGCGAATCCGCTGCTGAAAGTTTTAGCCTTAGATAAATAATTGAATAAGTTGTCATATTATACCTAGGGGAGCAGTCTTGCACTTTCAGTCGCTTAACACCATGGAAAACAGGATAAGGTCCGTCCGGCTCTAATCGTAGGCTCGAGAAAGACTTCTACTATAGTATTGTGTTTTGTTTTCTGTAATTCGTTTTTCTTCTTTTTTTTTTTTTAATAGTGACAGGACTCCTGGTAACTAAGATGGCTGACACCATCTCTATTTATCGAGGTTCGTATTTACGAACGTCACAACTTCTTACCTGAGAATTTGAATATTAGATTGTGACTAGTATTAGTAGATGACTAATTAAGTGGTTAAAATTTTCCATCATAAATAAACATTAATTTAAATTAAATTATACATCTTGATAACCACTGCGTATCACGACCGCCCGGAAAGAGGCAGATACGTGGTTCGATTCCCGTTGGCAGCTCCAGTCACATTTTTTCCTTCTTGGGTTTGTGTTTGTAAGATGTCTAATTTA
>JAOPJM010001291.1:19501086-19515576 GCA_027124095.1 Muusoctopus leioderma
GACTTGACAACCTCTCTAGTGTTGGTGCCACGATAAAATGCACCCAGTACACTCTGTAAAATGGTTGGTGATAGGAAGAGCATCCAGCAGTGGAAACCAAGCCAAATGAAACATACAAGTATGGCGTGGTCCCCCAACCCGTCTAGGAGAGTGGTGACTCCAACTGGAATCGTTGCGGGCCGACATCACCCATCCAACCCATGCCAGTATGGAAAAGAGATGTAAAATGATGATGATGATGATGATACATATATATATATCATTTTATGTCTGCTTTCCATGGTTGGACAATTGCACGGACCAAGTCATTTCTTGTTCAGAGTTACTGCCCTCCTAGATGGGTTGGAAGACCAGATCTCAGTTCGTACTTTCCAATTTTGGCAAGGTTTCTATGGCTGGATGCCCTTTCAGACACCAACCACTTGACAGAGTGTACTGGGTGCATTTTATTATGGCACCAACAGTAGAGAGGTTGTTATGTCCTTAAAGAATAAAAGCTTATAGAAATGTAGTAACCAGACAGAAATGAACAGTTGTGACTTTCAATTCAGTGAATCGATTTGCCAGCCACTTTACAGAGTGTACTGGGTGCATTTTATCATGGCACAAGCACTGGAGAGGTTGCCTTGTCCCATGCCAGACTAAAGAGTCCTCTCTACTTTATGTCAATGCAGTTTTCTTGAGAAATAGAGAATAATATGCCAAGTTCAAATGGAAGGAGAGAGACAGAGAGCATATATACAATCTATAGTAGTCAGTGATGCCCTTAATAATAACAAAAGTACCATAAATAATAATTATTTGTTTCAGTATTGTATATTTATAGGGTCCACATTTAGCAAGTATTATGTGAAAGAGAGAGAGAAGATCTAGAGTATATATAGTGAATGTCACAACTATTTTTAAAACACTTGAATTTCAGGTTAAAAATATCGTAAATTTAAGGCTAAAACTTATTATTTTTAAGAAACTATATATATTGCATATTTAATACATATAATAAACATGCTAATTTTTACTGGCCTTGGTTTCTCAGTTCTGCTTAGTATCTCATGATTATTTTCACATCTGACCACATATTCATGTTATAGTTCTCTTGGCCGTAACAAAACAGTTTAAGACCATCAGTCCATGGGAACTTCTGTTTGCTGATGACCTACTTCTCATAGCTGAACCTGTCGAAGAATTAGAGAAGAAAATCCAAATATGGAAGCAAAATCTAGAATCAGGTAAATGTAGCAAAGACAAAAATGTTAGTTAACAGGAAAGAAGACACGACTTTACTACTATCTGAGAAATAGCCATGCTTGGTATGCAGAAAAGAAGTAGGTAGGAAAGCCATACAGTGTACCCAATGTAAACCATGGGTGCACAAGAGATGCAGTGGGATCAGAAGCAGGCTGACAGAGAAGGACTTCGTATGTAGCAGAAGTGCAAGAGTAATTAGCAGTAAGAGCATCCATAAAATAGTTCTTTCAAATGCTCAGAGTACTCCCTGGAAGTAGTTGACAGCTTTCATTGCCTAGGTGACTAAATTAGCAGAGGAGGAGAGTGTTCCAAAAGTATAGGAACCACAGCAAGAACAGGGCGGAAAAAGTTCAGGGAGCTATTCATTTGCTAGCAACAAAGGGATTCTCTCTCTGAGCGAAGGACAGATTGAATGATGCTCCTGTACAAAGTGTGGCATTGCATGGTAGTGAAATATATGCATTGAATGCAGAGGATGTGTGAAGGCTGGAAAAAAATGAGGCAAGCATGCTCTGCTGGATGTGTATGGTTAGTGTGCATGATGCATAGAGCACAAGTGAGAGAAAGACTGTGTACAAGTGGAATAACTGTCGATAGCCTGTTGAGGGCTCAGTGGCTTGGTGCTAAGAACATTTACAATTATCACCATGTGTATCATGGTTTAGAATAGTTACACCATATCTCTGAGTGTCATAAGAGGCAACTCAAAGAGTTGGCATCAGGAAGGGCATCTGATCATAAAACATTGCCTGAAAAAGGACACCATGATGGACTGCCATGCTAACCTCTGCTTTAGCAAGGGAAATGGCTTAACAACATTTGAAAGTACACAGTTATATATTTGAGAGTACACAGTTATATATAATATTTAGAAATGTATTCTTTGGAAAATTCAACCTTAATTATATATTAATTATAAAAATAATTAATTTATCTTAAGCTGTGTTATAATATATCATTTAATTCTAATTTTTTAAAACAAATAATAATGATAAAAATATAACTTAAAACATTACTTTGATTGTGTCTATGAATTTGTGCGTTTAGATTTCAACATTCTGAATATAAACCAAAGCAAAAACAAGAGAAGTGAAATTTCAGCTGTACTAAATTTGGAGACTTTAATAACTATGGTATGTTTAATAGATTTCATCTTTGTCACACACAAGAATGAATTTGGAATAAGTACATTTCAATTTTGCTTCAAAGCACATTTGTATAGAAAAGGGTATCTAAAACTGATTGTAGCTATATACAGGATATTTGAGAGACAAAGTTGTAACAGAGGGAAGAGTAACAATATTAAGTTTGAAGAATGGTGGTGGATGGCAAAATCAGTAGAGAGCATGCTGAGAAAATACCTTGTGGCATTTAGTTACATCCCTTTACATTCTGAGTTAAGATTTCACCAGAGTTAATTTTACTAATATCTTGGCCTACCATCTTTTTTAAAAAAAGGAGGGCATAATGAAGAATGTACTCTGAGATAAACTATGTCTGCAAATGCAGGATGGTCATGGTTAGAATGCCTTTAATCATAAGTCTGCTTGATCAGGGCTAACCTAGTGCTAAACAACAACAACAACAGTTTCTACTTCTCATTTCCTGTATTGTAAACCAGACTAGCTACTACAAATTATGTGTAATACACTTCCTCTTTGCTTTGGTAATGTTTTACTTTTATTGTTAACCATGATAGAATCTGGCATGAACATTTTTATAAGACTCCATTACTAGTCTTCATTTAACATATTACTTTATAATTATTAAATACATCTTAAAGGTGTAGTGGGACTCAAAGACCCACTAACACAAACTTCCTGCTCCATGTATTCTATGCCCCAAATACGTCACCATTAACCAAAGGGATTTATGTTGTTATAAGGATGTAGCTTTACAGGGAACATTTAGTCATTTTCAGTGGCACATCATGAAAAAAATGCTAGGGTAAGAAAATGACACATCTTGCAAATTTTAAAAGTCTGGACCCTCTTACTATAGGTATAAATTCACTGAGACCCCCCCCCCCCAAAAAAAAAATGCAGATGGCTACATACAATTGAATTAAATAATATGTTAATTGAATAAAGATATTTTAATTTGGAAGAGAATAATTTTTATAGGGTAAGCAATGCTTACAGGAATATGCACCACTAGTCATTTTGCATATATTTGTTCAGAATATTTTCCCTTTTTTACTGTCAGCTTATATTGTAATTCTCATTTCATCAATAGACCATTTTCTCAACTGTTGCACACTCATCTAAGCAAGTGAGGTACATTGCTATTTCAATCTATGCCTGAGAAACTTACCAACATTCTACACTAAGATAAAACAAACTTACTCAATGCAAACATCACACTAAGACCTACCAAGCATCACAATCTGTCTTATGAAGTGGTCAGCAAAAATTTATCAGCAGTCAGTACAACTATTCCTTACAGTGTCACTGAAACAATTATGCAAATCTAGTTATGTATAGAAATGTGTAATAATATCAGAGAAGGTTGAGCTTGATTCTTCTAACATATGCCTTCACCTTATATAGCCACATGAGTTTGGATCAAATTTGTTTGCACTATAATAATTCTTTCTAATATTGACACAAGGCCAGACATTTTGGGGGAGGGGTAAGTTGATTATATCGACCCCAGTACTTGACTGGTACTTTGTTTATTGACCCCAGATGGATGAAAGGCAAAGTTGGCCTCAGCAGGATTTGAACGCAGAGTGTAGCGAGCCGGAATGAATACTGCAAGGCATTCGTCCGATGCACTAACGATTCAGCCAATCCACCACCCTCTTGTTTGCACTATAATAATAAATTTTTTTTTATTAGACAGAATAATCCAATATTTTAGAGTGTTAATTGGAGAAGTGAGGTATATACCTTTCTCAAAAGCATTAGTGGCATAAATGTTGAAATGGCTTCAAAAGTGAATTCAAACTGCATGTCTCAGCCTACATCTTGTTCTATGGTGTTCCCCAGTTTTGAATGTCACTATCATCATCATCATTTCTACGTCTGCTTTTCCATGCTTGCATGAGTTGGATAGGTCCTCTCCAACACAGCGTCTCACCACTTGTTGGGTTCCCACTACACCTCTTGTGCACCCATAGTTTTACATTGAGTACACCATATGGAATCCATACCTACTCCTTTTCTGCATATTGAGCATGGCCATTTCCCTGTAATAATAATAAATGATTTCTTACATTGGCAAAAGGCTAAACATTTTTGAAGAAGAATATAGTCAATGTAATAGACCCCAGTACTTGTCTCTGGTATTTATTTTATCAATCTCAAAAGAATAAAAGACAAAGACAACCCCAGCAGGATTTGAACTCATAATTCAAAAGTATGTAACTAAATGCTGCAACACATTTGTTTGATAGGATTCTGCCATCATTCACTGCTCTGAAATAATAATGACTTCTAATTTAAGCAAAATGCCACACATTTTGGAGGAGGGTATACTTGATTTATATCAACGTCAGTATTAGACTGGTACTTATTTTAATGACCCCAGAAAGATGAATGCAAAGTTGTCTCTGGTGGGAATTGAACACAGAATGTAAAGGGATGTAACTAGATACCACAAGGTACTTTGTCTTGCACTTTATTGATTCTGTCAATTCACTGCTCTGACGTAAATAATAAAAACTAGCGGGGACCCGTGGAAATTCCACGTTTTATAAATTTCCTTATTTTTATTTTGATGCATAAATTTATATATCTTCATTGTTTCGATAAAATAAAGTACCAGTCAAGTACTGGGGATTGTTGGCCTTGTGCCTAAATTAGAAACAATTATATTAAAGATTACGATTGTCTTTGATTTCGTTCCATAGTTAATGTTTTTTTAAAGTGTAGCACTTGAACTTGTTAGAGCGTCCGACAAAATGCCTTGCAGTATTTAGTTATGGCTCTTTACGTTCTGAGTTCAAACCCCGCCGAGGTCAACTTTGCCTTTCATTCGGGGTTGATAAAATAAAGTACCAGTAAAATACTGGGGTTGTTGGCCTTGTGCCTATGTTAGAAACAATTATGTTAAAGATTTTGATTATGTCTTCAGTTTCATTCTATAGTTAATGATGTTGAAAGCATAACATTCAAACTTGTTTCATTATGTTAAAGATTTCAATTATGTCTTCAATTTTGTTCCATAGTTAAGCGTAACACTTGAACACATGTTGTGACAAGCAGAATAACAGTATAGATGAGATTAAATGAAGGGTTAAGATTGGCAGTACATCCAGTGAGCAGTTTGTTTCAGAAGAGACCCCATTAAATTTCTCATCTTCGTTGAAGCTTGTGAGAACCTTTCTCCATAGATAACATAGTTTCTACTGCAAAGTATGTGGGAACTACTGGAGAAGTTTAGAATGTATATAAGAGCATTTAAATCTTAGTGCCAGAAAGTGAGCAGTACCACAACTAAATTATTAGATAACAGTAGTGATCCTCGTGGAACAGCAGACTCAGGGAAATATCTATATTCTCTATGCAGAAAAGGATTAAGTAGAAAGTGCAAACAATTTGTACTTCAGATTCAATGGTGCATCTGTTCTGACAGGCCAACCCCCCCTTCTCTCTCAATTTTGGATTTATTTTTCTACACTATCATAGATAGGATAATATTTGCATGTTTGAACATGTTTTTACCGTTAGTAGGATGTACTTCCTACTACTAATCACTCACCTGTGAGTGGTACTTTAGTTGTTGTTGTTGATTAGCTCAAGTTCAGTCCTGAACTTGAGCTAATCAACAACAACAAAACGTTTCAACTGTAACTAGACACAATATATCTAGGTCTACATTATCTAATGTTTTTTTTTTAATTTTTAAGATGGTAGGGTGCAATTTGTAGGAGATTTGGCTGTATTTCTAGCAGGTTTAGCAACCATGTAGAGGCTCCCTTATTAATTAATCTTCATAAACATAAATATTATTTTATTGAAGAAAATGCTAATACTTAGTTTATTAAAATGTACTTATTTTGTTCCTGTACCTCATGAAAAGGAGGAATGTAGTTTTGGCTACTCAGTAATATAATCATCATATCACAGGCACCAGTAGGACAGGAATCTAGCCTTAATTCTATTCTGCTACCAAAAATATCTATTAAACCCATGACAGCAGTGCTAAACAGATGATGACTTTAATGATATTTTATCAATAACTATCTCACTGTTTGGTAGTATTCTTAATAATTTGATTTAATAGACACTAATTTTTCTTATAAATCATTACATTATTATTTTTTTCTCTTTTTGTAAATAGTATCTGATGCTTTTACTTACAAACTGCTTTCTTAGCCACTCTACACTCTATCCAGTAAATTAATATTTATCATAATGATCTCATTTTTATATACCTTTAGGTTCCAAAGTTTTTGCGCCTACATTCTTAATATTTAAATTATGATTAAATATTATTGAATACTTATTTTTTTCATGAGAAATCAAAATGAAATCTTTTATCCGCAGGGTAATATTGACATTTGAGCAGGCACAGGCTTTAACATCAACAGCCTTTGATAATTTGAAAACCAACCTGAAACCCAAATCATTGCAAACATTTGAGGAGAGGCGTGCACAGTTACAAATATGTGTTTCACAAACAGCTCAAGAGCAGCAAACTTACAGTATTCGGTAAGAAAGTTTTCTACTGTTTCATTAAATTATTTTGAATTGTTTAAATATTTATTTAGCCTTAAGATTAGTCTTTAGATTAAGGAGTAAATCGAAATTAATTGAAGATTAATTAAAAATCAATGTTTAAACCATGAGAGTGATATCTGTTGAGGCTTTTCATAGAATGGAAAACCAGACAGGAGCTGATAAATTAGTTTTGTTTGATGTATTAAATATTTTCCTTAAATTTTTGTAGTTTAGGTGGGCAAATATGAACTCCAGGCTGAACTGTATTATAAAAGAATTACAGGCATGATGTAGAGAAAAAACAGTTAGATAGGGTTAGAATTAGCAGTACTAGTAGTAATAGTGAGTCTAATAACCTATTGGCTGCCAGTCTCCCCCCCCCCACCCCCACATCATTTTCATGTAGTTTATGTTGAGCAAGTCAGTGTAGTGTGGTTCATAACTCTCGTAGCTGTGTTCATTGAAAAATTAGAACTCGGTACTGCAGGCTATTATATAGAGCGCCCACTGCTTACAACAGTATGTTTTACCTATGCATGTTACTTGTTTAACAGCCAGGTATATTTGGCCATTTGAGACTTAAATGTCATTGCCATGGACACAATGTAACATGTTTTAACTTATTAACCCTTGAATTAGTACTCTGATATTCTGTAAAAATTTAATTAATTGGTTAAATATAATGGTTTTAACAGTGCTGAGAAGAGAAGCTGTTGAAATATTGCATTACACTATGTATGAGTGATGTATTTTATAACTATAAAAATTTAAGTTGGATAGTCACATGCCACTCTATGCTCAAGTAACTTTTAATTATGAAAAAGTCAAATTTTCCTAATACAACTTTGAAAATGTTAAAGTTATTTGATTTTCAGCTAAGTTTTATGGCTAAGTTTTACTTCTAATTTAGAGTAAGATAACTGTTTTAAATCCAAAAGTCAAGGGGTAAAAATTGATAAAATTCTAAAATCTAGAGTCATGTAAAGAGGAATATTTTTTTTGTTGTAGTAAAGATGAAAAACCAACAATATTTTGGTATATAAATTCTTAATACTAATATCATAAATTTGAAGATTGTTTGAAGGAAATATTAAAAGTATAATATTAAATAGTTAGTTCATGCTTTGCAATGGAGCTTAAGGATGAAAATAAGAATGGGTATCTTGGAGAATCTTACTTCAACAAATATCATGGCTGCAAAGAATCCAATAGACACTATATTCCTTAGAGGGAAAAATAGTAAAGCATTTTGAGTTGATGACTACCTGTTGAAAAAACTATAGTTTAAGGTATGTGTATATGTTTGCTAAATATTATATATTTGAAAATTCTCTCTGTTTTATTTCAGTGTTCAGTGCAGCCTTGCAATGGCTGTTATTATGCAAAACATCCTTCCTGAGAAGTTAAACCCTGTAATCCGCCCTCTAATGGATTGTATAAAGAAAGAAGAAAATCGGGATATTCGAGTAAGATTACTTTTAAATATTAAATGACAAAATACATGCTTATGTTTTGAATTACTGAATGGAAGGAGTACATCTGTTTGCCAGTTTTCAGGTTTAAGTGTTAAAATTTAATTCCTTTAATTTCCACCTAACTCATTTGAATACATTTAAATTTCATAAAGTATTTCATCATCATCATTATTTTACATTCTTTTTTCCATGCTTGCATGAATTAGACAGGTCGCGCCATTTGTTGTGGTCCTTTGCCATCTTCTTCATGAGGTTCAGCCTTCGCCACTTTATCCCATGTCTTCCTTGGCCTTCCTCTTCTGCAGATTCCTTCTGCTTGGATTGCTTGGCACTTCTTGACCCAATTGTTATCCTTCATCTGCATCGCATGTCCGTACCAGCATAGTCTCCTCTTTTGCACACTTAGCTAATTCCTCTTATACCTAGTTTTTCTCTCAGCTCATTTGTGATCTGTTGTTCATGCACACTAACATTACACATTCAGTGGAGCATGCATGTATCATTTCTTTCTAACCTTCTCACATCCTCTGCATTCAATGCCCATGTTTTGCTACCATGCAATATCACGCTTTGTACACAAGCATCATATAATCTGCTTTCACCAGAGATAATAACTCCCTCAACTTTTTTCCACTCCGTTCTTACTCTGGTTTCTTTGCAATAAACTAGATAGAGTTAGTACCTAAATTTATACCAAATCAGATCAGTTTAGAAAATATTTATAGTTGTCCTTGCACTTTTTCATTTGGACAATACAATCTCAATAACCTATATCTATCCTTAATATACTGTATCCTCGAAAACCTGATTTAATTTGGAAGTACATTTCAATTTATTTGAATTATGTTAATGAAAAATAAACAGCTTGTTCTATGGTCATTTAAAGAAAAAATTGAAATCAAATATACTCTGTTTTTACTTTTTACTAATTTATAAGTATAACAATGAATGAAAAACAAGTCTTTAACTATTCTAATGTGAATGTCAGTAAATGCCTTCACTAACCTTATTTTCAACTATCATGCTTACCTAGACGATCTAATTTTTCTGACACATACTATAAGACACTTCAAATTTTTAAAATTTGCTTGCATATACATAACAAAATATACATTATGGTTCAAAGTCAGTTGGATGAGTTGAACCTTTGAATCATTTCTGTTTAGTTATCAGGTTGGTGCAAAAGTAATTGTAGTTTTTAAATATCTCAGTTCAGAATAAATTTTCTAATCAAAATAATAACCAGTAGAATCTACACAATGTTTGCCAACAAGAAACAAATCTGTTTATTCCAGTAGCATAGAATTCTGGAGTCTTGGAACTGAGGAGTTCTTTTAAGATGTTTTGAGCTGCTGCTTGGTTGTTTGCAGGAAGTTATCGTGATACTTGAAAATGTGGTAGTTGGTCAGAGAGAGGTCTGGGGCGTAAGCTGGGTGAAGTAGAGTTTCATAGCCCAGTTCCTTCAATTTCTGTAGAAACATTTGCGAGACATGTTGGGCATTATCATGGAGAAGAATTGGTCCTTTTTGACTGATCAATGCTGGACATAAACATTGCAGTTCTCAGTGTATTTTGTCAATTTCCTGCTGTGACGGTTTCGCAAGGATTCAAGAAATAGTAGTGGATGATTCCACTTGCTGACCACCAAACAGTGGACATAACCTTCATCTGATTTAGCTTAGGTTTGGGAAAGAGTTTTAGGGCTTAACCTTGGTCCAGCTACTGCGCGGAATGCCACCAGCTGGTGTATAGAATCCATTTCTCGTAACTTGACATGTCACAATGTGATCAAGAAATGGATAATCTTTATTGCACAAAAGAAGTGCAGAGCAGACTTCTTGATTTTCATTCTACTCATGTGGCACCCATTTTTTGAGAAAATGTCGAACAACTGGTGAATGGTCAATGTTTAGTCCATCTGCAATCTCTTGAGTTGTTTAGCATGGGTCCGCTTCAATAATGGCCCTCAATTGGTCGTTGTCAATTGCAGAAGGTCGTTTGCTACTTTCCCCATCTTTAAGACTCATCTCCACTACAAAAGTTTTTGAACCAATGTTGTACTGTACATTCATTCACAGTTCCTTGGTCAAATGCTTTGGTCAATATTTCGAGGACTTTCCACTGCTTTGCGTTCCATCTTTGTGCACTGCTTTTCATACAACTTAATGTTAGACATCCAACAGGTTGTACCTCACTCATTTCTTTTCAGCCTCTTCAGATCATCTACATTCAATACCCATGAATCACTAATATGTAGATTCACACTCCTTACACCTGATTCATAGTCTGTCTTTTTGAGCTAAAAAGGCAGAGTATTTTGGGAAGCATCAATCCTTCAAAAAGCAGTCTTATTCCTTTTTACTAGATAAGTCTGGATCCAATTTCATACTTGCCTGAAGCTTCAAACCTTTGTTGAAACTCATACAAGTTCAACTGCTTTGATGGTTTTCACTAGTATTTTCCTGATCACATTACTCTATTCAGTCATCATCATCATCATTTAACGTCCGCTTTCCATGCTGGCATGGGTTAGACGAGTGATTTCGGCCCGCATCGATTGTGAATGGAGTCCCCACTCTCCTAGACGGGTCGGGGGACCACGCCTCTCACGTTTCGTTTGGCTTGGTTTCTATGGCTGGATGCTCTTCCTAACACCAACCACTTGACAATTCAATTGAACAAAGAATCTTTATGTTCTGGTCAAATATATTATATAAAATTTCCTTATAATAAACATTAACACTTTCATTTTTGTTTGTTACTGTTTGTGACTTAAATATAACATGGGCATTTTGCCATTTGATATTTTGTTTTATTATCAAAGCTTGTCTTTGAGATTCTTCACATGCATTCATTTATCTGTCTATAGCTTACTGTTATATTAAGTTAGTTTTCTTCTTACTACAGATACATATGTTGTAACTTTTAAGCTTGTATTTGGTCAAGAAAGTATCTTAGCTCTATACCTAAGAAAAATTGATTCTGTTAAAAAGCAAATTTATCTCGGTTGGTTGCTGGAAATTATATCATGTC
The DNA here is from genome assembly GCA_027124095.1 of Muusoctopus leioderma. Taxonomy (NCBI): domain Eukaryota; kingdom Metazoa; phylum Mollusca; class Cephalopoda; order Octopoda; family Octopodidae; genus Muusoctopus; species Muusoctopus leioderma. The sequence continues at coordinate 19,512,509 of JAOPJM010001291.1, forward strand.
CCCATGAATGAACAATACTGGAATTCTTATGAAAAATTACAAGTTTATTAGCCACCCTTTTTTGAAGCCTCTCATAAGTTTTTTTTTCATCTCATCAAGGGAATACATATAAAGTGATCTCATTCAAGATTTTCACTGTTTTTTCCAGCTGTGTGCTGCAAATTGTTTAGCGAAGCTTTTGAAAATGTGTTTGTCTCGAAATCCTAACCCAAGCGACAAAGTGATAAAAAATCTTTGTACATTCCTGTGTTCAGATTCATCAACAACACCTTCTATCAAATTGGCATTTAAAAAAGACTCTGGTAAATAATATTTTGGTCATTAAGCTATTAATTAAAAAAAAACAAAAAACGATTGTCTATGAAAATGTTAAGTGTAATCAAGTGATTTGTATTAGATTAATGATTTAAAAAATTGTTTTAGTAGTTCATATAATTTATTTTTATTTAAAAAAATTTTTTGGTGTATTTATATATTTAATCATCTTTTATAGATGATCAAAACAATGAGGTTGGCTGCACTGAATTTTCTGGTATCCTTACATTAACAAACCAACAAAAGGTAAGATCTTGTTTTACATTTATGTTTTCAAAAACTAAAGTCAAACTGATCCTAGTAGATTTATATAACTTGTCCATGAGTACAATACAATAGTCTAGTTAGTAGTCTATCACCACAGCCTCATTGCAATTGTGCCTCTTAACATTAAAATGCAGAATAATTTGAAACTGCTGTAACCTATATTTGGTTATCTGTTAGTATTATACTGTCACTCATACATTTTACAATTATCCTCTTTTTTTTTACTTGGCTTTTAGCATGTCCACTTTCCTTGTTTTTGTATTATTTCTGTGGTAAATGTATTTGCACCAATTCTATTTTCTTGTGAAAATCATCATCATCATCATCAACATTTTACGTCTGTTTTCCATGCTGACATGGGTTGGACGGGTGATTTCGGGCTGCAACGATTTTAATTGGAGTCACCACTCTCCTAGACGGGTCGGGGGTCCATGTCTCACTTGTATGTATTATTTGGCTCGGTTTCTATGCCTGGATGCCCTTCCTATCACCAACCACTTTGCAGAGTGTACTGGGTGCATTTTATCGTGGCACCAACACTAGAAAGGTCAAGTCCAAGACATGACCAAAGGGCCCTCTCAACCCTGTTGTCTCCGATTGATCGATTGCCTAAGCACTTTACAGAGTGCACTGGGTGCATTTATCATGGCACCAGCACTAGAGAGGGTGCCTAGTCTCGTGAAGGCTGAAGAGTCCTCTTTACATAGTCTCCGTTCTATGAAGACAAACATGACCTGAGTGCGAATATAAGATAGGTTATGTATGAGAGGGTGAGAAAGGGAAGAATATGAGTATGGGGGGAAGAAGATGGAGGGAGGGAAAGGGAGGGAAGCTGAGATTGGGAGAAAGGACTGAAGAGGTGAGTAGAAGTTGAGAGATGTGTTGGAGGGTGTGGGGAGTGGGAGTAGAAGACAGGTTATGCATAACGGAGAGTGAGGTGAGACACGAGCATGGGTGAAAATGAGGGAGCTGAGATTGGGAGAGGACAGAATATGTGAGTAGAAGATGAGTATGAGAGGGTGGGAGGTGTAAGAGTATGGGCATGATGAGAAAGCAGAGATTACAGGGCAAAAAGTAAATAGCAGCAGAAGTGGATGATGGCATAGATGACCAGGCAGGTAGGTATGGATAGGTCTGATGCCAACCTATCATGATGGAGGAGGCAGAGTGACGGGAGGTGTGATGGCATATGGAGAGAAACTGGTAGTGGGTGGGGGTGCAGAACAAATGCCATCCTCTGCAACATAGGCAGTATGGTATAATGGATAGGACAAGGGGTGGTAGATCAGAGGGTGCTGAATAGACAGTATTGTAGATTGGATAGGACAAGAGGTAATAGATCAGAGGTTGTTGAAGATAGGGGTGGTGTGCACATATTATTTCCAATGATCAGTTCGCCAGATTGCACTGGGGGTGCCGGGTCCTCTCCCACACTGTGTGTCGCCAATCATCACGGTCTTCAGTTATCTCCTTTGTGAGGTTAAGCTTCTTGAGATCAGCTATCACCACTTCATCCCATGTCCTCCTAAGTCACCCCGCTCGACAAGTTCCAACCACATGGAGCGCTCGGCACTTCTTTATACAGCTCGCATCCTCCATATGCATCACATGCCCATACCAACGCAGTCTTCTCCCTTGCATACTACATTTGATTCCTCTAATACCTAATTTCTCTCTCAGTTCATCCATGCTCCATCGTTCATGCATACTAACATTACACATTGATAGTATCCTGTTTCAATTAGACATGGTTATTATGGAGATATTAAAGATATCAGAGTGAGACAATAATGGAGATAATGTAGGGTAGAGAGGACTCTTTAGTCTTGTTAAAGATATGACAACCTCTCTAGTGCTGGTACCGTGATAAAATGCACCCAGTACACTTTGTAAAATGTTTGGCGTTAGGAAAGGCATCCAGCCATAGAAAACATGCCAAAAATGGAATGTACGAGTGAGACGTCCCTGACCCGTCTATGAGGGTTGTAAATCCGAATAAGAACTGACTCAGACCATGATGTCTTGTCCAACCTATATCAGCATGGAAAAGCAGATGTAAAATGATGTTGATGAATGAGAGTAACATTATTCACTTGCTTAATTATCCATACTGTACAGAATATGTTATTCCTTATTATTGAATGCACCAAAAGTGATGCACAAGAGAGGCAAAAGTAGAGGACTTCAAACTAATAGATTCAGAAATGAAAGTAGTGTTGTAAAGCTGTTGCAAATGATTGTTAGAAATATATGAATCCTCAGGTGGTTTATCTGCTGAATTTCTTTTAAGATAAAAGAGGAGTAATTTACATTTGTTGAATTAGAAAATGCTTTTGATATGGCTCCACATTATCTAGTCTGTTGAAAAAGCTACTTGAGGATGAATATTTTGTAAGAAATTTTAAAATCATGTATATCATCATCATCATCGTTTTACGTCCGCTTTCCATGCTGGCATGGGTTGGACGGGTGATTTCGGCCCGCAT
>JAOPJM010001291.1:19515676-19528129 GCA_027124095.1 Muusoctopus leioderma
TATCTAGCACTGCAGGGCCTAGGTGGGCGGGTCTTATCTAGCACTGCATGACTCCACAGACCACGGTCCTGTGTCATAGCTTCTGTGAGGCCTAGCGTTCTGAGAAAATTAAGTTCAAGATAAATAATGCATTCAGTGACACTATCTTATTTCTGTCTATTACCAACAAGTTCAAGAGTGAGTAATTGTAGGAGCTTCTGTCTGCTAATGATCTAGTTCTGCTTGCAGAATCAATCTAGGAAGGTGTATGGTAATTTGAAACATGAGAGAGTATTCTTGAGTTGAGCTGCTTGAAGGTGAATATGGCCAAGACTAAGGGACTAGTTAGTTTGAAGTCTAACAAGGCTTGTTCCAATATTTTACTGGAAGTGAGTGATAAGTTCTGTTACTTATGTGGCATAATTAGTGTTGGAGGTGGAACTAGAATTAGCTTTGTGACTGAGTTTTGAGATTGTTAAATGATATATATTTCTCTCTCTCTTTTTGTGTATAAAGTTCAGATTATATGATACATGTGTTAGAGGTCTTAATTTCTATGGTAGTGAAACATAAGCTGTAAAGTTAGAGAACCAGCAATAATTAGAGAGGCATGGTCTGTTGGGTTCAGATTGGAAGGGAATTTAGTGACAAAATACTAACACTATCAGGCAGTGAATTGGGAGAGTTGTTAGAGTATAGGACAAAATGCCTTGCAGTATTTGTTCAAGTCCTGCCAAGGTTAGCTTTACCATTCATCCTTTTTTGGTTGATAAAGTAAGTACCAGTCTAGGACGGTGGATTGACAGAATGATTAGAGAGTTGGACTAGGTGCCTCATGGTATTTGTTCTGGCTCTTTGTTTTGAGTTCTTGGGTGGTAGACTTAATCTGTTGCACGGTTTAACACCACCACCTTGTCCTTGGGTACCTTTAGCGGAATTGACTCTGTTGCAAGCATTTGGGCTAGGTCTCCGGTTAGAGGATAACTTCCTTCCTTCCTCCTACCAATTTTGGAGTCCCTGAAAAAATAAATAAGTAAAGGTTCATGGGTGCTGCCCTTACTAAGCAGTTAAAAAAAAAATGTTGATTTATGAAAGATAACTGCTGTTATGGACAAATGGTGTGAATGGTTGATATGTTTTCTATGCCCTCTCAAAAATAAAGTCAGTTTAACATGTTAAATATTTAATAAAATCTTTGTAATTTCTAGACTCCAGAGAAAAACTACAAGAATTGTCAACAAGTTTCAAATGCCCAAATTGAGTTTATTACAAATGAAAATGAAGTAAATGAGGTATTTATTTTTATTTCTTGTCAATGAAGTTAAAACTAAGAAATGTACTTAATGTCTACCATTAGCTATATTTTGATAATATTATGAGGCCTATCCATTTTAGTGAAGATCAAAACATTAACTTAATTTTGAGTTTTGTATTAATCATCCAAATAATTTCAGAGATACTATAAATGTCATAGTTACAAAAATGAATTAATTAATTCAGAGAAGGAAACTTTGTCTATGAAAGTATTGTATCAACAAGATACTGGAAACAAGTTTGTATTGATAAGGCATATCACACCCCACAACTTTGGGGTATCAGACAAAGCTGAGACCACTCACTTTTGCCTGGATTTGCAAGGTATCTAGTTTTTAAGCTGTACTATGTGGAGATAGTAAGAGAGTTTTAACTGGAAGTAGTATTTAACAAGGAGTATTTATAAATTCTTTGATGAAGATTATTCAACAAAGATTACTTTTGCAACTGATGTAGTTATGTTTCTAGAAAATTTGGTTGAATTGATATCTGATTGTAGCTTTAACAAAGATAAAACGAAAAAAAGAACAGAATATAATTTATATACATAAAATAAATGATAAAGAACTAATATGTTCACAATTTTAAAATGTCACTAAGAAGTAGCCTAATATTAATAATAATAATAATAATTCTTGTAATTAAAACCATCAAATTATATAAAAACAGAAAATCCTGAAAAAAATTAAGCTATCTTAAAATGTTAATATTTTTTTAGGTATCTTTGTTAAAATATTTGTTGTCATCCTCAAAATGAAATTTATTTTTTTACAGAAGCTTTTGGCAGTTCAGCGTATGGGTGCTGATTGTGCACTGAGTACTATAGCGAAATTGTTTCAAGATGATTTGCCTAGTGAAGTTCCTGCTCTTTGGTCTAGTATTACCATGAATTTGAATGATAAAAAGGTTAAAGAAGGTATGTTTTTTTTTTTTACATATTTAAGCTAAGTTTTTTTCTGTTTCTTTATTTCTTACATTAATGGAATTAGAAAATGGCATTTATGTTAAACTTTGGTAATAAAGACTGTTTGTGGTTGCTTATTATTAGAACATTTAGTAATGAATTTTCTCTAGGTAATGAATTCATCATCCACAAAAGGTAGTAATGTTAGTGCTATACAACCTTTCCAAGTAATTAAAATTATTTTACTGGATACTATAATGAAGATAACATCTTGTTTTAAATATTGGTTAATAATATTGGCTGTGTTGTATGATTGCTTATATTTACTGTTATATTCAATTATTTCTCCTGTAAGCCTCAACTCTGAGATCAGAAGAAGTGGACCAGAGAGTGACTAGTGGGAAACATTGAAAGTAGTGTTTGGGGAAAAAGTTGGTAAAAAGTTGTTGGCACTGATGACATTGGCTGACAATATTTGTTGAACAGGAGAACATGGGAAATATATGTTCAAAAATAATTTTCATAATGAATTAAGCTATTCAATTATCCATATCTTTCAACCCAATTATCTAAATTATGAAGAATTTCTACTCTTACTTACAAGAGATTTAAAAAAATCTTATTAGAAAAGGCATATATTGTTTTATAGATAATTATTTTATAATTGTCTTATATGGGAAGAATAATGTGTTACTATTTAATTTGTAAGGATTAAATCGTATGCATCTTATGAATCCATTTTTGAGTAGTAATATGTTTTATATTTATTTATTTTTTCACAATGCAATAACATAGAAAAGTACAATATTTTAGATTTTGGAAAGCTTTTTTTGGAATAAAAAACACATTTTTAATATAATATAAGCTTATAAAGGTAAAACTAATTTATTACTGTGGTTTGTCTAGCTTTTATAAATAATAATAATATTAAAGATAGAGTGGCAAAAAGACTAATCTATCTGCTTCTCCATCTCTTGAGTGTGCTTATTGGTTGCACTGAATAGTATTGAGATTATACCTATTCACTTTGTTTATAGTTCTCTATTGCAAGTTAATACTTTATTCTGAGCTCTGTTTAGCTTTAGACTTCTAAATTTGAAGCATCTCTTCTAGATTTCAAACATCTACAGCTCTTAGATTGAGAAACAAATTGTTCACATATAAAAGTTTCCTGGGGAATTCCTTGAGTGGGTTACATAAACAAGATAAAGAGTTGGTTTTAGTGTAGAACCTTGTCATGCAATTCTATTTTTGATGTTACTGGATATCTATAGTAAATTTATCTTTATCAAAATTTCACAGAAAAACTTGGTTCATCCTCGAGATCTCCTTCCAAGGTTATGGATGATAGTTTATAATGAATACCACTTTAGCATTAGTCTGAATTTTACAAATTAAAATGTCAATTTTGTTTTTTCAGCCAATGCAGGTCAGCTGTCAGAAACAGAATTACAAGAAATTATTAACAGTTTGCAAATTTTGGAAGTTGTAGCTGATGCACTTAGTAAATCTCTTTTATCTCAAGTAAGATTTTGTAATTCTTTAAATTTGATAAATCTGATATAAATGAACAGGAATGTGGATTTACTGTTATTAAATATATTTCATGATGTATTTTGCTACCTGATAAAGAAATCAGCATATTGATGGGCTGAGCCATTGTGGTCCAATGGATTTCCTTTCTCTGTCGACTTAATGTGCTTGATTGCTGTGACATCTGCGATGGTTGATCAGGCTTATCCACAAATGGCATCAATGCTGACAGACCAGACAGATATATTTGTTACTTGTGAGGGGCCGCTTGAACTTTGGCATAGTTTGCTGCACAACACTCATGGAGCTGATCAATGCGGTGGTGGTCAAAGCACCTTATTCCGTTGTAGCATTTTGATTGCCGCTCTGGCTGGATAAGTGATAACCTTTCCCAGTTATCAGCAGGGATGTCATATGCTTTGAGGTTGGACTTCAAGACTTCCTTATACCTCTTATGCTAGCCTCCTTGTGAATGCCAGCCATTGGCTAGCTCCCATAAAAGAGAGCTTTTGGTATTTGGCTGTCTGCCATTGAAACAGAGCTAGCCCTTGTTGTGGAGAGCTCCAATATCTTCAATTCTGCATTGCTTAAGTACAGTTGTGTTAGGTACCTTACCCTTCCACGAGTTGCCACAGATTTTTCTGGAGGCATCTTAGGTGAAACTGGTTTAGTTTTGCAAGGGCAATTAACATATTACAACTCTTTTAATACTAATATAGACCTCACACTGTAAAATAAAATATATATTGAAATAAAGTTATATATTTTCAATTTTAATAGAAATTTGAGTAACTTTGAACATTTCACATTAAGAAAAACTTTAAATAGACTTTTTTCAACATTTTTCTCATTTGATTTTATAAAATTAGATTCCTTATTCAGTTTTTTTTTAATTTTGTATATTACTATTTGTATTCTTAATTCATTTAATATTATTGTGAAAATTTTCATTTTAGGTATTAGAATTGCTCCCTCATTTAAGTGGATATCTACAGAACTGCTACACCAGTATTCGTCACTTGGCCTGTCGTGTTGTTGGTACTCTTGCTCAACTAGATACCGTTTTTGTCATGACACATATCATTGAAGTTGTGCTGCCTTACCTAGGTGCCTCAGATAATCTCACACAACGACAAGGGTCATGTGAAGTTCTAGCCAGTATCCTTATTTTATGTACGACAGAACTCTGTCTTTTCATACATTTTACAATGAAAAACCTCAATTACAGTCAAGTTTTTTTTTTTATTAGGAAATAATTTGTAATCGATATAAAATAGTAATTTGGTATAGTAAAAAATGGTTTAATAATAATAATTACAATTTGAAATATTATTATCTTGCATCCATTTTCTCATGGTTTTTGCAAATTTCGACATTGACATATTGTTGGAACAATTGCGAAGTAAGTGTTATCTTTTGTAAGTTATGCATACTGGAGTAAGCAGTGTGTTGTGTTATGTCTAGGGATACAACTCAGTTGCTATAGCAAGAGCAGCAGAGTGGAAGAAATGGTAGTGTCGGACTAAATACCATTCACTATTTAGTTTTGTGCATCTATTTTCTTAGTTCAAATCCTGCTTTAGTTGATTTTGCTTTTCATTCATCTCTCTAGGTTCAATAAAATACATCCTTGTCATGTATTGGGGTTGATTCAGTTGACTAGAAATGAGTAATATGAATGGATGACTATATGACTACATTTAAAATCTTCTACTAAATAATTTATCCAATCCCTTTGCCCCAGTATCACATCTTTTGTATTCTGTATTCCCCATCCTGCTTTCAATTTACCTTCAATCATTAGTCTGTAACAATTCAACTTATATCCACAGCTGTCTTCTCTTTGACTTCATTGTGAATAAGATATCAAACCTCCTTATCTCTACTACTCTAGTTTGTTACTTGACCTAAACTAAAGTTCCCTACTATTTCCTTTATGCTATGCTCTCCAATAGTTTCTTTTGTTTATTCTTGCTTAATTCACAATGTTTTTCATGACCATGTTGTCATCTGCTTCCATGACTCTCTACTTCTGCCACACATCCTTTTCATTACTTAAAATACCACGTTTTCTTAGGAAGGAATATCAAACTGTTTGTGGCATTGTTCAAGGACTCAATATCTGCCTCTCTGTAACTACTGTTTAGAAGTACTGTGTGGAACTAGCTTTTAGCTTCTACACATTTCTCTTGTTGGGAGTTTTCTTTCAAATGTTCAGTCCTAAGCTTAAATTTATTCATGTCAATGCTGAGAAGCACATCAGTTTTGTATTCTTGACCATTTGTCTATCTCTGTTTTTCACCTTCACCTGCTTAGTATGGACCAGTTTTTTTAAATGGTTTCTTAAGCTTATATTACATATTGTGATATCATTTACTTGGGTTTACAGCTGTATCATTCCCCTTAACTAAAATTATCCTCCTTATTGATTTAATGTTTTTTTCTTCCAAGTTGTCATGGGTTGCACAATACCATTTTAGTCCGTGCTCTACTGTATTATTTCATCCTACCTTTTCCCAAATCTTTCTACATGTACGTTTACTAAAGTGTTTACCTTCTACCACCAACTTGAAACATTTTTTCATTCAGTGTACATTATCCATGTCATTACTTGTATAGTGATGTCTCTTCTATGTATTATGTACATATATCAATGTTTTTGATGCCTATTTGCTTTCTCAATTGACTTTTTCTCACCCTTTCTTGTAAGTAAACAGTTGCACACTCACCAGACCATACATGACTAATTCCTTAACTATTCATTGCATTCATTAACTTTATTTCTCTGCCATACAACCTCAGTTTTTTTAAAAAGTTTTTTAATTTTTCATAGATTGTGTACAGAACATTCTTTATTGTCAATAAAGTTATCATCATTACAACCATTCTAGCATTGTTACCTACCCAGAACTTATACCCCTGATCGATCCATGTTATGTATCTGGCCAACTGTAGACAACATGCATCAAGTTATTAACATTCTAACAGCTCTACTACTAAATTAGCCCAACTTTTCATTGCTCCTACTTTATACCAGCTAATATGACTGGCAGATCAGAAGACCCGTGAGATTGTTTACTGATGTTCAGAGATACTCACACTTGTTGCTTGCAGTATTATCATAGCAGCTGCTAGTTTTGTTAACAAATGGTAGTCACAAGCAAGCTGTTGCTTAGCATAGGTTTAGTGTGGTTTTACAGTTTGCGTACCTATTTTAGCGTCATCTACTTTGATGGAGTGTACCAAGTATGTTTATGGTACTATCACTTGAGAAATTTGTTTCTCAGACTCAGCTGTCTCTATTCTATAGAAGTGTTATTTTTAGAGCTTAATTTCCTAGTTGCATTCACCCTATCATGAAGAGCTGTATTTTATTTTAATGAAGTTGGTGAGATGCTTAGAAAGAAAGAGAGGGTGAGGAGTACATACTTATGTTAATAATAAGCTACACAGGTGAAGTTATGAAGAAAAAGAGTAGATAACTTCTAGAAATGTTTTAAGATTGCTCATTATTGAGAAGTAGTATGAGGAATGTAGAGAGAGATAGAAAGGAATATGCAGGAACAGAAATAATAATGCATAGAAGGATGTTAATATTTTCTTTTAATTTTCAAAGTGATTTTGTGTTGTGAATGTAATATTTTAAAAATATCATTCGTATATCTTTTCTTAACTGGAAGATGTTATTGATCGTCTTGGAGTAGATATAATTCCCTTTATTGTACTATTTGTGGTACCTATTTTGGGTCGAATGTGTGACCAGAATGAAGCTGTTCGACTCATGGCGACTCATTGTTTTGCTACGCTCATTTGTTTACTACCTCTTGAGGTAACTTTTATTTAATTTATTACTCTTCTGAAAATATTGTGATGTAAGTTCTTAACAAATTTATAATTTAATTTACCTGAATATTAATTTGTATTTTTCAGGCATGCCTTTCTCATAACCTTAAAATGAAAACCTCCTTAGTACAACAGAAAGAACGAGAACGCAAATTCTTAGAACAGTTATTAGATAGCTCAAAAATTGAAAATTATGTTATATCTGTTCCAATTACTGCTGAGCTGCGTAAATACCAACAGGTAAATATATAAAGGTTTTGCAAAATATATTACTAGCAATCATATTTTAGATGCTAAATATATATTTTATAATTACAATATCATTCTAAAATTTCTAGGTTTAGTTGTAATATGAAATTTTTACTGTTAATTATTCACATAAAAATATTAAGTTATAAACTCTGTTCAAATGGCATGTAATTCCTATTCTTTTCCTATTAGTGAGTCGACCAATATAGATGGAAAATATATATATCAGCTTCCGTTAGTCTCGCGAGATCATGGATCTGCGCTTGGAAAGTCTTGCTTTGGTCTTTTTGGCAGAGCAAAGTCTACTGTGGCTGTAGAGCTCTACACGAGAGTGACAGTCTTTGTTGCAACAACTGCATTTGAAGGTTGTGTCTGCTAGTCTTGTCCCGGTGTTGTTTTTTCGTTTAGTCAGCTTTTCTTCAGCAGCAAGCCTCTGCTCCTCCTCTCGTCTATTTAAAGCCCTGCTTAGTTCCAGCCTCCAGTGTGTGCGATCACTTGTAGTGTCCTCCCAACTTTCGATATTCATATTCAGTGACTTCATGTCTCTCTTGCAGACATCTTTGAAACGAAGATGGGGTCACCCTTGTGTTCTCTGACCGGAGGTCAGCTCTCCATACAGCAGGTTTTTCGGGATCCTCCCACCTGACATGCAGTGTATGTGACCCAGGCAACGGAGACGTTGTTGGAGCAGGATGTGGAGGTTGGGTATGTGGGCATGGGCCACTACCTCATTGTTGGTAACTCGATCAGTCCACTTGATATCCAGGATGCGTCTCAGGTTGCGAAGCTGGAAGGCATTGAGACGCTGCTCTTGTCTGGAGTAGAGACTCCAGCTCTCACTGCCGTAAAGTAGTGTGCTGAGGACGCAAGCCCTGTACATTGCAACCTTGGTGTGCATCGTTAGCTTGCTGTTATATATATAGCTAGTTCGCCTTGCAATCACATGGTTTCAGGTTCGGTCCTACTGAGTGGCACCTTGGGATAATGTCTGCTACTATAGCTTCACATTCACCAATAACTTTGTGTATGGAATTTTGTAGATGGAAACTGTGCAGAAGCCTGTTGTGTGTGTGTGTCTGTGTGTTTATGTTTATTGATGTAAAAACCCGTGTCAAAAAGTGTAACTTAGTGAGTCGACCAATATAGATGGATAGAATAAGTAGCAGACTGAAATAAGTACTGGGTTCGATATTATCGACTAAAACCCTTTGAAAGTGGTGCCCCAGCATGGTTGCTGTCCAGTGACTGAAAGCCGTAAAAGAATATGCTTAAGTAAAAAAAAAGTAAATATAAGAGAGAATAAAAAGTGAAAGCTCAGTGAGACATGGTAATCCCTCTCATATGTACTCTTTATATTTGTATGTTTTGCTTTATATAAATGCAAACATATTTTCTATTCTGTTCTAGTTTAATCAACAAACTTAATGTTTAATATAGTTTTGTTAATTAATTTTGTTAAATTTTCTTTCATGTACTCCAAATAATTATCTACATTTACAATATTATTTTTTTGAACAATTCTAGGATGGCATTAGTTGGCTGGGGTTTCTGAACAAATATAAATTACATGGTATTCTATGTGATGATATGGGTCTTGGAAAAACGTTGCAATCTATATGTATATTGTCCTGTGATCATAATAGACGAAATGAGAAATTTAAGGTGGGTATGTGTGTACATTGTATTATTACTGTTAATATTTACACTCTTTTTCATAGTACTTGCGATTTACACATTAATTTATCAAGACATGTTAATATTTTTTTCTAAACTGTAGTTTTAAAGTATGTAATAAACCTTTTTGAACTTTAACTTTTTTTAATCATTACTTTTGTTAAATGGGTCTGTGTTAATGCTATAATTGACAGCGATCAGTTTTATTATTAGCAGTTTGATGTGTCTTAGCTTAAACATTTCTAATGATTTTGTAAATATTGATGAAAATATTATAAAAATAATCTCTATGCTTATTATAAGATCGAAATTAAGGTATGACAGTGAACTAATTAGTCAAAGGTGAAACTACTTGCCACAAGTATTTTGTTGTATTCTGAGACAGTGTACAATATTATATTTGCATTAGTCTTACCTAGAAAATAACTACCACTTATATTCATTTGATCAAAAATAGATATCACCCTCGCCCTACCTTTATGACTTGTATTAGGAAGAGCATTCAATGATAAAATCTACATATGTTGACATAGCTATTAGATAACAGTGTAGGGCTGCTATTTTATTAACTCATCATATATAGGTGGTGAATTGGCAGTCATTAGAGCGTTGGATAGAATGCCTTGCAGTATTCGTTCTGGCTCACTTCGCTCTGAGTTCAAAGCCAGCTGAGGTCAACTTTGCCTTTCATTCTTTTGGGGTAGATAAATGAAGTACCAGTCTAGGGCAGTGGACTAGCGAAATCATCAGAATGTTGGACAGGATAACTTGCGGTATTTGTTCCGGCTCTTTGCGTTCTGAGTTCAAATTCTGCCGTGGCCTGCTTTGGTGGTAGACTTAATTTGCTGCCTGGTTTAACACCACCACCTGGCCCTTAAGTGCCTTTAGTGGAGTTGACTCTGTTACAAGCATTTGGGCTAGGTCTCTGGTCTGAAGATACCTTCCTCCCTCCCTCCCACCAGTCTTGGCATTCCTGTAAAAGGGTGAGGGTCACTGCCCTTTCTCTCCTGACCAATAAAAAATAAGGTTAAAAAATTTTTTTTTTTTTACAAATTTTGAATAGTCAAGTTATTTGAGAAAACATGCCATTTAGATAAGATCTTTCATATTATATGCTTTGTGTTTTAAAGATCATGCACAAATATCTATGAGAAAAAAAGAACGACTTAAATAATAATGAATGGTAACTGACTTTTGTCTATAAACTTGTGTGACCCTGTGAAATTCTATATTTTTGGATGTTGTAAATCTGATTTTCATTGCACCCGTATTTTATCAATTTAATGCATGATTTAAAAAAAAATAATTGTTTGGTTTTTATTTTCTATAGGAAACTGGTAACCCTGATTGTACCCAATTACCTTCAATAGTGGTTTGTCCTCCAACTCTGACAGGTCACTGGATATATGAAATAGAGAAATTCATAACTTCCAAATATTTGAACCCTCTTCACTATACGGGACCACCTGGTGAAAGAGTAAGGTAATAACAGTTTTATTAACCCATGCCAGCATGGAAAACGGACGTAAAACGATGATGATGATGATATATATGTATCATCATCATCATTGTTTTACGTCCGCTTTCCATGCTGGCATCGGTTGGATGGGTGATTTCGGCCCACGTTGATTCCTCATTGGAGTCACCACTCTCCGAGACGGGTCAGCGGCCCACGTCTCGCTCGTATCTTTCATTTGGCTTGGTTTCTACGACTGGATGCCCTTCCTATCACCAACCACTTTACAGAGTGTACTGGGTGCGTTTTATCGTGACACCGACACTAGAAAGGTTGTCATGCCTCTCTACCCTATGTTTTCTCCACTCAATTACCGACCACTTTACAGAGTGTACTGGGTGCATTTTATTGTGGCACCAATACTAGAGAGGATACCCAGGTTGAAAAGTCCTCTACTCTACTGAGTCTCTGCTCTTTGGAGGGCAACAGTGACCTGAGAGTGTGGAATAGAAATGGACATGTGTGGCTGTGAGTGTGAAATAGAGGGTGAACGATGCGGGAGAGGGGGGATCAGGTGTGAGCGGTGCATTAATTGGAGTTGTGGGAAATCTAGGGAGTCTTGGAGGTAGGTGTGATGGGGGAGGCAGTGGTGGGAGAGGAAATGTGCTAGGATAGTGGTGGTATGAGTTGCAGCATAGGTGGAGGTCACATAATGGATAGCCTCATGTGGCAAAGGTGAGAGTGCTAAGTGTCAACTGAGAGATAAGGTGGACAGGTAGGTGGTGGTAGCTTGAGTATGGACAGATGGGAGGAGAAGTAGAGAGTGATAGGGGAGTATGGATAAGTCTTAGTCCACTAAGAGACAAGGTGGACAAGATGGGGATGGGGGAGAAGTAGGGGGTGATAGGTGAGTATGGGTAAATCCAGAGCCACTCTATGCTTTGACAGTGGTGGGAGGTGTGATAATGATAGTGGGTGGTGGTGGTGGGTGGGAGAAAACAATGTCCTTATTATTTTTCTCAATGATCTCTTCATTGATACTGTCTAACTAGCATAAATAGGTGTGATTACTTGATGTCAAGTAGAAGTTTCTTATCTAACACCACTCCTTTTTGTGCACATAGAGGAATGATATGATCTAAGCCTGCACTTTTATGCTGTTGGTGTTCAAAAGGCCAACCATTACTAATTCTGGGAGGAGGTGTTCTTATTGTGTCATTATCACTTGTCAAGTTATACTCATAAATTTGGAGCTCTCTTCGTTTCATACAACTTATACAGGAGTTTGATGTTACCTACACAATGGCTTAATGAGTTAATGATACATATATATATATATAAAGAGCCTATATATATATATATATATATATATATATATAGGCGCAGGCATGGCTGTGTGGTTAAGGCGTTCGCTTTGCAACCACGTGGTTTCGGGTTCAGTCCCACTGCGTGGCACCTTGGGTAAATGTCTTCTACTATAGCCTCGGGCCGACCAATGCCT
>JAOPJM010001291.1:19573315-19584731 GCA_027124095.1 Muusoctopus leioderma
ATATGTGTGTGTGTGTGTGTAAGTGCGTGTGTGTGTGTGTGTGTGTGTGTATTTAAATATACTGTGAATATTTTTGCCTTGTAGTTAGTTATGGGTTAACATTCCACACTATTGTTTATAATGTAAGGGTGACAACTCCGTTAACCAGATTTAAAAATCATTGGACTGTCATCAGATGGAGGACCATTTGCAGCTCACATACTGTATCTCACTGGCATAGAATTAACAAATTTTAACTAAACAATCACCATACTGCATGAATATTTAATCTTGCTGTAGGCAGCATCATATTTAACGTTCATAGTATTTAGTATTTAATTATGTTTAATACATACTTAGTGTTTCAGCAAAATAATATAATTCCCCCCCTACACACACACACACATTAATACTATAAGATAGGAAATGCTATTTTAAAGGGTGAAGCTGGACAGGTTCAGAGTAGCATATTTGAGGTTACTTTTAAGATCACCTATATATATATATATATATAGGTTAGGCTGGATGATAATTTGGAATCTTTATCTGAAGTCCATTTTCATTGCAAACAGTGTTTTATATGTGCTTCCATAAGTTCCTAGAAATTTAGTTAAGCCATATTTCTGACAGTTTTAGTATTGTATAATTTTGTATAGATTTCTAGATTGTACTGGTGTTATTTACTGAGTACTGAGTATAGCAGCTTTTTTCAGGAGTCTGCTTTCAGACATTTGTACTCAGTAACTGCTTGTTGAAACATGTTTCTGACAAACTATTACTTGTTACTGCATGCTCCATGTTTATTCGAGAACTCTTCCTTTGATTGCCAGCTCTCTAGAATATGGATTGTAAGCACTGATCCAGTTTTCTTTTGTCATCTTTGATTGCATATCCAAGTTTCGTTAGCATATAGAAGACACTTTATGACATGCTAAATTCTGAGTTTAGTCTACAACTTCATGTCATGTTGGTCCAAAGCTCTGTCTTGGAAAGGTTTCACTCAGTAACAAGATTCAGTTGGCTTAAAATTAGTCTTGCAAAAATTTTGCTTACACTGACCTTGGTAATATCCTTGAATAAGTTTGTGCACTCATCTCTTCTGTCTATGTTTTTGTAAATGGGCATGAGTATAAGATTTCTTTGGCCAGATGTCTCTTGTTCATTTGTCAGCAGGAGAATGTTAATTCAGTTTGAAGACTCCAACAGGAATAGCATCAACTCCAGGAGATTTAGTGGTTGCAGTGTTGTTTCACACCATTTTTGAATAGCTCAATCTAGGTGTTCCATCAATTTCACTTTTAGCTATTGTTGTGGGAGATTGTTGACAAACTTATTATTGATGCTGATAATTTAATAGCTCATAAAAATGGTCACCCTAGTGGTAGTGGATCTTTTAAATAATTTAATTAAGAAGGACAGTGCTTGTGGCTTTACCACACTATCCTTGATTGGAAGATAGGGAAAGTTGGATAAGGTTAACACAGTTAATTATCAGTTTGAAGTTTGGAGGTTCAGCAGTTGAGGGAAAATATAAGTTGTGAGGGAGCTCACAATATATATATGACATCATCAGCAGGTCATAGTTTCTTGAGTTCTGGAATTCCTAAACAATTGACATAACTGAAAGGAGTATCTGAGAAAGTGGTTTAAACTTCCTAATTCTCCATGTTTCTTCGTCAATTTGACCATGGCTAACCAGATACCCTCAAGTAGCAAAAACATCACTGAATTCAAAACTGCAAAACGCCCTTTATCCAAAAAGGACAAAAGAAAACTTATCAGGAAATGAAAATCTTGAACATAGCTTCTTGGAACATTTGTGCCTTGTTGGACATTAACAATAGACACCAATCATTGGTTTATGATATAGTCCTAGATAATGATGTAGACACCAATGTTGCTATCAGGATTGATACTGTTGTATTTTCGAAAATTGAGCTCCTTGACAATGGAGAATTGACCAAAGTTGGTTCATGCTACATAAAAATGTTTTCAGTAGCCTTAAAGGAACAATGTTTAGCTTTATTTTCATCATGTCAAACAAATGAGGGATAAATATTCTCATTGATAAGACACATGTCTATCACAAGTAATATTTCCAGATAAGCTGGTATCATATCTGTTCCTGATAGCTAGGTGAAGTGAATGGAGGCATGCAGAATTAGGTCTACTGCCCAAATCCAAATACACAATATGTCTGCAGGGAATTTGAATTCAAACATATGAGCTGGTGGTTCACTATCATATCTACTTGGTCACTTTCTTTCAAAGTAATGGAAATCCAAAAATGAAATAAAAGATTATGGTATGGATTACATGATTTTGTCTGAGTTAGTGGTTGATTGAATAACCTTCCAAAATCAATGCCCACATGATGTTAGTGAGAACTCCAGTAAGAAACAGCCTTCAATTAACAATAAATTCACCACAGAAGATCATCTCATTCAATAGCACCAAAATATAGTCACCACATACGTCAATAAAACATAACTATAACACTAAACTCTCCTTGTTCCCAAACAATACACAAATAAAACTTTGTCACTCTATCAGACATCTATAAGATATCAGGGACAGTGCCTTCAAAGCTGGTGTTCTGCAGATTCAAAACATACTCCAGCTCTGAACAGTTGTTCACCTTTTACAATCACAAGTCTAAAGTCCACACATTAGATTGTTGCTTACATACCTTCGATGGTACAACTGTTACACATACAATGGATGCAGGTATAGCTGTGTGTTTAACAAGTTTTCTTCATAACTACATAGTTTCAGGTTTGATCCCACTGTATCGCACCTTGGGCAAGTGTCTTCTACCATAGCCTTGAGTTGACCAAAGCCTAGTGAGGGAAATTTGGGAGACTTGAAATTATGGAAGCCCGTTAGAGGAACCATTCCTGTTCTTGGGTGGTAGACTTAGTATATCTCCTGGTTTTGTTGCCTGGTTTAACACTACCACATGGCCATTGGGAGTTTTTAGTGCAGTTCGCTCTGTTACAAACATTTGGGCCAGGTCCACCCTTCTTTCGACCAGTCTCAGAGGCCCTGAGGGCCATTAGCATTGTCCTTCCTCCTCTGAATGAGCAATTAAAAAAAAAACATTCCTGACTGAAACCAAAAGAAGACCATCTGACTGATAGGCAAACTTTTACTCACTAACAAACTACAATCACTGGCCCACCAACACCCTGTATATCCTTTCTGTATTTTTCACTGCTACTACAGTGGTTTCTGCTCCTTGGGACTATCAAGGCGTCCTAACTCAAACAATGCACTTGCCTCTCCTTCTCTTGTAATTTCAAACCCCATAATAAATACTTTTCCTAATTCTTCCTCTCTGGAACTGTGACCCTCTGGAACTCTCTCCCAACAGATATTAACTTGCAGAAGTTCAAGCTGATCATCAACCACACAAACTCCTCCAATAAAGTGGGGAGTGGGAATAAGAGCCATGTTATGTGACAATTTCACTGCATGAGATGGAGATGACTGCAATTTATAGCCCAAAATAATGGGCAACATCATGTTAAAAAAAATGCCACCTTTAGGAAAATTTACCTGGTAAAATTCACTACAAGTAACAGCTCATCCAGAGGAGCAATATATTCCAGCACATGCATGCACGCATACAAATATGCACTTACATACACACATACACATACACAGAACATATTCAAAACTGAGGATACTTGCTTCATGATAGAACATTTTGAGAGAATGATTTCAAATTATCTCTCAATGTGGCATGATGTATTTGTTAGAAAAATGTAAAATAAAAATAAAATCTGGAAAAAGAAGTAAAAGATAACTAATAAAGATGAAAAGATCAAAACTGATGAATCATGAGAATATTGAGGAAATCTGAAGACATAGACAATAAATAAAGTAAAACATATCCTACCTGATATTGTTATCTGGAATTACAAAATAATATTGTTCTGCTGTGGAAATCAGCTCTCTACTTGAAGTCAATGTTTTCAGATAAATACAATGAAAGGATGGACCTCTTATGAAAATTGTTCAGCTCTAGTATCAATCGTATATGTTCAGTCTTATGCCAGTAATTATTGAAGCAACAGGCTATATAACAGCCTGTCTGAATCTGAGCATGTTAAATTAAGTTTTGGGAGCACAAGTGTATGATTTACAAATCAAAATGAGTACCATAACTAAGAAATTAAAGATCTAAACCTTTGTTAGATTTAAAGAGTGAATGGTTGTGGAACATGTTTTGGAGAACACAAAATATTTTATTTGTCTTTCTCTCTTTTAATTTTGCTTTCTTTTTGTTTTGCTCTCCTCCATCTATTTTTCTTTGTTATAAACTTACCACAATAAGGAGATAACTCATCAAAATAAACAATATAAATTTATTTAGGAAAAGGCTATAAACACACACACACACACACACACACACACACACACACACACACACACACACACACATACACACATATAGATAAAAAAAAAAAAAAAAAGACAAAGTGAAATAATTC
The DNA here is from genome assembly GCA_027124095.1 of Muusoctopus leioderma. Taxonomy (NCBI): domain Eukaryota; kingdom Metazoa; phylum Mollusca; class Cephalopoda; order Octopoda; family Octopodidae; genus Muusoctopus; species Muusoctopus leioderma. The sequence continues at coordinate 19,577,791 of JAOPJM010001291.1, forward strand.
AAATGAGCCAATGGCATGAATTTAGATAAATAAGCTAAAGGGTCATGTACTGAATGCTGTATACAAACAAATTCCTAATTTATTGAAACTTTCCTTTAAGTTGGAGAGAGAAAACAAAAACCTTAGCGACAAGGGGAGATAATTTCAAGAAATTAAGAATTTATTTCTCAAGTTAATTTATATGCTTAGGGAAAGAACAGTTTGATCTTTGTTTGCAGGCAAGGGACAACTATGGACATGTGTGCTGTCTATTAGACCTCATTAGTATATAGTACAGTTTAATTGAGCCTGCAGATTAGTGGATAGATCTTTACATATAGAAAAGAAGATACATATTATCCAAATTCATGCCATTGGCATATTTGAGTTATTTCGTTTACTCTTTTTATTTATAATTATGCAAATTATTCTGGCCAAAACTATACGTAGCTCTTTTTCTATATGTAAAAATCTATCCACTGTTCAGAATAGTAAAGTCTATGGAATTTATCCATAGACTTTACTATGTTGATGAGGTCTAATAGACCAAAACATATGTCCATAGTTATCCATTATCTGCAAACAATGATCAGACTGTCCTTTCCCTAAGCATTCAAAATTAACTTGAAATAAGTCTTTAATTTCTTGAAATTATCTTCCCTTTTCTTTGAGAGTCACTAACAATTGCTGGTAGGTTTTTATTTTCTATCTCCAACTCAGGCTGAATACTGGTGTAATATCTTGGTTAGAAGAAGGTGGCCCTATTGAGCCCAACTAACTAGGCTTAACAGTTGTTAGTCAGTGGTCTATTAGAAGCTCATATACTTGCTAACATGCTCCGAGGTACCAGAATCTATACAATCAGTATATGCTACCTGCAGTAGTTAATTTATATTATAAGATTAACATGCTATTTACCTATAGTGTGAGTATACCTTCACATACATATGTATGTATTTATGCATAGCTATGTTCATATGTTTACATACATAATTACATATATATGTATTTATGCATGCATGCATATGTTTATATACATGCAAATGTGCCTAGACATACATATGTATGCATAGATATGTATATACACATATACATACATTTAAAAAATTACTTGTTATAGAGTTTCTTTTTATAATTTCTAAGTTCATGTGATTTTATTATTTTAAATTAGACAAAGTATTTTGTTTTTATTTCTATTCATTTGTATGTTTTAATTCTTTTTGTTTTTTATTTCACACACATATAGTATGTAAATTAATCTCTGTTGGTTTCAATGATGTGTATTTTAGTTGCTCAATCTATTGAACTTCCCACTCATTGAATAATAGTATGACTGTCTCATTATTCTACAGCCACTTGTACCATTAACCTAATCCTCAGGCAGAATCAGAGTGATACAGTGTATGAGAAGGCTGGACCTTTGAATTAACGGTACAGTCCATCCAATGGGCTTCCATATTTATCGTCTACCTAATTTCACTCACAAGAAATCTCCATCCAATGGGCTTCCATATTTATCGTCTACCTAATTTCACTCACAAGAAATCTCCATCCAACCCATGCTAGCATGGAAACACGGATGTAAAACGATGATGATGATGATGATGATGAAGGCTTGGGTCGACCAGGGTCTATGGTAAAAGACACTTGCCAAAGATGCTATACAGTGGAATTGAACTTAGGACCTCATATATACACATATACACATATATACACACACCACACAAATACACACATACACAGACATACACCATACACACATATACCAGTTTAAAAAACCACAAAAATAATTTATGTTCCACAAGCTAAGAGTCTTACATTTTATCTATATCTACTAGAGTTACTGAAGTGTGCAAACTCTTAGGGAAGGTACTCTGACTTTTAAAAATATCATTTTAAAGACAACTTTTAAAAACAATGTTAGTAATGCCCAGTACTTTTTCAACCATTTCTTTTAGCTGAAAATGTTGTATTAATGCTCACATGCATATTAGGAAATATCTACTACGGATTTCACATAAAAATAAATGTTTAGTTTAGTATAACAATAAATATCAAAACATTAGTAAAAACATTACGGGGTATTTTGATGCCTTTTCTTTTCATGCTGGTGTGAGCTGGTCCTGGTTACCACAAGTTCTATTTTTCATTTATTTTAGGGTTTTTCTTGTAAGTTTTAAATTGAATTTTAAATTTGTTGATACTAGTGGCTAGATTTTCATTACACATCTTCTGTCCATATAACATCACCAGATAATGCAACATTTCTAACTCGAGCCAGTAAGTGGGCCTTTATGTGGTGTTCGGCCTGCTAGAAGCAGTAGCAAAATCTCCTTCAAGTCTTATCCTACTGTCTTAAAAAAGGAAGAGCACACTGATCAATGATGTAGTTCTAGATACACTGTCTGAATTAAAAAAACGGGATTGTCATGGCTGGAATACCAGATCATAGGTTTGTTGTATCAGGGCTGACCAGGGACTAAACAACAACAAAAAACTTTTATATATATTTCTTATAAAGAACTTTTATATGAAGCCAAAAAAAAAGAAGAAAATATTGTTGTTGTAGTTTAACCCCAAGTCAGTGCTGACTGAGCAAACCTATGATCAAATGTTTTCCAGCCATGACCACCTGCCCTCTTTCAGACACAATGTATCTTGGGCTCCATTAGATAATGTGTTTTTTTCTTAAGACACATAGAGTGTAATTTGAGGGAGATTTATCTGCTATATCTAGTAGGTTGAGTGACCACGTAGAGGTGCTTTCATTGGCTTGAATTATTTTGCTTGTTAATAGGGGTAAGTATTTTTGAAATTCGTTTAAGTTATAAATGGTAAATCCCTTTACCAATCAGTTACAATATCAGTACATTTTAAGATATTGTTTAGAGATAAGCAGCAACTTTATGTGAACCATATCGTTAAAACAAGTTTGAAGTTTTGGATTATTGCAGTCTGCCTTAAATGATATTGCATCTCTTATGGTTTATAGTACCATACACAACTCTCTATGTATACTTTCAGTAAGTTTATTTTTGCCCTCTCTTCAATTCTAGTTTTTTCTTCTAGGTTTTAAAATTCTTCTATTTTTAAAATTTAGTTGGCTCAGATGCATTCTCCTTAAATATGATGCACACCTTCATATAAATCAAACTTTAATCACTAGAAATATAATAATCAAACTATAAGAAAGACAAATGGGAAAAAAATGACCTCTTTACATATTCCTGTATACAAAATTTAAAATATACTCATTTTTTCACAATATTAAATAAGAAACACACTATATGAAATTGGTTGAGATTATTTTAAAATCAAATAAGAATTAAATTCAAATTATATTAAGATCATTCCTTAAAATTCTCTCTTGTGTAAAATATATATTGATTTATAATAGATCATGTTAATTTTTAATGAATGTTTTACTGATTTTACATCCATTTTCTTTTTGTATTAGCATGGATAGAGATTCTGGTAATTTGGAAATTTTCCATGTGAATGTTTGGAGATTGTGGTTTTTAATATTAGCTCCATTTTCTAATAATAATGAAGCAGTTGTAGAGAAAATCTCTAACAAGATGAAAATGAGTCCTTTAAAGATAAGTCATAATTAAATGGAAAACAAAATTTTATTAGATTTAAAAACAAAAGAATGCATTTCAGACTGGTTGCATTATGTCTACACTACAACATAGTCTTGCAAAATAATTACATTGTTTCATAATATCTACCTAACCAGCTATACATCTAGTTGTTACCAGGGAAAGGTGCAAATGTTGCAATCCTGTTGCACCACCACATATTATGGAATAACATTCATAAAAATGTCTTAAGTTAGAAAAATGTCATTAGTTAATTTGGGATTTTTAAAGATTTGTTTTGATGTTAATCTTTGCCAACATGAAATATTTTTCTATTAGAACATTAGACATCCTTGTTGTGATATAAAAGGAGATGCCGTATAATATCTTGTGCCAGCAAGAAATAAAACTGTCCGATGATATCAGGAATGGTCAAGGCCATTGACATATCTTGTTAATAATATCTTATATCTGTTAAAGTAGAATCAGTGCTAGATGCTCATAGATAAAGGTGAGAATGAAAACATTGAAATCACTTCAACATATTTCAGTGTTTATGTCAATGAAATCATTTCAGTGTTTATGTCATTAAACAAACTACCAGCTTCTTAAATTTCCTTCCCAATCTGCAAGACATCATAATTGACGAATTCAATAATCATAGCAAATAATGGCGGATATACAAAGATGATATTGAAAAGTGTCAATCTCCACAAAGATTGATTCCTGCTCAGTTAAAAAAATATCAAGCATTGTCCATCTGATGACTAATATCTCTAAGGAGTGCCAGAATACCTGGAATGTTTTAAAAGAGACAATAATGAGAAAAATAATGTGGAATAGAGAGATGATCTGAAGAGGTTTTACCAATAGCTAATTTTTATGTGATTGCTAACCAAATTATATATTAATTGCAACTGAATGATAGATGTACTAAAGAAATAACCAAGAATACAACAAAAATACACTGTTAGTGCTGGCTTGCAAGATAATCCACCATGTATGATCATCCAAGAGGAAAGAAAAGGTAAGTTGACTTTAGCAACACTTTGCATCCATATGTCAACTATATTGGCTACCTTCACTACACTAGTATTTTTACTTGATTAAAAGTAGTTAACTTTCTATTGTAGAATATTTGTAAAGCAATTTTATAGCCAAATTTGCTGAAGGAAAATTCAATGAAATTTTAATTTTAATTACAGTTGAAGAAATTATCAATTTCAACTCAAATTTTTGAACTAATTCTTTTATTGATATATTCTTGTTATATTCAGTAAAATATTACTTTTACCATTATCTTTTAACATATAATTTTTCTTTTATTGAAGGATTTAACTTATTCCCCTTACTGCAAATATAATAATGATTATTTGATATAATTTTATGATGTCAAGATTGTTATGAAATGATTGGTTTGTATAAATAATTATTGAAAGAGTAAGATTTTCATTTTCATTTTTTTTAAAAAGGCAATTTGGTAAATAAAAATAAAATTAATTTAAGTTGATAATAAAAAGAAAATACTTTAAGTAGCACAATATTTCCTAAAAAATAATTTTTTTCTATGTTGACATTTTCCCTGCTGTAAATTCGTTTTGTTATTTTAATATGGGACTGCTATATATTCATACAGTCCAATTTGATATTGGTAAGGTCATTAAAACAGACATTTTTTTCTAGTTAATTTAGTTTATTTAGGGTCAATAATTTTGGTCGAGTTTTGGTTTTAAATTACATAATTGGACAACAATACAATGGAAAAGTTTTTCTCTTCCAGGTTAATGTTCTCTTTGCATGACATCAACATGAAACCAAGGAAGAAGAGGAAAATTCAGCCATTTTGAGTGATAGGTTGCCTGTTGTTTTCTCAACATCTTCAACTAGTTTGAGTTTTTTCTTCGCATAATTTCTCTTAATAGATGATAATGAGGTTTTTCCTCGGTTCCGGTTTGTGACGCTTTAACAAGAAGAGAAAAAAAAAACAAAAAACATTTTCCAGATTGATTGTTCTTTTGTTTTACATAAAATATGAACATTAGTTAAATGAATCAAACATGTTGATAGCTTAATCACATCTAATATGTAGGTTAACAACTAAACAAAATAACTGAACAAAAGCAGAAAACAAATCTTTATGGCATTAAGGGATTTTGGAAGAATAATTTTCTTATCTCATTTATGGAGAAAAAAAAATTGAAAAATGTTAAATGATACAAAATAAAATTGACCTAAATACTAAATTAACATATTTAATTACTTGTTTATATTTTATATGTTGATGACACTATTGCTTGGGGTGTGTCACATGCAAATCCAAAAACCCAGTTTTTGACATCATGACAATGTCACTAAAAATAATTTATGAGTGTATCATTATATAAGCATAGCTTATATTATCATGTAATTTTCTTTCTTCGGCTATTTATGACTAACAAAACATGGTATCAGGCATGAATATCTTTTTATGAATGACTGAATACTAAAAACATGAATTTCATGTCCAGAAAAGTTATAGATTATATATATGTATTTATTTCAATATATATAACTTGATTTTATTTTCGAGTGTCTCATCATTTTTGCTCTACTTATATTCACTTTTATTGAGCTCTCTTCTAAACACTTTGCACAAAAGAAATATTTTTGTTATAATTGTGGGGTATTTATTTCTATAATTACTATAACAGCTCATTTCTGTAAGTTAATTTTGAATTCTATTTTTGTTTTTCAAAATTCGAGCACTCTTTGTAAAGTATTTGCAAGAAAACTGAGGATACTTAGATTTTCAATGTTTTGGCTCTTTCTGTACATTTGGTTTTATCACCAGGGTGTATATAACAAACAAATTTATCTTATGACTAGCTTTGTCATCCGCTGATGAGGGTATCAGGTGTATATATATTTTCATGAATGACTGACTACCAGAAACATGAATTTCGTGTCCGAAGAAGATATAGATTATGTATCTGTATATATTTCAATATATATAATTTTATTTTATTTTCAAGTGTCTCTTCATTTTGGCGACATCTATATATGAGTATATATTATTGCACTAAACCTGATTTTTTTCACTTTTATTGAGCTCTCTATTAAACGCTTTGCACAAACAAATATTTTCATCATCATTGCAAGGTATTTATTTCTATAATTACTACACACACACACACACAAATACATATATATAAATACATACATATATATCTATCTACACACACACACACACACACACACACACACACACACACACATGTACTAGACTCTTTTTTGTATATATATATATATATATCGTCCGTCTCCATGATCTAGCAAGCAGTAGAACTGACTATACCATGCTGATGAGATCTAACAAGATCGAAACGCGTCCATGGTTGTCGC
>JAOPJM010001291.1:19660774-19671238 GCA_027124095.1 Muusoctopus leioderma
TATATATATATGTATGTATGTATGTATGTATGTATGTATGTATGTGTGTGTGTGTGTGTGTGTGTGTATGTGTGTATTTACACACACACACACACATACAATGTATTTTCTCTCCAAAGAAGTTTTAAACAATTTTAGATATAATTCATGATTTCAACAGATAGTAATTTAAATTTTTTGCGAGGTTAAAAAACCTCATATTTTCCTTTCAGCTCCTTCCTTTTAATTAAATCTTATTCTGAGTAGAACTAAAAGTGCATCACATATTTTTTTTTCTTTTAGTTTTTGAAAGTTTTATATCATGATGTTTATGTCCATATGTACTGTAACTTCTAGCTCGGTTTCAGATTTTCTCTTTTATATCTTTTTGTTGGTTTAACTTTATTTGCTTTTATGTTATATTTTCATTATTTGATGTTGTTAAATGTGTTGGATTGGCAGAATCGTTAGAGCATCAAACAAAATGCCTTATGGTATTTAGTTATGGCCTTTTACATTCTGAGTTCAAATCCTGCCGAGGTAAACTTTGCCTTTCATCCTTTCAGGATGTCCTGGGGTCGATATAATTGACTATTCCCCTTCTCCAAAATTTCTGGCCTTGTGCCTATGTTAGAAACAATTATTTCATGTTGTTAAGACAGAGGATGGTAGAATTGGAAGATCATCAGAAAAAAAAAATGACATGAAGTGATGAATAGATAACAAACTCTGTTATCAGCATCAGTTTTTTAGATTTGCATCTGTTCATATGTTTGTATTTTTCCTTGGATTACGTTTTTTTCTACTAGGTGCATTTTAGCAGTAAATATGTTATGAAATAAACACAAGATGACTGTATCACATGGCATCATATAGTTTATGTATTGTATAATGTTAGCAATTGTTAAAAAAATAGGAAGCAGCTATAACTATCAGAAAAGTATAGTTGCTGAAAGAAGTATCTGAAAAAGTCAGCCTTGATTCTACAAGGACAAGCCATATATTAATGGAGAACAATTGAAAACAAGCTAAACTTACATAAGTGACAACTTGTTTCAAACAATTGGCAAGTCTACTTTTTTTTTATCATCTTGTTGAGAAAATAAAAGCATCACCCAAAGCCAGTGAGGGCTCATTCATATCAGAAATGGAAAGGGGATGAGTGTAATTACTCTACTTAATACTGAGCTTGAAGATGAGACAGCATACAGCAAATGAATTAATTAATGCTGTATATAAAAACATATTCCGTCTTGCTGTAAATAACTTTTAGGGTCAAACTGAAAGTTAACATGTGCATTTTCTTTAACTAAGGGTTTTTATCTTAACTTAGGGTTTTTACTTTACAGCAAGACTAAATATGTTTTCATATACAGAATTAATGAGCTTGAAGAATTGGCAGTTAGTGTATTGCATGAATACTGGGTGGAGAAGGGAAGTAAATAGGGCAGCTGTTCCCAAGATGAAGAACTGTGTGTAATGTCTGGTGCAAGATTTATGAAGGCAAACAGTATGTGTAGTAAGATTCTGACTGCACATGTTGGTTCTGTGTACAAATGGATGAGAGTGGACTATGGAATGAACACAGACATGCACAGGATAGCAATAGGCAACCAATAACAATTTTTAGAGGAGGCAAGTTTTTGATGTTGAGAAGCTCCAGTCAGCTCTACTTGAACAAACCTATCGCTAGATGTAGTTAGTTGAATGTTTGGGTGGTAGACTTAAACCATCACCTGATTTGATACCACCACCTGGCCCATGGGTGCCTTTAGCAGAGTTCACTCTGTTGCAAGCATTTGGGCCAGGTCATTGGTCTAAGGATAACTTCTGCTTACCAGTCACAGAGGCCCTGACTAAGCTATTTAAAAAAAAAAGATATATTATTCTTAAGTATAGTATTTGATATCTGGTTCTGTGCGAAGCAATGTGACAATCCAGACATGTTCAATCTACCTTGCTATTTAGCCTGTTTCAGTATATTCAAGGAAATAGGTGACCATTACTGTATAAATGGGTAAACTAAACTTGCATAGTCACAATTCTTTAGAATTTCTTATCGGTCATTTGGCAACCCAACACAATGTGATCAAGAGGATTATTAATCAAGCAGATAGCTTTCTTCTGTATGCAGTTTAGAATATTACTAATGAAATGAAATCTGCTATGACATTTGATATGAAGGCAGTACTAATCTAGAGTTGAACACTTCTTGGATTTGTGGAGTGGAAACAGCTATATATGGAGAAAATATTCCTAAGTTCTAAATAGAAAGTCAAGATTCCATTGATAGAGTTTTAAAAGTGTTCTGAATATGAAGCTCCCTGAAGAGATTGAGTCCTCTGAGTATTATATTATCGCTGAAGACTGGGCCTTTGGAGTTGTTTGTGCAACACACTTGTCAATAACATCAATTAATTCCCCCCATGAGCCTCATTTAACTACAGTTAGACCTTGTGGGGCAAAAATAGATATTTTATGCAGGAATATGAAGATATTGCAAGTGAGAGGTGTAGAGAAATTTGTCCTTTGGAAGTTAATGAGGAATGGGTTCTAATTCTTTGGTTCTTATTAATGAGAAATGGAAACTTCCTTGAAATAAACAGTATTTGTATTTTGGTTTCAAATGTCACCGAATTGTCAGATTCTCATTGGTGAATACAGTGAGGTTCTCATTGATAGAAGTGGTCATCTGGTGGCATCTGTTCATATTAGCAATGGACTGAATGTAGGATGTTGTTGTTGTTGTTGTTGTTGTTGTTGTTTAGCTCCATGTAAGCCATGATCAAGCAGACCTATGATCAAAGGCATTCTAGCTGTGACAACTCCATCTTTTACTCAGATATAGTGTATCAATAACTACATTATCCAATGTGACCTTCCTTTTTTAAGATTGTAGGGGTTGATTTGAGGGAGATCTTGCTGCTATTTTTAGTAAGTTGAGCGACCATGTAGAGGCTCTCCTCACTGATTTAATGGATGGGGAAGAGTGTGTAGCTGTGTTATCTGCATAGGTGTATATAAGATTAGTGACGACTAACAGATAAAGATGGTTTGTAGATTTGATGGAATATAAGGGATGTTAAAGTTGATGATGTGAAGTAGTGAAAGGGCACTGTTAATATTGATAGATATAATATGCCCTATGAAGAAGTTTCAGATTCCAATGATTGGTTTTAAGTGTAAACCTATTGGAATGGAATTTGCTTTCAGAGAATTGCAACCATCTTCATCTTAACATGATTATCTAAGGATATAGACCATTTGTGAGTCATCATCATTATCATTTTACTTCTACTTTCCCTGCCTGCATGGATTGGATGGGTCGTCATGGTCTGAGCCCGTTCTTATTTGGATTTACTGCTCTCCTCAGATGGGTTGGGAACTACGTCTTGCTCGTACATTCCATTTTGGCATGGTTGCTACAGCTGAATGCCCTTCCTAATGTCAACCACTTTATAGAGTGTATTGGGTGCATTTTAACGTGGCACTAGCACTAGAGACGTTGTCATGTCCTCGGCAAGATTATAAAGTCTTCTTGACTCTATGTTGTCTCTGTTTATTTGCCAACTACTTTACAGAGTGTACTGGGTAAATTTTATTGTGGCACCAGCACTAGTGAAGTTGCCTTGTCCCCTGTGAGACTGAAGAGCTCTCACTACTTTATGCTGTCTCTGATCATTTAAGACAATGTGACCAAGAGTGTAAAATAGAAGAGAGAGTGATGAAAGAAGGGAACCAGGGTGAGAGGGTGAAAGAAGCAAGAGTATGGGGGAGAGAAAGAGTGAAAGGGTCGAGAGAGTGGTAGAGGGAGGAAAGGAAGAGAGACAGTGATGGCAGCTACATGTTTGCTGGTAAATGGATTCAACAGAAACACAGTATGAGCGGCATGATGGAAGAAGAGAGTGAGAGAGGAGATGGATGATGGAAGAGGGAGTAATAAAAGTGAAAAAGATTGATGGGAGAGAGAATGCTGTATGTCAATAATGTGTGATAGAGGAGGGAGAAATGTGAGAGAGAGAGAGTGATGGATAGCAATAAATATGGATGATGGTAAGAGAGAGAGAGAGCAATGATAAGATGGGCAATGATAAGAGAGAGAGAAAGAGAGAGAGAGAGGGATATGGAGAGAGTAATGGATAACATTAAAGATGGGTGATGGTAAGAGAGAGTGATGCTTGTCATGATTGAAAATAAATTACCTTTGGATCTGATTACTAGGAACTTAAATGGGTGGTAGATAGGAAAAGGTAGAATTTCCAGGTAATTTGATGGTAGATAATAAAAAGTAGAATTCCCAGGTAAATTGGTGATAGATAAGAAAAGGTTGAATTCCAAGGTGTTGTAGAAGATAATCTTTAATGATTATCTACATCTCTTTAGATTTCTTGGAGATTAGCAGAATAACTGATACCAATAGAATAATAGTAGTGTGTCTGTAGTTTTCTTTCTTAGAGATATGACATATGGTTGCATGTTACCAGGCTTCTTTAATGGATGCATATTGAAAGAAAGTGGTTGAGAAGCTCTGCATCATAGGTTGTGATAGAAAAACTAACTATGGGCTCAAACAGTGTTACCAAAGATGATGGGGAATCTGATGAATTGAACTATTTTCCTTATTTTGTCTAAGTACAGTCTTAGCATGAACTTCTAAAGTTTTAATTTTATTTTTCCTATGTCTTCAATATGGGTTGAATATGATGTTGAGTGAATGATTGTATTGTGATATATTGATGGGTGTTATATAGGAAAGGAGCTGATATTCTCTAGTATATCTTATAAGTAGTGAAGGGGTGGATTTGTTTATTGTGGCTGTTATTTCATTTTATTTTTAATGAGAAACTGTGCTGGGTGTGCTGTGGTAGCCTATATTTATATATAGCATCTTATACTGGAGTAATTGGCCAACCATCAGCTATTTTTATTCTCAAATGATGTGTCGGTATTTTTGATGAAAAGATAACAAAGAAGAGAGTCAAATGTTTTACTATTTCCTATTGTAGCTAGCTGGGTTTCCTTCCTTAAAATTTCATCTAATATGTGTAATATGTGTAATACGTGTAATGGTTTAGTAGTTGAGTGAAATTGTTGTAAATGGTGTTGAGCAGTGAAAAGTTTGATAAATGAGATAGTTATATTGAGAATGCCTTTTTAAATATTTTTCAAGATTGTGTTTTGGAGCATCTTTGAAAGAATAGATAAAAACGTAGGGTACTTGGTATTTAACTTCATTGGTAGAAGTAACTAAATGTGAATCTTTGTGGTGGTGGTGATGGGGGGGGGTAAGAAACGTTTTAACATCCTGTGGTTTATGATTTTGCTTTATTTTAAATGTTTTCTTCAATGCTTTTGAAGGAAGAGTACAACAACAGAATCTAAATGGTAGGTACATAATAATACTTTGTAATGTTGTCTTCATTGTGTGGTTTGGAAAGATAATTAAGGAGTCTTCAAAAGTAAGATAATGAGAATGGGAAATGTGGAGCCCTTTAACTATAATGATTTTTTTACCAAAGAGTTATAAGTGAAAATAAATGTAGCAAATGGATTATTTAATAAAGAATATAAATATCATAAGTAGAATGCTAAGTCAACAAAATTTAAAAAGTCAGTTATGTATGTTAAGGAAGCATTTTAAGCAAAACAGTGCAAAAATGAATAAAGGAATATAAGGTAAATTTCATCTCTTTTTGATGTGCTGCTTCTGATTGCATCTTCACTTGAGTAGTGCTACTATTTGTCAGAAGGAACAGGTTGAAGAGGTTTCCCAGATGAAGCCTGCCACCAGATAGGACAGGGGTCCCACTCCGTGAGTAATATCTTTGGAGGCTGCTCTATTATCTGGTGTATAATCCCATATCCTCATCTTCCCCAGTGCATGCCCCAGGCAAATAGAGGGTTTTTAGAGTGCCCGAGGCCACTAGATTCCAGCTGGACTACTTAGTGGAATTGAAGTAGTAGTAGTAGTAAATGGCAACTCATGAGTCTTGCCCCCCCCACACACACACAGATACAAAACTACTATAAACCAATTGAAACCAAATAAAAAAGATAATAAATCTGCTGGACAATTCTCCCTCCTCTATACGAACATGTGTTGACTTTGGTCCAACCTCCTACTAACAGGCAAACCACACCTCTGATCCCTCCCTGAGACACCCATCTTTCATCATCTACCTCTAATCTATCTAACTGATCAAGCTGCATTATATTCCATCTGTGCATATGTAAAATCCACTCTCTACACTATTTACCTCTCTCACCTGGATTTCAGCAACACTGACTTCCAGTTATTCTGACTAAAAGTCTCTCCTTCCTCATTCCTCTAAGTTCAACTACTGTCTCTATTGCTCACCAAACTCCTCCAATTACCAGTAGTTATTCGACTATCCCATATCATGCATTGAAGCTATCTCTTTTTTTTTCCTCTCTATAAAGTCATCAATCTTGGTGACTTCAATATACACAACTTTTCCTGGCTTTCACACTCCTCTTACAGCAATGCTCCTGGCAAGGAGGCTGAATTGTTTGCTATTCTAAATTGCCTGCACCAGTAAGAATCCACACCTACTTGTATCCCTAATAGATACACCAACACCACAAATTCTCTTGACCTCTTTCTCATCTCCAAATCCAGCTTTTACTCAGTCATTACCATCTCTGTGCCTATTGGATCATCCAATCACAGCCTAATCAAAGTAACACACCTTACATCCTCCTACTGCACAACTCTATCTCTCTCTCTTAAACAATCACCTCCTTCATCACCCTCAATCTCTATCACTTTCTTAGTGACCACCAGCATGGTTTCTGTAGAGCCAAATCTACTGGAGATTTGCTCTCCTATGTCACTCACCAGCGGTCTCGCACATTTGAGAGCTTTGTTGAAAGCAAATTTGTCACCTTTAACATGAGCAAAACCTTTGACTGTGTCTTGCATGTGAACCTCCTAACTAAGTTGCCTCCCTAAGGTTAGATCTATCTCCCATTATTTGAATCAGAAGCTTTTGGCAAGACTGCACCATTGCAGCATGTGCCAATGGCATCCTCTTTAACCAACACATTTTCAACTCTGGTGTACCTCATAGGTTTGATTATATTTCCCACACTCTTCCTTCTGTCACTTCTAACAACAAATATCATATGCAGATGAAACTACACTTCAGTACATCTTAACCTTCCACACACATCCTAAACCCCATGCTAGACCTGCACTATTTCATGAACAGAGATCACCAAACATCCTTCAATAAGGACATGGTAACCTAGTCTCTTTATAGAATTATTTAATACTTAATATCCTAGCAACATTGAAAATAAAGAGTGTTTGACCTCCATTGAACTCAAAGAATTAGTTAAAGAAATGCACAATTTTCAAACATCATTCCATTCATCTACCTCCACACAGTTTTTCCTCTTAATTCAGAGAGGAAGAACTATGCCTATTACTAAGAATGAAACTTCCAAAGGGATGCAGTTTTTAGGACAAAGTTTTTACTAAATATGAGAAAGAAACACAATATAGGTGGCAAAATAGAAAAAAGAAGTGTTTGCGTTAAGTAATTTGATGAGGCTGGAACTAAAATAGTGTTATAGTGATGAAAGAAGAGACAAATAGAATATCCATCATGATAGGAGATTAAGAAATGAAATTTGTATTAATTTCCATGATTTTCTTAACTTTTTACAAATACAATAACTGACTGTCTAAGAGAAAAATTTGTTCATAGCTCTCTGAAATCTTTTCCTTCATCCTTAATACATATTTTTACACAATATTTACATCAATAAACATATTAAATAGTTAACTTGGTACAGTCAGTAAGAACGATAGAACTGATATTTGTCAAAATGACTACATAACATTTTATTATATTAATTCTGTGAAAGCCGGATAAGTCTTTTCAAGCCAATGAAACAGGCGCTAGTTATAATCTGGGATACTAATTTGTAATATGTTAAAGGTGTAACCAAGGAGAAATATGTTTTTCCTACTTAATGAAGTAGAGTTGAACATAAGCTAGTCACAATATATACATTAAACAAAAAATGATCCGAATGTTAAAATAAACAAAACTCATTTATTAATCTTCGTTTTGAATGTATTTAATTTCACTTGAAAAATTGCACTAATGCGACAACTTTGATATGGTAAGTTCAGTTTAGTGATATACTTCCTTTTTCTTGGCATTAATTTAGAAAATTTATTGTAATCTTAGCTTTGTGTCTTTTCTGGCACAACTATTGCTTCTTTTGCTAGAATATTATAAGTGTAAAACAAAAACAGTGAACATATATAACTTCTGTTCTCAAGTCTGTGTACTAGCAGTTCTCAGGTTTGTGTACTAGCAGTTAAAAATAAAAGTTATGTAACCCTTAATGGGTCATTGGTTCACCATTAGAGGCTTTATCTTCATGAAATGTTTTGAGAGTAATCTTCCTACTCCAGGTTATTGAAGATGCTGGAGTGAGGAGTAAGTGAAGGTGAAAATGGCTAGATTGAGAATCAAACCCATATTTCAGACTTGACTTTCTGGGAGCTTGGCACTACTCTTTGATGTTTACCCATTATGACAAGTCCTATAACTACATGTGTTATATAGTATATTTAGGACAGGCTGTGAGTATAGTTCAGAGTGCCCATCATTCTTCAAGCTATACCCTATGAAGAGTTGAACTCAACATTGCAAGTTAATGAAACAAACACTTGTCAGTTTTATAGTGCTGCTGCTGCTTACAGAGGTGAGTTGTTCCTACATCATAATGCCTATTTATAGCTAGGGGGACTGAGCAATTTCAAGGTTAAGTAACTTCAGCCAAAATCACAATATAGTGCTGGTGACAAGGGTTGAACTGCCAACCAGTCAACTGGTTGAGGGTGTTCTATCAATTCAGTGATCCAGGGTATCTTATAGCAGTTATAGAACCTTAATTCTAAGGACAGAGACAAAATTATTAGGTACTTTATGAGGTAAAAGAAAAAAGATAACATGCTTGTATGTATGTTTAAAAATGGACAAACAGTACAGAGAAAATATTTTATTATTTACCTGACTTTGCTTGATTTGTATGAGTGCTAATACTTCTTGAGTGAGGTGATAATCTTTAGATGTGGCATCAGTGAAGACATAAATAAAAGAGTGTGGTAGAGATTCTTCTAATGCTTTTTTTATTGCACCAACACTCATCTCTGGACAATCACCTCCTCCTTGTGGATAGAGATTGCGCAGTTCTTCTTGGAACTTATTGGGGTCCGTGGTTTTTACAACAGGTCCAATAACTAAAACATAAAAGAAATTACAAACATATGTATTACTTTGAAAAGTTAGATAGAATTTATTTCTGATTTTCTTCAAGAAAAACAACACTAATCTCAACAACAGTAGTTAAAAACTATTTCTCACGATGCCATGCCTTGTTAAATACAGTAATACAACCCCTATGATCACTGTCCATGTGTCCAATCTCCCCTCTACTAACTTCATAAAACTACAAAGCATTTACAACAGAGCACACTGTTTCATCATTATAGCCTGCAGATATACACACTATGATATAGACATATATACAGCAAAACAATATACTGAAATTATGAAATTAAAACAAAATACATACACACATACACATCAAAATAACAATAACAAACTAGGGTTGCTATTTTGGTGTGTACTTGTACTTTGTTTTAATTTCAGTTGTTGTCTGTAGAGAACAATGATAGTAGCCAGCTACCATTGACTGAAGCCAACCAAAACATGGCCTTGTCATTTTACTGCCATCTGTCATTTAGGCCTTCAAAACAGTTTCTTTCTCAGGGTACTGCTACCCTCTGGTATTGATGGGGGAACTATATATGTGTATGGACATCTGATTGTACTTATATTTACCAAAGAAACAATGTTATTATTTCAATTATTATTACTGTCTTTATTACAGTACAACATGTATTACTGCGTTACAAAGTTAGCTTTTGATGGGATGCAGTTCTGGGGTGAACTAGGACGTGAAGCCAACAGATGCTATATTCCTAGTGGGACAATTGCAAGAGAAGTTCTTAGCTGAGAACAAACAACTCTCTGTTTTGCATTCATTGGTCTTGGTCTCAAGAAGGACTTTGATAGGGTCCCATCTTCTGTAATCTAGTGGATGCTGGGAAAGTTAGGTGGAAGTAGATGGCTCATTAAGGCAATTGAAGCTATGTATAGGATAGTGTAAGTAACCAAGATTCCGTGTAGAGTTTGGTGTTTACTTGGGCTCAGGTACTTCTTTTCATATTATTTGGAACAATTCAATAAAGACTGAATGTCCTTGGGCACTTATATACGTGGTTCGATCAATAATCTCTAAGACTCGATAAGAAAATATGAAGTTATAATGTTCAAGCAAACTTTATTTTAAACAACACTCCATACTAGTACAGAAACATGTTTGTTTGAACATTATAACTTCATTTTTTCTTATCGAGTCTTAGAGATTATTGATCGA
>JAOPJM010001291.1:19752874-19770089 GCA_027124095.1 Muusoctopus leioderma
ACATATATACATAAATATATATATATAAATATATACATAAATATATACATATATACATATATACATAAATATATAGATATATATATGCATGGACACATATGCCCATGTACATGCAGACAGGCAGACGTGTATGTGTGCTTGTTTGCGAATGAAAGAAAACTAAAAAGATTAAAGCAAATGATATGCATATTTAAGATTAGAAAAAATATATTTCCAAATTTTATTTATTTTGATAAAAAGCTTCCTTGGAATGCAAACTGATTCTGCACAATATATTAACTGACTGCTTTTTATTAAAATGAAACTTCTTTTTTTCTATTTAAATCACAGGTTAGGAGACTATTATTCTAACATGATTTCTTTCTGAGATATTTAAAAACACCAAAAAAAAAAACACACAGAAGTCATAGCTTTAGTTACTTCCACAAGATTAATTATATTGCAATGATGACACACAAGTATGCTCTATCATAGCATGTAAGAAAGCTTTTGTGGAATAAATGTAATTAAATATCTCAATCCAGTATCTTTAAATATCTACAACTACCGTACCAAAATAAAAATTTTTAAATGATTAAAAAAAATAAAAAAAGGGAAAAACATAGATCTTATGACAAGATCTTCATTGTAGGTATGTTTAAGCCCCAAAATATTTGTCTATTTCCATACTACCCCTAAAATATTATCAAATAAGAAATGGGATTTATAAAGAATAATATAAAAAAGATTTTTAAAAAAAATGATATATACATAATTGTAAATGAATCGGTACCCTCTTCTTGCATATTGGTTTTATTAACTTTTCTATTAAAAAAGAAATTTTATAATAATAGTACCAATACATTTTATAAGACTAGAGGTAGAGTTATGACAAAGATAACATGAAAGAGAGAAAAGCAGATAAGAGACTTCCCATGAGAATGGTTTTCAATATGTGAGTATCCTTCACTGAAATTATTTGTGATACAGAGTATCAACAGCTAACCATTGAGAAAGTGTAGGTATTTGGTATGGAGAAAAGAAGTGTAGGCACTATAGCATCTAAATTTGAGAGTAATTCTAGACAAAAAAAAAAGTGGTGCGGTATCAGCATCCCAATACGACATACAGCTTTAAAGTATTGTAAGGTACAGTGTGTGTGAGTGTGTGTA
This sequence comes from Muusoctopus leioderma, assembly GCA_027124095.1. Classification (NCBI taxonomy): domain Eukaryota; kingdom Metazoa; phylum Mollusca; class Cephalopoda; order Octopoda; family Octopodidae; genus Muusoctopus; species Muusoctopus leioderma. Next base: position 19,754,026 of record JAOPJM010001291.1, read on the forward strand.
TGAGTGTGTATGTATGTATGTACGTACGTACGTGTGTGTATGTGTGGATATATATATATATATGAATAGAGACATCAATAGAGATGAATAGATGGATACACAGATAGATAGATAGATAGATAGATAGATAGACAGAAAGAGAGGGGAGATAAAGAGGCAGATATATAGAAAGAGGGAAATGTATAGAGAAGGAAACACTATAAATACAGAGGGAAATTTATCAATAGTGAGGGAGATATATAGAGAGAAAGTGAGGGGGAGGGGGTGAAAGTGAGAAAAAGAAAGAATGACTGAGCTACAAAGAGTAAATGAGAAAGAGAGATAGAGAGAGATATGGGTATGGAAAGAGAGAGGATAAAATAGACAGAGAGGAAGGGGGGAATAGATAGAGAGAGGATAGATGGGTAAATACAGAGATACGGAAGAGGACGAAAAGTTGGTCAGATTTAAAATTTTTAGTTTGTTTACTTTCCAGTGTAACCATGGGAAATCTAGTTCAAGTTGTCTCTACAATGGAATTATTTTTGATTTTCTACCACATTTCTCTTTCTTTAGAAATTTTACAAAGAAAAAAAAATTTTGCATTGGAAACAAACAAATAGGTAGACTGACAGGGAAAGTCTAAAGTTACGACAGTAGTTCAGAAGTGTTGAAGAACAGAAAGGTTTTCTCCACATGACCAGCATTGTGGTGGTAGGCTTACATATCAAAAGACAACCAGGAAGCAACTGTTGCAGAAATCCCTATTCCCACCAAAAAAGACCCATTTACACATCCCCAAGAAGGCAGTCGTATCGTTGATGCAAAATCACTGTCACCGTTTTCAACGCAAGGCAGTCTTTCCATCTGTATCAATAAACAACTGAAGCCCAGATCCTGCAAAGAGAAACATTACATATAAACATCAACTCATGGGGAGTCATGACTAGCAATAGTGATTTCTAAGATATTGATATGAGATTTAACCCGTATTTTAAACTACTACAAGTTTGAATTTAGTTTCATATTTCCCTATTAACACTTTACAAAGTGTTAATGTATATATGTGTATATACACACACATGCACATATATATATATATATGCATACACACATGCACTCACACATGTATGTGTGTGTGTGCATGTTTGTCCCCACATAATCTTCATTGTTGACATCACTTAAGCGACTAGTGTCATTTGTTTATGTCCCGCATCTTAGCAGTTTGACAGGTGAAGATCAGAGGAAAAATACCTCATTTAAAAAGAATATGGGTTGGCACCAGGAAGGGCATCTGGCTGTAGAATACTGCCTCAAAACAATCTTGTCCAACCCATGCTAGCATGGAAAAACAGATGTAAAATCGATGATGATGATGAAAGTGATAAGTGAGTTGTTGTTGTGTAGCTCCATGTCAATTGTGATCAAGACCTATGGTACAAAGTTAATTGGCCAAATGACTAGGAGGGAACCACAGATTCATAGCTCCAGATATGTCATACCTCCGTCTAGTTGAGGACCATACAACACATTCTGACCGACATGTAGTGGTTAATTATATATGGTGCAATGTTGCAGCCTAGGAATGATGTAATTGATCTACTCTCCAGTCTGTTTCTGTATGACTCCTGTTGTTGTTTAGCCACAGGTCAGCTTTGATGCAGCAGACTCATGATCGAAGGCATTCCAGCCAGGACCATCCCGCCTTTTTAAGAGAATCTAGGACCACTATATCTAAAATGTCCTTTACATTTTTTAAGACAGTAGTTGTGATTTGAGGGATATTTCGCTGCTATTTCTAGCAGGTTAAATAACCACAGAGTGGCTCCCTCATCTGTAGAGTCTGGTGGTGGTAACAACAGACAGAAACAAAGTAAACTTGAACGGAACATGACAACTGCGACTCTTCTACTCTTATTATTGGTGATGTACATCTCAGCACAGTGTTTGAGGTTAATGGTACTATTGATGCTGCCACTATTTTTGTGTGTATGTGCTTTATAGCAGTCTATGTGTAAGAGAAGTAAGTATTCAAACATTACTGAGAAATAGATCATACGACGTAATTTAAAAATGTGGAAACTAACAACAAACTGTAGCCACTTTTAAAACTGCCTAAAATCCTAAAAGTATTACATATCACACAAAAATCAAAGTACAACAAAGTATCTCAACGATTGGGTAAAATATTCTCACAATAATTATGAAATTAAATTATTTTTAAGAAATCAAAAAGAAAATCATCATCACTTCATATAACTCAATTATTATTAGTTGATTACCATTATCATGTATTTAAAAGTGTAACAAATAAAGCAATTCAAGTGAACTAAGGGAGACAACTCCAAAATAACAATCGCTCTATGCATTTGAATTTCTGCTTTAAAAATCAAAATCAAATATAGATTTTTATCATTATTTTTTTTTTGTTTATTACATTCAGCAATAGAAAAACATTTTAATTTCCACAATTCCAAATTATTTAGGAAACAAAAAAAATATCTTACACAGAACATGATTCATTAAAATTTAGAAGACAAACTTCAAAAAATTTAATTAACTTTTTTGAGATTGTATTCTTCGTTCAGAGTGTATGTAGACAAAGATTATATGAAAAAGAATTTCAAAAGGGAGTCCCCACTGTTTATTCTATTATTTTTTTTCTTTCTTTTATCTATTTAATTGGAGAAGGAGTAGCTCCAACTATAACCTTTACAGTTCTTCCCAGACAGGTGAAATTGATGTGGTTGATGTTCAGCTTAAACTTCTTTATAGTCTTGATGTCTATAAAACAAATTGAGGCAACGGTGGTGCAATTCCAGGGAGCTGCTGTTATGGGGAGGAATGATTGGGAAAATTGTTTAATGTGGCATTTGGGAAATATAATACAGAGGAGTAAGAGAAAGGTGCAACAGGTGGGCTTGAGTGGAACTGATCACACTTGTGGAATTCTCTTTTATATAACCTTTCATATTCACATGTATGCATCATCTTTCAATAACCAAAGTTGTTTTGAAATATATATTTTATGGAAAAAATCTTACATTACAAAGTGCTATGCTACTCAGAGTAACTGTAAATTTACTGGTATGAATAAACTAGGACAGCTTTGTTTATAGTTCAAATTATTTCAATATTTTCTTGGGCCTACTGTTTAACATTAACTGAGTGTCCTATATCCTTGCATACCAAGCTAAATGTTTAAAATGTTTATGCAGTTAAAAATTGCATACTTAGATAGAAAGTTTTCTCACAGGTCACTATGTTCCAGCATGTGTTGAAAGAAACTACACGGTCCTGTGTCATCTCTTGTGTGGCTGAGCATCCTGATGAGATCACTCTTCACCACTTCATCCCATGTCTTTCTGGGCCTTCCATTTCCACAGGTTCCATCCACTTTGAGCGCCCTGCACTTCATTATATGGCTGCCATCCTCCATACACATCACATGCTCATGGACCCCCCCCCCCAGTACCTTCAATCCTATGTACTCTATTGGCTCAGATTTTGAATAAAAGCACTGCCCACACAACAAAACCACTTGCCAGGCCTGTAAATCTCCTTTTCAAAACTCTCCTTCTAAACACGATGACTCAATCATTCTCTTAATTTCATTCAAAGAAGCTAAAATACTACACATTTCCATGAAATCTGTCCATTATCCATCTATTTATTAACTGAGTACATTTTAAGTAATCTTACTCCCTACATTTGCTAACCTAACAACATTTAATAATATCCAATGAAGAAAAACAAACATTCAACATATACAAGATAATAGAATACTTTTAGTATATTCAAAATAGTTTCTCCACAACATTCATCTACACATTCAACAAAACGTTATGGCATACTCATTAACACCATCAAAACACTAGTCAATTATTGAAATGTCTTCCTTCTACATCTACTAATCTAATGGCCTCAGATCCTCTGAACTTGTTAATCGCCATCATCATATACTGCAAACATATACTTAAAATCTTTGTAAAATCTTTCCTCCCAGAGCAGCATTACTCAGAAACTCCTTTTCTGTCCGTGTAATCTCTCCGGCCATTAACATGCAATAATTCAAATTATATATTAACATCCTTGATCTCACCCAGACAATCTGATTTTCTAGCCTGAGAGATACAAAATCTTTAGGCATCATAATCCTCATGGTAGTTACTACAGCTTATTTTCATGAGTAAAATTTTACGATGTTTCTGCAAAGTATTCTTTCAAAGTAACTCTTTCATCATCTTAATCATATCTGTGAGATAAGGAAGTCTTTCAACAACATCTGTTTATATTAAGTAAAAATAAAATTCAGGTAACACAGTTTTAGGATTCTGCTTTATATTCACCATACTTTATAAATTTGTGGTCGCTCGACCTGCTACAATTGCAGAGAAATTTCACTCAGATCACACCCTACCATCTTTAAAAAGCAAGGACACATTGGACAATGTAGTCCCTGATATATTAAATGACAGAATGGTCACAGCAAGAACACCTTTAATTATATAACTGCTCTATCAGGACTGACAAGGGCTAATCAACAACTTGTATAACAATGTCCATGCATTTTTAAGCAGTTCAATTATTCCTTTGTAATGCTTCATAATTTGGAGAGAAAAAAAGTAAATTTGTCTCTATGGTATCATTTGAATATTTTCTAATTAAAGTAGATTCTTTTCTTAATTTCAAGAAAATTTAAACAAAAACATATATATAAATAAAAATATTAATTTCAATCCTTAATATATCTATAGAAAATACAGCATTATAAATTGTTTTTATAACAAGACAAACTATATCTTACGTTCTTCACTATCATCAAGGCGTAGATCTGTTCCTTTTATAAGTTCTTCTACAAGGTCTTCAGCATCAACTCTTGTTGAATCTACTCGACGTTCAATTGGGTCTTCAAGTTTCTAAACATAAAAGAAACATCTTTATAGAAATTTTCAACAAAGAATTATTGATTTTATCATTCATATATGATTTCTCATAAAAAATATTTACTGACAACAATGACCATTATATGAACCTTCAAAATATCACTGGTTTTCTAGCTTAAGTTCTATAAACACTGATTGTCTTTAACTCAATAATAATCAAAATTTGAAACTGCCCCACCACCACCAAAAAATATATAATTAATAATGACTGCTAAAATCAGTATATAACCTACTGTCACAGACAGGACATTAACCCTTTTGATACCAACCAGCCTGAAACTACCCCTGGTTCTATGATAAAAACCATGTGTTCATATTTAAATTTAAACTTTCATATTTAAATTTAAACCTTCCATTATAATTTTATGTAAGAACTTTTTGTTAGGTTATGTTCCAAACACCAACTTAATAATAAGAAAGTTAGTTATTTTACTAAATCCCACCAAATTCTTTATTTTCAAAATTAATTGAAAATCATAGGCAGTGCATTTCATCAAAAATATGGTAACGAAAGAGTTAAAACTTCCTGGTAGTTAAGACATGAACTATTTGAAACCTATGGTTTATCACAATTGGTTTAAGACTTGTTTTACATGCTGACTTAGATTAAAGAGATTTAGAAAAAGAAATATTTTCATGTACTCATATTAAATTATTCATTTTTGAGGTCTGACTTTCCAAATTCACATATAGCAAGCTCAGCATACCTAGCTAACAGCTTACTTTAGAACATAATGGATATACAAAACAATATACTGTTTGAAATGGGTGATGGGAGAATTATGAAACATATCATTTCTGTCCTATACCCTAAATGTTCAAACATAAAATAAAAGTTTTATTTGGAGCAGGCTATGAGCTTTACAGTATTTATAGTAACACAATCACACCATCCATGAATATGCTTGTGTGTACAGGTGACCAAAAGGCCAATTAGACGAAACCGTGGTCCGGATTACATGTAATCCTGTTTACAATACACATAAACACACACAAACACAGAGGAAGACTGGGGGGAAATTACAGGTAGATGGAAATTGAATTCAACAGCATCAACATTTGTAGCATTCATCGATATTTAGTGTATTCTATAGTAAAGAAAGAATGTCAAGAGAAACGAAAGAAAGAAAAAAAGAAGAGAAAAATAGAAAAAAGAGAAAAAAATTAAACCAAAAAAGAAAAATCGAAATTTTGTTCCAATATATAAATTGAATCCTATATATTTAATGGTTTTGAGTTACTCCCCTTTAACAACTTATTGTTTCTAAAAAACTTTTTAGTGAGATATAAGTTGTCTAACTTGAAAATAACCTTTATATTATATATATAATATATATATATATGTATATATATATATAAGGTAAGGATTATAAATATATTTTATTCGATGTAAATGTTACATCGTATCTCTTACAGATGTTTCTATAAGTGGATGAGACAATAAAAGAACGGAATTATAAATTTCATATTGTCCTCCAACTCATATCCTCAGAGTTATCCTCAAAAAATATAGGAAAACTGAAAATATATTAGAAAGAAGATAATGTATACGATGTTAGTTTAAGCTAAGTTCAACAGAATAAATTATGAGGTGAGTAGGGATTAGATAACAGCCAATTAAAAGTTAGATAAATGATAATGGGTGGAGAAAATTGATCAAAAACACACCCAACTTAGATATATATGTATTAAATTAAAATGATAGACTAAGTCAAACATTTCAGTTTGAAAAGATGACCAGTAAAATGAGATAGTCATAGTTATGATGAAAAAAGAAGACGAAACAAAGAATAAATAAATATATTAATATGCAAAGAGGAAATGTAGATAGATAGGGATAGTGAATGTAGCTATAATAGAGAAAGATATACTAATATTTCCAGAGGAAAAATAGATAGATAGAGATTAAGTAGTGTGCCAGTAAAAATAGATACACTAATGTTATGTAGCTATAATAGAGAAAGATATACTAATATGACCAGGGGAAAAATAGACAGATAGAGATTAAAGAGTGTTCCAGTAAAAATAGGTACACTAATCATTTTGTTTAAGAAGAAGAAGAAAAAAATATTTATATAGCAATAAGCAAAGAGGAAATATAGACAGAGATAGTGAATGTAGCTGTAAGATAAATAGATATATTGACATGCCAAGAAGAAATATAGAAAGACAGAGGCTATTGAGTGTAGTGGCTTTAGAATAGATACAGTAATATGGGTGACAGTTGACAAATATACTTACAAGACAGTTACTTAGAGTCGTGATTTAGTTAAATATGTACAAAATGTTTTGTAGGGTTAATTATATAATAGTTCATGTATTCCAACCATCTAGAATCTTTTACTCTAATATATTAGGTATTTGTAGTTTAATTAATGAGGCAATTATGTAGTATGTTGAAAAATTTTTTAATTTAAAATAGATAAGCTAATCAGTTAGTAAATTGAAACATTATAGAATAAAGTTATTGTGTTTTATGTTTCAAGAGTTAGAGATTTAAAATTTCATATAGTAAGATAGTTATCCTAGGTAATATATAGTAATGTAGAGTAAAGAACTGTAATTTAGTTAAAGAAGTACAAAGTATTTTGTAGGGTTGATTATATAATAGTTCAAGTATTCCGACCATATAGAGTCTTTTGATCTAATAAAGAGAAAAACCTATTCTAATATATGTAATTTCTAATCTTCAATTTTGTAGGTTCAAATACACAAAATGTCCAATATTCAAAGTAGGAAGGTAGGATCAGGAATTCCAGTATATTCATATATTTAATAATACCTATCCATGTATGAACTAATACGAAAAAAAATACTCAGTGGGGAAATATAGAGAAGGTATTTAGTACAGGTTTCAAATAATCTTACTATGTTAGATTATTTAATAGAAAAGAAAAAGAAAGAAAAAAACGAGAGAGTGAAGGAATTGATAAAGTACATTTAAGTAATTAATAAAGGGTTTAAACCAATATTAAAGGGATAATACATGAGTCATTAACAAAGAGTTTAATTCCATATGAAAAACTAATAATATTTTTATAAATGATAAATAAAAGTATGTAATTGAATGATACTAACCATTAACATTACTGTAATTATTGTAATTAGAATGTTATGAAACCATAGTAATTAGAAGCCATATATAACTTATGTTTACAATTTATTCCTGTTTCACTCTTTCTGTTAAGTAATTTATTATTAGATAGAAGTATTTCTAATCTCCCACGCGAGCAAAGATTGCATTCACGTTTATCCCCTCCGTGGCATATCCAATGATTTCCCAATTAAGATTATAATTTATTCCATTCAATTTTAAGTCCCAAATATATTGAGATAAAGGAGGAGCATGTGTCAGTTTGGGGTTATTAAAATAGTGCTTGTGAGTTCTGTATCTAGTTTTCAAAGAATTTGAAGTTAAACCTATATAAAATATATAATCCTTAAGAGTAGTAACATTACATTTATAAATAATGTTTTTGCTTAGACAATTATTGCTAAGAGGACAGTTCATTTTATTCCTACAGTTGCAATTAGTTATACTATTAGGTATTTCAAGGTCAGTAGATTGATTAGGAGAGGACATTGGAAGAATATCATTATTATGATGATTATTTCTATTAGGTAATGATGGTGGAAAAACAATTGAAGAACTAGCCTCACATCTACTTAGAACAGGTAATGAAGATGATAAGTACATCTCTGAATCATAAATATTATTGTTAATCACAGTGTTAATGTTATAATTAGTATAAGTATTTATGGTATCATCAACAAGATTGTCACTAGAAATTTAAATCAATGAACCATTATTTGATGCAGTTAGGCATTGTTGTTTGTTGTTATTACAAGAATTATATTAGTTCTATTTAAATAAGTTTCAAGTTTATATTAAAGTTTAGATTTATTCATGTTGGCATTATAAGTTGTGTTAGTATTAATTTTATTACTAATACTATTAGAATTACATTTGTGTTTTTTTATGTAGTTTTGATTTATTAGCAGCAGCAATATTATCAGCTAGGTTGGATGTTGTTGAGTATGAAAATTTAACTGTATATTTATTAAAAATTTTGTATTTATGAGTAGGTGGGAAATTTCTCAAGATTTCTAAAAGGGATTTAGGTAGGTTTGATTTTACCTGTAAGGAGTACGGTGGAGTACTATTTTATTCCTTTTCTAATTCTTTTTATTATTATTTAATATACTACAGGAAATGTTATTGTTGCTATTAGATATATTAACAATATTACTATTATTATATATATCATGTACAAGTACATAAGAAGTTGGTACAATTGTATTAATTACATTATTATTACTAATTGAATTAATATTATAAATTTTCTTACTATTACTAATTTTGTTACCACCACTATTAAAGTTAGTATTAATATATTTAATTTTTTAGTTTGGAACGTAAAATAAATTGATTTTGTACTAAACAATGATTTTTTTTTACATTAGTAGAATGCCACTCTTTTATAAGAGAAGCGTATAGTCGATTTAAGCCAAACCATTACTGGTACTTATCGACCAGATGAATGACAAAGTCTACTGATTGGATTTGAATTAAAAATATAAAGTCTACCGCAATTTTGCCAACCCCTGTTCTTTGTATCAAGCGCATAATTAATCAAAAGGCGTGTTGAATTCAAGAACATTGTAGCATGGTCTATCTAATCGATTCTAGCAGAGTTGAACTGGGAGATCATACATACTGAATCAAAGTTCATAGTGAAATGCTTTATCCAAAGTTTTGTTGCCGTTTGTCCGAAGAGAAAAGACAATTGTTCCCGGAGAAAAAGGAGGAGTTAGCATTCGTTGGTGGTGTTATATCAAGCAATTTTCAATAATATCTACGAAATAACGTTGTGACCCCAAAAGTAAAGAACTTGAACTTTCTTTTAAGTTACTTTAAAACTTCAATAGAGGTAACTCCGATTCTTCTAGAAGTTTTTTTACCCCCCCCCCCAAAAAAAACTGAGGAAAACTAATATATTTCCACGCCACAACGTTTAAGAAAGTAACCCTTATGTATATCGTTACAGTTTACAGAATTCAGAATTTAAAAAAAAAAAAAAAAAAAAAAAAAATTATTTTACCTTTATGCAGCAACCGAAAAAAATATACACTGCACAGTTTCCAATCGAAACGCTTATGCAAATATATTTAATGTTTCACCTCACCTAAGAAGTAATATCCATTACATAAGTATAAAGATATCTAAGTCAGCAACAGATTTATGCTGAACGTAGGAACTAAATGTTTTTACTGAGAGTAAACCGAATTCTTAATGCTTATTTTGTTAAACAGTTCTTATCAAAGCACATACCGCCAAAGAAACATTTGCTGATGGGAACCCGCTTCCATGTTTTGGTCAACAGGCAACTTATCGGTATTGAACTATAGAATGTTGAAATACGAATATTTCTTTGAATAGCAGGAATTGGAACTGGAGGAAGAACCATTACATTTCTAGTTTCAAAACAGAAGTGAAATACTGACAGAATACTCGGCCCTTTGTGCTGAGCCACAACCAAACTGCTCTCAGACATATAAACATGAGATGCATATGTTATTTTTCTGTTTTTGCTTTGTATAGGTAACAATGGGATTGACGACAGATTTACATTGAAGTTTAATATTTCATCCGATTCATTAGACTGAAATGATGCTAACCAAGTAATTGGCAATTGATCATTTTGAAGAAGGTTTTGTTTAATAAGAAAATATAACTTTTTGTTCAGAATATAAGATGGTCTACCAAAGGCATCAAAATTTACTTCTTCTCTCAAATACAAACGGTGTTCTACAACATCCATGCAAAATAAAAAACCTTTGTACGGTCTTGCAAATGCGTTTTCTAAAGTTTGTCTTTCTGTACAATGTCCAACGTTATAAGAGTACATAATTATGTAGATTGAGTTGTCAGCTGTAGTTACAGCATGAAGATTACACAGATGCCAGATTCCTGGTACTTGTACATGCATAAAGAGTTTCCATTTATAAGTGGAAACTTTATATTCAAAGATATTTAATAACACTGTATCCGTTTTAGGTAAGAGATTGGCAAAAGCCATGTAAAGTTTACCTCTACCAACGAAAAACGTTCGAGAAATGTAGCGCTCAAAACTAGAAACATCATCCGGAAAGAGATTCGTTATCTGGAATATTTGAGCCAATTTTATATGATATAAGAAAACCCTGTCAACTATTTCGTCGAAGAAGACAAGATAGCATTTATGAATTAAGCCAAGTATTGTACCTGGTAGCTTAGCTGCATTCAAATATGTCCAACTATTCGACACACTACAGTACAAGGCTAAATGATCACAACCGATTTCCTTTATTACAATTACTAAGTTATTGCAAACACTGTTATTAGTCATATTGCAGCGAATTTCAAGATCTGGTTCTTTGTAGACATTGACTAAGTTTAAAATAAACCATTCTCTTTCAAAACCATGACATACGTCCGAGTGTTCCATCATATCACGGACCTTTTGCAAATTCTTATTCACAAGAATGCGTTTTCCTGAATACTGTAACCAGTTCATGATTATTGGTGCGAGTGTATAAATATTAATGCAACATTCAGTGTTAAGATCTTTTAACATAATTTCCATGAACCATTCTGGAATATCACTTACATCAATATTTTCATTTTGACCAGCAGACACTTCCCTTAAGAAGACTCGGCATACCAAGGATAAATGTTGTAAATTATAAAGTTCCGCAAGAATCCATGTGTGTAGACAGTTTTGAGCAGACAAGCGTTCAAGAAGATACTGCGAACAATGAAAGACTAGTTTAAAACATAAGAAATAAGAAGCACAATTAAGAATTTCTGTTAAAATATCGTCGTTAAGACGTAGTCGTCCAGTGTAAAAATATGATATAAATCTTTTCAAAGATCTTTTGCTGAATAAAATGTTTGACAAATCTAATTCCTTCTCATCGTTCTTGAAGATGCTCTCAGCGAAAGGACTTACTACAGCCAGCACGAGACGATGACAGCTTAATGAATATTGATCGATTTTAACGGTAACATCATGGTCTGTATGAGTGTTGTTAACTAATTGACGCCATTTATAACTAAAACATCTGTCCATATATGTACTGCCACCATCTGCAATATTTGATTCACATCTTAAACGTTGCCTGAAAGTATAAAATGTAAAGTCATCTTTTTTAAATTAAAATTTACTTAAATATCTCGTCTCATTAAAAACTGTTGAATTTCTAAAAATATTTTAAAAAAATAAATTAAAAAAAGGCTACCCGGACAGTTTTTATATCTCGACATTTGAATATTAGTAACTTAATAGATTAACAAATTGATTAATAAAACTCGAATGATTTTTATCTGTTCATCGCACATTTTTTGTTCAATATCTGCGGTTTTACAAATCTTTCAATGATCTTCGTATTCATTTCAACACTCTTAACGTAGCTAATATGAATAACACATTTCCATTCTCGACAAATTTTAGATTTCATTAACAAATTAGTGTATAAAATTAGAACTGAAATAAAAGACACCATTTATCAACTGAAATTTCTTGACAAGGATACAGAAAGGTAAACATGGACTGGCGGTATTTATATATTAATAGCATGGTGTTAAAATATGATATTGTGTATTTACAGACAATTCAATAAATACTATTACCAGTATTGGGTACGATGTAAAATGCGAGAGGAACATTAAGATTGTGGTGTTGGAATAACCTATTCCAGGAATCATGAGATGCCATAGATATACTGAAATTTAATTTCATAAAATATTTTGTCAAAATGGAATAGTATTTTCAATTTAAAAAATAGAATAAAATGCATATAAAGTTTAATGCTGCTATATCATGCTGAATGTCCGAGTACAAAAAGATTGTCTTCCGTGTGTGTCTTGCCCCTTAGTTACTGTTTCAAGTAGATCATTAAACGAACATATGGAAACGTTGGTTTATTTTGGCTCGGAAGTATAGTGTCTCATTCCGTGAAATTGCAAGAGGGGAAATATTAATATCAGAGAGTGGCTACAATCTTTTAACAGTTTTGTTATAACGGGGAAAGAAGGTGCTTCGATCGGATCAATCAGATATCTGAAAGTTATTTATTATCAGATTAAGCCATTTCAAATACGCTCTTCTACAAGACAATTAGACGCGAAGTTTCAGTACAAACTATTTGAGAAACTCTGTTGAAACAATTTACTGCTGTATGGAAACCACCCTTCATAATTCTAGAAATACATCAATTACAATGTTCTGAGAAAAGGTTATCGTCCATATATAATAGTTTTAATATTCTATTTCATCTCTCTCTCTCTCCCCCCTTCCAGCTGACAATATCTCTAAATATAGATAGATAGCGGTCTCCGTGATAAAACCATTATTTTAAAAGTTTAAAGCAGTCTTGCATCTTCCTAAAGAACGATACAACTGTTTACATTTTGACTATTGAATGTAATTATACCCGGTTTATGTCACAACAAAAGAAACCTAGATTAAATAGAAATAAAATCTTGTAAGATATTTTATTAAAGCTTAATATGCAACGTAGTCATGCCATAACCTCAATGTAATTAGAAAATGTATTATCTTACCTTGCATAAACCATTTTGTCACTGCCAGCGTTGTTTTAGTTAACTAGCTAAATTAGTTCCCAATGGAATCTGTCAAGAACAAAAAAATCGCCTGTTATTATTCAGAAATATAGCATACGGAGCGGCCATCCCAATCATAATTATTACCATTTTAGTATCAGGAAGAGATGGCATGTAGGTAATCAAGAATTGTTTAATTGTAATATTAAAATAATGTTCAAATTTTGCTCAGATTCTTTGAGTCACAAGTTCGAATTACACTTCTTCCAGTGAGAAATTACTGAGTTTAATTTCTGTTGTATATTATAGTAAAGAACAGATACATTTGAGATACGAGAAAATTTCGCTTAATAACACTTTCTCTCTTACAAACGTACTGAAATAAACATAATAACAATTACTAATGGTTGACTGTTTCGATTTTATTAGTTTGGTTGTGTGTTAGAAGAAGGCCATATAAATATATAGGAGGAAACTGGGATGCTGGCGTTCATACTTTGCAGGGGCATTAGTAAATTAGCTTCTTGTAATATGACGCTCGCCACCATCCCTCACTATTGCTATTTAAAGGTCATCAATGGTTTTCTGATAAAGTAATAAATACATCCAATGTATTTAGTTTAATTAATAAATGAATAATCCATTCTTTCCTTTGTCAATATTCTCTCAATGACCAATATTACGATGTTTACCCTAATGGGTCAACTGATTTTATGACACTTCCATAAAAATCTTCTTTAGAAAAAAAATTAAATAGTACATTAAATTCTTAGCTTATGCGTTACACTCTCATACCTCTAAATTGTGCGTTTGTTAATATTAGTGACAAGTACGCTATGAGTTCAAATCCTGACGTCGTCGTGTTCTGTCTTCGTCCCTCAGAGATCAATGAAATAACTACCAGTAAAATACTAAAGTTGATCTTTACTATAAATGTTTGGCGATAGAAATCCTTGCTCATTGATGGAAGCGTGTGATGAGCATCACAAAACAAGATGTAAACTCCTGACAAGCTGAGACGCTGTTTCAATTTCCGACTGAAGTCATTTCACATCACTTACAGCGCTAATGTCACACTCTCGTTAGTTTGCGTTACTGAGTTCATATCCTCTTATGGGTCTGGTAAAAGCAACAGGAAACCACACCATCTCTTATGCACAAAATGAAGACTAAAGCTTTGGTGGTAACAAAATGTGTTACAGGAATAAGTTCATCATCTATATTGCTTAGATAATCGTTTTTATCATTTTTAATAACACGGTAATTTGTTTCTAATTCTTCTCCCGAGTCTTTCTTGTTTCAGTTCTATTGATGTAGTCATTTATTAGCCTCAAGATAACCCAACCAGTCAAACTTCGGTTGCTCAAACGTCAGTTATCCGAATTTCGAACAAGATCTCAAGGTCCCGTGAATATTTAATTAGTAATACTGAGGGTAACCCAACCTCAAGAATAATACTGGTGCTACCATTTCGTCTTTTGTTTACAATGATTAAAAGTGAATTCGAATTACTGAAGAACATGTAAAAACATTACATCAAAGAGGTGTTACTGACACATGTCGGTCGGTCTGCTAGTTTAATCTCAGTCGGTCACTTTAAACAGTGTTAAAATAATTCTAACACAGAAAAATGACTAGCATGCTGAAAGATTTAAAAGAATGGCAACATCGGTGGTGTCTTCATTTACTCTACGACTTTGTTCTGAGTACGTATCTGTTACAAGTAATCGAATAATGTCGGCGAAGAGAAAACGAACACCATTGACAACTGAACAAAAAAGCGAGATTGTGCAGCGTCTGGATCGTGGTGAAAAGGCATCAAAGATTAGACAAGAATACAACATTGGAAAATTAATAGTGTCCCACATCAAGAAAGCAAAAACGAGTCGTATATGAGAGTAGTCAATACAACGCTGATCTTTGTGCCTTTCCTCAAATGTTTGTTATTCCAGACTCTTCTGTATGGCCTGCCAAATGCGCTGTTTGATTTTGCCAGTTTGTTGTCAACCTCTTTGTCAATATTGGCATCTGACAAGATGGTGCACCCCAGGTAGCTAAACTGGTGGACTGTTTTCAGCTTTGTCATACCGATGGTGAGGTAATCTTCCTGAGATCTGGGCTGGGGGAAAACTTCTTTCTTCTTCAAGCTAACTTTCAGTCTGAAGAGCTCAACAGCCCCTGCGAAGCAAGATGTTATATGCTGCAGGGATAACTCTGCCTGGGCAACAAGAGCAGTATTGTCGGCAAAGAGTAGCTCATGGATGAGTTATTCCAGTGTCTTAAAGTGGGACTCTAGTCGCCTCAGGTTGAACAAGCTGCCATCAGTGCGGTATCGGATGTAGAGATCGTCCTCCTCATCGAGGTCTTCTGTAGCCCTTACAAGCATCATGCTGAAGATTGTGAAGAGAGTCGGCGCAAGGACGCAGCCCTGCTTTATACCGTTCCTATTGGAAAGGGCTTTGAAAGCTTGTGTTTGACTTGGCCGTGCTGATCCTCATGTAGCTTGAGGAATCGGGGGGGGGGGGGCCTCCTAG
>JAOPJM010001291.1:19791811-19807147 GCA_027124095.1 Muusoctopus leioderma
AGATAGCATCAGCAGTGGGAGGTGGTGGGTGGTATGAGTAGTAGCATAGGTGGATGATGGTAGGTGAAAGGGTAGGAGAGATCACATAATGGAGAGTATCATGTGGGCGATAGGTGAGAGCGCTAAGTGTCAACTGAGAAACAAGGTGGACACGTATATGATGGGAACTTGAGTATGAACAAGATAGAGGAGAGGTAGAGGGTGATAGGTGGTATGTATTGTTCTAATGAACAGCCACATCCTAATATATAATAAATGTATGCAATGTATAATATATAATAGTATGTAATATATAATATTGTGTAATATATAATACATGTATTTTATATATATATATATATATATATATATATATATGTATGTATGTATGTATGTATGATAAATATGTATTTATTGATGAGTGGTTTTTAAAGAACAGTCACAAATTTAACTAGTGTTCACTGTCGTCAAGATAGTGTTACGATAGTTTTATTTGAGTTAAAATCATTTAATACTTGTTCAGTTAGGTTAAAGAGTAATGCAGAGATTGAATAGAAAGGTCAGAAGCTAGGTTTGGTTGAAAGAATAATGTGACAGTTATATTGAGGATGAAGCTTTCAATTATTTTAGATGGAATGTAGAAAAGTGTAACAAGTCTGTAGGATGCTGTTTCACTAATATTTTATTTAGGTCTTGGTTTGTTTTGATCTTACATATGTTATATTGCCTTGATATTTTATAATACTAGTAGGAGTACTTGAATATATTGATACTGTAATTCCTTAATCCGCAATGTTGTTGCTTAGACCCAGATCAACTGAGCAGACCCATAATCAAAAGTGTTCCAGCCATGACCATCCAGTATTTTTTCAGGCATCATATATCTAATACTACATTACCAAATGTAGTCTTAGATATCATTTTTTTAAGATGGTAGGATGTAATTTAAGGGAAATTTAGCTGCTATTTCTAGATAGTCAAGCAACCATATATAGGCTCCCTTGTTGGCTCAAGGCCCTATGTGTTGTCATAAGCATATGGTGCTCAGTATATATATTATATACGTATCTAAAAGAGCCTATATGTTTTAGATGTGTACAATATGTACACTGAGCATCCTACACTTATGATATCACTTCCTCTCACAGCTACAGACCATATATATGCCATTCTAAATTCATTGTCACTCTTGTCTGATTCAGACAAATACAAAACTCCTGAAAAATAAATTTCCTCTCATGGTCAATTGTATTAACTGTTTACCTGCGTTAAGCAGATATATCCACCCAAAATGTTATTACCGTAAACTGCAGAAAGTAGTTTTACCTCACGACCTTGAAAAAACTTCTCGTTATGTTGCGAGAAGCGGACACACCTCCAAATTTAATTACACAGTGAAAGGCTTAAGCAAGTCTTTCTTGCCTAACTCATCTAAAAAAAAATCACTACTTCAACTTCTGGACACACTAAAACTTGTCAAAAAATGAAAAATGAACATGCCTTGACTGGCACATTGCATACCACACTACCTTATTCTGCCTGATTGAGTATAGTATATAGTCCCAGACCTGACTGAATTAAAATGTATATATGGTGCTGAACTTGTGGATTTACCAAATTGTTGATTGGCTAAACAACAACAACAACAACAACAACCACTATCAAAATAACTTCAAAATATTTAAACTGGAGAAGAATTTCAGATTATCTGACATTGCTGTTATCAACTTTGGAGATATAATTATCTTACTCTAAAGATAATATTTAACCTACTTTTGACAAAATTACTTCCAACTGAGGAAGTAATGTAAGAGTGACACAAATACCTACAAAAGCAATCAGAGTATATTACTATGTTAATAGAGCAGAGTATATTACTATGTTAATAGAGCAGAGTATATTACTATGTTAATAGAGCAGAGTATATTACAATGTTAATAGAGCAGAGTATATTACAATGTTAATAGAGCAGAGTATATTACTATGTTAATAGAGCAGAGTATATTACTATGTTAATAGAGCAGAGTATAGATATCCTTTCTGATGCCAACCCTTTTAGTTGCCTCTTACAACACACAGGGATACGGTGTACCTATTCTAAAAAGTGAGACAAAAAGTGTTGAGATATGATTTTCTCTGATGGGGACAAAGTTTTACAAAGAATAAGAAATGAGAAGTTGCAACATTCATACTTTTCCCCAAGTACATTAACAAAATTAGTTAAGTGAATTAATTTCAGTTGTGATTTAAAATTGGCTGGCAGACTGTACAATCTGGGAGTTTAACTCTCACTATGCTACTTAGTCAAAATAAAGGATCATTATGATAAAGAGAAGGAGGGCAAGGTTAATATATTGGATACCAAATAAGTTATCAGCACTTACTATATCAACCCCAGGAGTATGAAAGAAACTAGATCTGGCTTGGATTTGAAATCAAAACTAAAGCATTAACAAAAAGTTTGCAAAGTAGATAAAATCATTAAGCAATGCAATGAGGAAGTCTGTTTGAGGTAGAACACTTTGTTGGGGAGACCTGAAATGCCCACTTGCAGGGCTGGATATATTGGAAATAATGAGAGACAGGAGGTAGTCCCACTAACATGTTTCCCCCTTGTTAACACCCCTTCCTTTATTTCTCATTCTTATCTTCTTCTCACTCTCACTACTTCCAAATGGTGTACATATACAAATCTTTTGTTAGTTTCAGTTATGAAGAGTATTCTAGCACACCCAAAGACAAAATATCAACACTATTTCTGATTTCATAGGCTTAAAACAGTATTTTCAAATTTCATAGGAAACTTGACAAATAAAATAGTACTAGCTAATGAAGTTCTTACAAGCTATGAATTTGTCTGATCAAATTGAAAGAACCCATACTATAATATCTTGAGCCATCAAATTGAATTTTCATTATGAATAAGAATAAAGCATACCAAATTTAAGTACTTTCTAGTCATGTTTAATAGACCTCTAGGAGAAGAGTAATAAATTTAGAATACTCTGCACCAAATAAAATGTGTATGCAGCCAAGAATCTTAGAAAACAATTGCTTTTGTATTTACCCATTCACCCAACCCCCACCAGATTTAATAGTTTGTAGATTTAATGAGAGGTAATTTTAATGTTTCGATATACTACTAAAAGCTAATAAAAGACTGATAAAATATATTTTGGTAAGATAGAAGACAGCAATAATGTTCAGTTGACTTCTTATCAGTGAAAACTGTTCAGTTTAATTCAGTTCTAAAGTCTTTCAAATAACCAGAGATGAAATCTCATGACTAAAAGAGAAAATGGGATATGTCATATCCAATCTAGTGGAAACAGTTCAAGCAACAATTACAGTTTTGTATACTATGACTATGCCAGGATACACATTTACAATAGGTACCAGTCAATGTAGGAGACACAACTATAATTGTTTTTGTTGTTGTTGTTGTTTAGCCCTAAGTCAGCCCTGACCTGTAATCGTTCCAGACTTGACCCTTTAATCTTATTTTCAGGCATAGTGTACTTAGGACCATATAATCCAACATTTCTTTACTAGTCTTCTTGCTCTTGTAGCATATAACACAATACTGCATACATAAAAACTGGCTGCTATTTCTACCCAATCAAGCAAGCGTGTATAAGCTCCCTTGTTGGCTTATGTGTTGTCATAAGTGCAGGATGCTCAGTATACATATTATACACATATCTAAAAGCCAACTAGCTATTTTCTTTGGAAAAATGTGAAGAAGCACCTTATTTGAGAAGATCATAACAGTAATCTGGCAGTAAAACTAAACTGATAAATAATACATTGATAACTACTACATACACCATGGCGAACCAGGGTCAGCTATCGCAGGTCGTGGAACTATCAAGAAAAATTCCAGTGAACTTTTCAACTGAATCAAGACTTGTACCAATTCCACAAAAAGGCTAGGGAAGATCCCTTGATCAGTTACATGAAGAGGATGAGAAGCTACCGAGATGTAAAATATCCTAGCTGCTTGCATTTCAGTGCAAAGCAATTGCACCAACAAGCTACATTTATTGAGAAGAAATATGCTACTTTACCTAGCAGAATCAACAGCAAATAACAGTACCAACAGCCCAGTAGATTCTATCCTCAAAAAAATTGCTAAAAACAAGAAATACAACCAAAAAACAAAAATGATAACAATAACACAGAAATTGGACTGCCACCATTACACAGACACGCTTATAAACAAATAGAAATGAGTGAAGAATGCAAACACCCCAAAACACAGCTTGCAGTAAGGTACGAGGAGAACTTCACTGTTAACATGAAAATGCCACGAAATGAAAGAATGATTATGACACAAGTTGATAGAACACCTACTGACTTGATGCTATCCATGATCAATCAAGGTGCTAAAGAACACCTAGCACAAACAGAAGCTCCTAGCTTTTAGACATTGAATATATTGCATTGCAGTTAGCATTCACCAACAGATGGCAATAACAGCAATCGATTGAAATGATAACACATAACCAAAATGGATTACTTCTCTCCAAAACAAATATTGACAGACACAGGAAAAGCGTTGGACAATTGGATACTATCATTATATGCAAAATGAATAATGAATTCATGAACAACTAGCTATGACATTATAATAGACTATCCAAAATCTACAGAAACAACTGATGAGACACACACAGGTAAAATAATTGCCCTTAAACACGAACTATGAGCAGTAAGTCAAAAGCTTTGTTATCTTAAGAAATTACGAGAATGTAGTACTATCAACCATAAGTTTGCATTAAAACTGCAAACTGTATATCACAGCATAAAAGACGATACCATCTAGGTCGTAAATGCTCATCCCTGAGATAGTCTAAAGTTGTTCTGAGGTGAATCTGGAATGTAAATAAACAGCACAACCGCGATGCAGTAAATGAGCTATGGAGTGAGTACTATGTAAACGTCTATCCTAAAACATATGACATCACCAATGAAACTCTCCTGATAGTTTTTGAAAATCCCCTGGGAGAGACCTGATAGTTAGTTATTGGTATAGGAAGCTCATATTCTACAGAGAACACACTGAACGCCAACACCAAGATACACCTGTACAATACCATTGTACTACCAATAGCACTATATGCAAGCGAAACATGTAAGAAAATTGTGAAAATCAACAAAAAGTTGGATGTCTTTCACCAAAGGTGCTTGAGGAAAATCCTGAGAACTTCATAAGATGATCATATCAGAAAAAAGAAGTCTTAAAAAGAGCATTGTCATGAAGACTCCAAGATATGGTAATATAAGAATAAAGAATATGACTGGCTGGTCACATCCTACAGTAGCCAGATCATCGGTATGCAAAAACAGCATTGAGTTGGACACCTACAGGAGGAAGAAGACAGGAAAGACCATGAGCCACATGGCATTGAAACTTTCAGGAAGACTTGAAAGCTGTCAATAGACACTAGGAAAACATAGAACACACAACTGATCAAGAACACTGGAGGAGAACTGCTGCCTGATAACAAACCTGCACGGGATGGACTAACTAACTAATAAACTGTACACATGTTACTTGAATGTGTTTCTCGAAGATTCTTGTGAAAGAAATGATGTGGTGACTGATGAGCAGGCAAGAGGAAAGAAAGGAGTTTGGGGCTGTACCAAACAACAATTCCTCATCAACAGAGCTGTCCTTAAGGAAGTGAAGCAGCATCACCAAAGACTACTGACAGAATGACTGGACTATAAGAAGGCATTTGTCCCTCAATTATGAATACTGGAGTCACTACACCTTGCCATGGTTATGCCATTAAAAGACTGATTACAACATGGTCTACACAGCTACCACTAAGAACTGAAGCAACTACTATAGTCACAAACAGAATTAGGTTATCAACGTAAGTATTCCAGGGTGACAGCTTGTTTGTAATGCTGTTCATTCTGGCTGTGAAGACCTTGTCAGCCTTGTCGAGGATATAACCAGGCTACATGTTAGGATCTACAGAGGAGAGGAAAATTAGTGTCACTCACACCTCTTTCATCAATGACCTGAGGTTTTGTATTCAGCTAATACTCACAACACCAAGAGACAGAGCTGGTCAGAACATTCTCATGGAACATAGGAATGGTGTTTGGTCAGAATAAATGTTCAGAGTGCTAAAGTGACAAAGGAATACTTCAGCAGATTTCAGAAACTATGAAAGTCAAGCTATCTGCATTTAATAAAACCATATCTCATAAAAATTTTGCAGTGCCAGTGCTAGAACCAACATTTGGAATACTAAACTGTACGCTTAAAGAGATCCACAACTTAAAAAACATCAAGTCTAGGAAGATATTAACCACCACTGGTAATTTCCACATCAACAGTGAAACTGAGGATCTATGTTAGAAGGAGGGATAGATGAAGAGGCATAAGGTCAGTTCAAACGGACTTTGAGTACTGCATAGTATCACTCGGACAACACTTACAGAACAGTAAAGGAAAGAATTAGTACATCACATGTATTCAACAGGGAAAATAATAAAAACATGTTGAGAGTAGGTGGAGAATTCCTGAAAAGATACTCAGAGTGTGCAGCTGTTTCCTGTGTCTCAAGGGTAGCTGGGCAAACCTACTTCAACATAAACTTGAGGGAGAAACACTCATCAGGAGTACATATTCTGCAAGCCAGAGGATACCAACAACATTGATAACAAGAGTAGCCTCTCCTGGAACTGTGATAGATACATCACATCCTACCTAGAAGGATAATACTTGGAAATAACTACTATATACCTGATCAACAAAAGAAATAAGGATGCCTCCAAACCTCCTCACTGTGATAGAAAATATTGATTGTGCCATGTCTCCGAGGAAGATATCACCCACATTATCAGTAGCTGCCCGAAAATATCCACAGGAAGGATTGTCCTGACAGTCATACAAAAGGCACTGGAACCAGAATGTATTGATGCCTTTAAAAATAACGAATATGGGTAGAACATTCCAATAAAAACAGTGATCTAAAACACAATAGCCCTGGTATTATTCTATGGAACAGGGAACAAAAGTCATGCACTGTTGTAAAAGTCAGTTGTCCAACAGCTGTGAGTTTCCTGTCTAAAGTTGTGGAAAAAGAGAACATCTATGGTGAACTAATGAGGAACTTACAGCTCTTGTATACAGGCTATAGATTCTCATTTGTACCTATTGTCATAGGTGCACTGGGCTATGTAACAACAGATTTGCACAAAGGTCTAGAAATGCTGGGGTTTCCAATAAAGAATAAAGCAAACTGACTACATCCTCCAAATCTAATAGATTAGAAGTAGAGTGAAGATTTATGAAATATTGCAAAGATTTTCCATTGGAGTTTCCTGGAATGGACATATATACACAATCACATATGTGCATATAGCATACACACACATACAAAGAGTAATCACACATACTCATGTACAGAAGAGACATGTATACCCAAAACACGAGTGCAAGTATATCTACACATACATCCACATATATGCACACATTAACTCACTCACATATTCACAAATCCCTGGAACTGTCTTGAGTGAAAGAAGCCTAGTCACTTTGTTAGTAACCAGCTTAAATTCTGCAAAGAAGAACTCAAACAAACAAACAAAACAAATAAAACAAACAAAATCAAAACACACACACCCATACAAGCAAGCAAGCAAGCAAAACAAAACAAAACAAAACATACATACCATATAATCCAGCCCATACATACATACAATTCGACTACTCCTAGAAGTGAATAATGTATATTTATAGATATTAAGATACCCTGTGCTCTTTATGATAGGATATTGTAGAATATAGGACGATTTGATTTTAAAAAGCTGAGTAATTTTACTGGTAGAGTAAGATCAGAAGAGAAATTGTAATGTTGCAATAAAGGGAGCAAAACAAAGAACAAATAATGTCAGAGTGAGATTCCTTTAAATGCTGTTTCAAGAATGGAAAGAAGAGCCTCAAATGGTATATAAAGTCAACAGTCAGTGAAATTAGCTAAACACTAGTGACTTCTGTTAATTAAATATTTCAATTTGAATAAGGTTTGGTTAATAAGAAATACTAAATCTAAAGGCATATGTGAATTCAAGACTTATAAATCAAGAAAGCATTCACCTTGAAGAAACAAAAAAAAAACTTTGATTATATTGGTGATTGATTATAAAGAAAAAAAATAAAGCTTTTGAAAACGTTTACTAGTGTGGTAAGGTAAAACAAGGAATCTTTGGTTGCCCACTTTCCTTCTCTTAATACATACCTCCAGCTAAAACACATTCTAAAGAGAGTCCTTTTATTGTGTTCTTTTTTATGAATCGAAGGGGGGGGGGGGGGTGTATTACATTCAATCCAAATTTGTTGCTTAGAATATCTGAATTGTACACACATGACCTAAAAGCCTTTCCAAATCCAACTTGTGCTTGGTTAGTTAGTGATAGTTAGTTATAATTTATACTCAACCAATCATTATATAAGGGTAGAAAGTATCTAATAGGAAAAAAAATTCATAAAATCTTATCTCAGTTTCAGAAATACATGGGGAATCCACTCAAAAAAGTAAAGAAATTTACATTTTCAAGGAAAAAAATCTCAATTATTAGACAACAATTTGATGAGGACCCATTACAATTGCATTTTTTTTTTTTTTTTTTTGGTAATCAAATCTAAAAACTATCATAAATCCTCAATAAACATTAATTGTAAAAGGAGTGGATGATCTGATGCCACAGCTAAGATTCCTATTTTGATTCCATGTTGGAATTACTGAGAAAAGCATTAAAATCATAAATGCCCTCTTAATAAATAGATATTAGGTCTTAAGAAAACAAAAAGAAAAGCTGAATTTTTTAAAGAGACACAATGGCTGTAAGTTTAAAGTGCCCGGCTATTGGCCACATGTTTATGGGTTTGAATTTTACTACAATCACTATATTGTGCCCAGGCAAGACACAGAACTCTGTATGTCTTATTGGCAACTGATTCTACTTCTTCTCAGTTGATTATCAATAGAAACAACAACCCAATGTAAAAACAATTTCACCAACAAAAACAAAAATCATCACACTCATGCGAGCATAAAAATACAAATGTAAAACAGCAAACATAACAAAAAAAACCTTCAGATGTCAACTCTTAAAATGCAAATGTTTTCAAAGCATTACTACAACTACCTGATTCTAGGAATAAAAGAACTCTATTAAATGTGAATGTAACCACATAATTAATCCTTTGTTGTGTGATTTGAAAGAGTTTATTTCAAATATGAAAAGAAAAGATACTTACACTTTGAACACTGGATCACCAGAGAGTAATGTCATTTCAATAGTCACTTTTAATGTGGAATTATCTTGCCTATTCTTATAGTCATAACCATTCAGAAGGTATTTTCTAGACAGGATACCAGCTCCTGCAAATTCTGATAGGTTGATGTCAGCAAAACCAAGCTTTTGATATGATCGTCCCCCTTTTAGCTCCTGCAAGTTGAAAAAAAATCAAAAAACAAATATAAACACATGTGAGTTGATAAATAATCATTAACTTTGACATGCTAAAATATCAGAAGACATAAGTCAGATTATATCACAACTGACCCTCGTTTCAAGTGGAATCTAAGATATAAACATATGAGTGAAATATAATGGAGTTATAGGTTGAACTGGTTTCATTAATATCTATCAAAACATCAAAATATTGCTTTAAAAGAAAAAAACACTAATTGGTTAAGATTTTGTTTGCTAACAGCAAGTCTTACTGGGTGATCCACCGTGGCTTGTGTGGTGTTTAGAGTATCATTTAATATCATGGTCTCAGTGTTTTAAAATAGTTTTTAAATAATTGTCACAAACTATTAAACACTCGTTTTTGCATAGATATGAGATATAAACTTAACATAGTTACAGTATCAGTGATACTGATAGGAATTTAAGTTGACATGCTATGATTTGAAAGCCTAATACTAACTATAACCATCTAGTCAATTAAACTAATGCACACATATGCATGCACACACACACACTCTCTATGTTTGAGAGGTTTACTAGGTTCATATTATTTAGGCCGGCTTTATAACCTTAATTCAGTTCCAAGTTTTAAAAAGTTAAAAGGTTTAACAGATCTTCAAGATAAAATTAAATGTCAAAATAAAAATGAAAAATTACATGAATATCCTTGTAGTATTGGATACCTTTTTATAGAAATTAATACCAATCATAACACATGAATATCCTTGTAGTATTGGATACCTTTTTATAGAAATTAATACCAATCATAACACTCCACAACTCACAATTCTGCTTATTAAAGAGTTTGAAGCAGAAAAAAAAACAATTCAAAAATGTTTAAGAGACATTTTTCTAAAAATTATATTTTTATTTTATTTTATAATAATTGTTATTTCAATATCTTCATTCTTTTCTTTATTATGTATTTACATTTATTTGTGTTTACATTATGGATTAATGTTGAATAAAGGAATAAGATTCACTTGGGAGTATATTAGATACAAGATTTTTAATTAACTTTGACTTAAAAATGAATAAAAAAGGTCATAGATAACTACATAAACTACCAATATTCTAATTAATTAATATTGAATGTCATCTTGGCACTGTACCAGCTCTAAATATAGATATTTCGTCTCTTAATTTAATTACAATAGAATACTCAATAGAAATTATTTGGCAAATGTTTATTCAGAACATACATGTACTAGAAGTTCCTTTCAAACACAAAGAAACATTTATAATATAAGCAATCTTCTTACAACATAATTACTGTGATATAAAGTACATACATATTGTATAATATTTAAAGTTCTATACTTTCAATAGTTAGAAAAAAGTGCCAGTGATAAAATATTAGATTTTATGGCTTAGGCTGCTGCATCTAAGTCTCATCTGTAACTCAGTTTATTACTGGCTATGAATAGTAGAACTTCAGCAGAATAGATATATAACTATCATTGAATCTAATGGGTTCAAATCAAATCTTCCTCCATCAAATGTTATGTGATGATAGATGACCACATTAAAAAACAAATCATGCACAAGTAGGTATCTATAGGGTAACCGTAGTCACCTTCCAGTCATATCTGTACCAAACCTAACAAATCAAACTCATCTTTATTACTTGGCAAACACAAAAGCTTACAGAAAACATAAAAATTCTTAAAAACACCAAACTAAATGCATTATAGTATTTAACCCTTTCATTACCAGAGTTCTAATGAAATACACTGCCTATGTATTTTCAAGTAATTTTGAAAATAATCAAAAATTTGGAGAAATTTAGTAAAATAACTATTTTTCTTGCTATTAAGTTGGTATTTGGAACATAACAAAAATTTCTTACATAAAATTATAATGCAATATTTAAATTTAAATATAAACACTTTAAAACAAATATTTCTTTATCATAAAACCAGGCGCGGTTTCAGGCAGGTTGGTATCAAAAGGGTTAATTCCATCCCTAATCAACACTGCCTTTGTCAACAAAATAAGTACCAAAAGTATACCAAGATCAATCCAATAAACTATATCCCCACACTACAAACATTGATCTTGTGCCTATATAAGAAATCAATAATTGTGAATTTGCAAGACTTAGTAAAACAAGGATATTTAAATGAAATTTAGAAATTTGGAACCCAAAGAGTAAAATAAATGCTAAACTGCTTAGATATATAGGAAGAGAAAACAAAAATAGAAAATATATATTTCAAAAAGGAAGTCCAATTTGAATTACGAGATTAAGTGATTCAGCTTTAAAATATAAGAATGGAAATATCATATAAAAGCACAGGAAGCTTTTAGCTGCAGGATATTTCATGTATGAAAACAAGGAAATGGTTCATATTTCTACTGTGTTAAAGAGAAAATAAACATCTCAGGTGAAATTTTTACCAACTTGTGCTAATATATAGCTAAAAAGTAGAGAAAATCTTGAGCAGAAATAGCTCCCAGATTCTTTTTTTTACTTTTTTTACTTTTGTTTTTTTTTTTATTTAATACAACACTAAGAACCTTCAATGCTAAAAGACAATTTGAACAAATGAAAACCATTTACTGTAAGTCAAAACAAAAGAAAGTTGTTAACCTAAAATGTAATAAACCAATCAGTCTAAATCTATCTACATCTATATCTATATGTATTTTCATGTGACAAATACCATGAAGTGGAACTGAGGACCCATTCAACTAAGTCTGCAATCTTGTTTTGATTCCCAGTTGGAGTTAGTTTACTTGAAAAAGATATGATTGTTGCACCATTCTATCTCCATCCTCTAAAATATTCTTAAAGAGGATAGTGGTACATGAAGCCTAACAATCATTGAACCCTATAAACCATAAATTTGCATATTTAAATTTCACCTAATTTTAGGAGATAAACAAAATCCATTCATAAGTGCCTGCTGACAATCACACACAAACACACACCAACTATAACATTTAATTAGTACAAGAATCTTTCCAGTTTAACTTTTGCTAACCCTATTTCTAATAAGAGTAGTTCAGTTAAATTTTTTAAATAATCAGATTTGATAGGATTTAGTAAATTGACTAATGTTTCATATAGATATATTTAAAACAAAGTTCTTACATAAAACAATCATTTTTTAAACTTAATAATGATCAGATTACAAGTAATTTAAGGTAAATGTTGATTTAAGACAGATTACTGTATATATTCATGTATGATACGATACACACTTTTGTTTTATCAACAAAAAAAACATGATTGTGTAATTTCCACAATGTTGACAGCAGGTGCACTTTTACAGTTGACACTGGTAAAGTTTAAAGCTCACTTTTAAATTTGCTTTTTTTTTTGTTGAGGATATGTGAACTTTTTCAATGTATTTTATACGGTAATTACAATAGATTTGACAAAACACTCCTTTTTCCATACATTGTAATACACGAGAGCAATGTTCCCCCTAATTGTTAGTAGCCAGTGTGAGCAAAAATCTTATGTTGTGCAAATTTTTTCCTGTGACAAAAGTATGTGCACACTGAATGTATAATAAATATAATTGTTAATTACTATATTGTAGGCAACTAACCTATTGTGCTCACAATTTATTTTGTGCACTGGTTGCAAAATGTGTGCACACACACATGCACACAGCTAAGAGGGAACAGAGCAGGAGACGTTTTTTCTGGGATTTCATTGTCCATAATTACGGGAGTGCAGTATACACGAGTACAAATTGTACACGAATAAATACAGTATATTTTATGTGGTTTCTCTAGTGGGTTGTTAATATAGGACTATACTCAGTGTTAGATTAATATGAAAAGAGCTGAAAGTTTAAATCTGATGGCTTTATCTTCCATTGTGATCTACCAACTTTTTAACCTCCAGCATTTTAAACTGCACTAACTACACCTGATGTTCCATCAAGTAAAAGAAGACATTCAGACGTTACAGACATACATTCTCTCTAGTTTAAAGAAAACATTAATCATCCCTATGTCATTTTGATTTTATTAATTTATCTCAGTTGGGAATTTCCTTAGTCCATATCTACTCTGAATTTCCTTAGTCCATATTTAACCACCAGCCTATTTATACACTTATCTTTCCAACTATTACAGCCAGGAATTGATTTGCCACATAATAAAAGAAAAATTTCCTGGGCCAATGAGAGAGCCTTGGTGTAGTTGCTCAAACTGATAACCATAGCAGCAAAATATCCCTCAAATCACACCCTACATAGCAGCAAAATATCCCTCAAATCACACCCTACCATCTTCAAAAGGACATGCACATTGAATGATGTGGTCCTAGATGCATTGTCTAGGAGAAAGAATGGATAATCATGGCTGGAATGCCTGTCATCATGGTCTGCTCAATCAGGACTGACCTGACAACAACAGATTTATTGAAACATCACTATACTTGAAAACTTTTAATATTTTAATATTAGACTTTTAATATTTCTACTTGAAGAAAAGTTATGGAAATAACTAAAAATTTAAAACTGAATATTTCCTTAACTCTCCCAAGAGAGTCTCCACAAAGAGCGAATCCAGTGCATTCTCTCTGATATTATTCATAGAAAAAGAATGTTGCTCAGCAAGAATACTAGCCACTTCTATAACATTAGCACACATCCTTTCTATAATTGAAAGAAATATAAATTTGCAATTTTTATTTCAAAAACTGTTATTTGAATGGTTTATGACATGTTACATGATCAGAGAATGCATTCAAATGAATAGAATTTAAAAATAACCAATAAGATAAAAAGGTATAATTTTTCCATCTTCAATTGATATCTGCTTTTCCATGCCATCGAAAGTTGAATGGGTTTATGCTACCACCTTTCTCCAATTGCTTCTAGCCCATTATCAAGCTGTCTTCTCTCTGCCTCTTCCAGCCTTTGTACAGCTGCTTTTATGCTGAATTTGCTGATTCAATTTCAATTCTACTGAAAAATACTCCACACGCCACCTTCCTGCTTCTTACCACCAACATAATATCTCTTTTCCTAGAACCCTAATATTCTACAATAAGGTACCCCTACTACCCAAAAATCTACAATACTCACAGCTTTTGTATTTATTTATTTTTTTACTTTCTAGGTCTGGAGGAAGGGGCAGTGCCCATGGACTTCACAGGCCTTCAGAGGCCGGAGAGACTGATGATGTTAATGTTCCGCTTAAACTGTTGCAAGTTGATGCCTGCAGGAAAGACATGAGCAAGAAGAGAATTCTAGAGAGATGACATTCTGAGGAGGAAAGACTGGGCGTAGTGGTTAGTGCGGGACTTGCAGAGTTGGACACAACATGGGTGATGAGAGGAGGAGAGAGAAGTGAGTTGGGAGTGCCTAAGTAGTGGTGGCACGAGACCTGCATGCCGAGAAGATCAGAGGTCATTGTAGTAGTGGTAGAAAAGGCAGAGAGAGGAGACAGCACGTTTGTGGGCTAGGGGCTGGAGTGTGAATGTGAGTGACTTTATATATGTACATATACATACATATATATATATATATATATGTACATTTACATACATATGTACGTACGTACGTACGTACATACGTACACACACATACGTACACACACATACGTACACACACATACGTACACACACATACGTACACACACACACACACACACGTACATATGTACATATACACATACATACATACATACATATATGCACATATACATGCATACATATATATACATGCACATATACATGCATACATATATATGCACATATACATGCATACATACATATACATAGATATATGCACATATACATACATATACATATATATATGCACATATACATACATATACATATATATATGCACATATACATACATATACATATATATATGCACATATACA
>JAOPJM010001291.1:19847899-19865517 GCA_027124095.1 Muusoctopus leioderma
TATAGTTTAATTATTCATGTGAATTTGATAACATGGCACTGTGTGGAACCGTGTCCTACAGGATGTTAAGAGTTAAAGTCACACCTTAACACCTCACAAAATTCAACCAAAAAAATCTAAATAAGTAAATTCTTTCTTCACATGACAAAATGGAGGGGAGAAGAAATAGGAGTGAGCAAATTAGATGATATATTTAAATTTCAGATGACTTCCATCTTAAAATCAGTAAAGAAAAGAATATTCAGGTATGTAGACTTAGAGAGAATACAGGGTGTGCCAAGTTTATTGTATATAAAACATTTGAAGTATATGACATTGTTCAAAACTTTTATCTTGCCAACATTCCTGATTTAATGAAAAGCTAAATACAAGAATTTAGCAATGCCTGCTAGCCATGACAGTACTGAAAGTAAACATGACAATTGCATAAAGATTGTAAACACTGTAACTGAGACCAGCTACTAGATACCTTGCTTCTAAATCCAACAAAGCAAAGAGATATTTTGGAGCTAACAAGTTATGCACTTTGGGACAACAGTCAGAAAATCAAACTTGGTTTTACATCAATAAAGCTTTCTTTTCTTCTTGACAGGAGTTAACATATCCAAAAGAAAATATTTTGGGGATTCATTTAAATGGTGATGAATAAAAAAAAAACTGATTATTATTTTTAATATAAAAAAAGTTATGTAACACCTCTAAAATACATTAATTATATAATCCATGAAAATATATATAATACTTAAATTATTTATTTTTTAGATATTCACCATTATTTGTATGCCAGTTCTTGTGTCTTTCTGACTTTTATTAGCAATATTAAAAATAAGACAGGTCAGAGAGTTTGACATGTGTGATTATATTTTTGTTAACACAAAAAAATCATGACAGCAGTTTTATAACCAGATAACCTTCATGTAGCCAACCACTTCATTTTAATTGTGAAAATTATTAATAGTATTTCATGTCAGTTTTGTGAGTTAGATCACCTGACAAGCAATTAGAAATAAAAATTATGATCCTAAATTGTAATCTTTAAACTTGTAGCAACCACATTCAACTGCTGACTTTAGTTTCACCATGTTATCATGTGTGTTGTTTTGGTCAATCAGAGACCAGTAATCTATCAGCCATTTTAGTTATTTAAACAGAAGTCAAACTGTTTTTCTCTCTCTCCTCATTTTTACAAGGTAGCAACCATGTGCAAGTTTTCTACTTCGCTCTCTCTCTTAGCTAGCCATTAACTCTTTGTCTTGCCTCAACAGAAGAGAATCTACTATCTCAAATCACATCCACATCACCAATTGTAAGAGAGATAACAATGATAATCAATCCTATATTCTTTTCCTTTATTTCCTACATACCAACAGAAAATAGACTGCTTCAAGTCTTGTTGGCACAATAATTCAATAGTAGACAGCATGTGGTTTGTGAGTACAGGTTGAATAATATAACATTAATATAGTGAAAAATAACAATTTGGTTATACAATATTATTAAAAAGTGAGGTGTGCATAATATGTTGTGATAATGTACATACATATTTTCTTGTTTTATAAAGTCAATTGGATAATTTCTGTTGTAAAAAGTGTTTGTCCTTATAAACAAGAAAATATGTAACAATGTGTACAAGTAGACAATGGCTAGCAGTGAAGAGAAAAAACAGATAATGTACATGGTTTTAAACTGTTAGAAACAACAATCAGCAAATGATTTCTCATTCAGTTTAACATGTCTCGTGACTTAAGACAGCCAATTCTATTCTATAGAGGCAAAGCAAGGAGCTAATGGCTAGCTAAGAGAGAATGTGAAGTAGAAAACTTGTGCATGGTTGCTACCTAGTAAAAATGAGAAGAGAGGGAAAAATAGTTTGACTTCTGTTTAGAGGGCTAAAATGGCTGACAAATTGCTGGTCTCTGATTGGTCAAAACAACACACGAGACAAAACGGTGAAACTAAAATGTCAGCAGTTGAATGAAGTCATTACAAACTTTTTAGTTTCTTATTAAACAAAAATATAATATTCAGATATGCCGTCTGCATGAAAAATAATAGTTAAGTTAGCGTTAACATTTAATACAGGAGGCATTAAAAAACTAATGATTATGTAGGGAGGAAAAAACAATACTGGTCAATGAGTAATATAATTTTAATTTTAGCAAGTATGGGAAACAACTCCGGACATTTTCTGGACTTATGACCTCATCAGTGAAACACAGACTTCACTGTACTTGGCAAAGTAGTGAAGGAAGAATCATTAACTAGATGCACAAGAATGTACACTGGTTGGTGTAGAAAACTAAAATTGATTAGAAAACAAATTGCTATGAAATAATGAGAGAGCTCACAGATAAATCCTTAACCATTTTGAGTCTGGGGACCATATGTTATCATCATCATCATCCTTTTATGTCCATTTTCCATGCTGGCATGGGTTGGACGAGTGATTTTGGCCCACGTCAATTGTGAATGGAGTCACCTCTCTCCTAGACGGGTTGGGGGACCACATATAACATAATTCTAAAGACAACATTCCTAATACATAAAGCTCTCCAAATGACAATGTTCATATACCCCAACATGCTGAATTATGATGGCTTCATCTTAAACGTCTGGTGTAAAACCAGTTTTACTAACATATTGGGATAAGATTACCAACAACATATCACATCTAATATGTTGAGTTTGTAGGTTAGAATTAGACTTTTGACTGGCGGCGGCTATGTCATAGATCAGCAAAACAACTGGCCAAAGATTTCCAACAATAAAAGGTTAACTTAATATATATATATATATATATATATATTGACTGGGAATACTATAATGTAAGAATGAGAGAGAAATTAAAACAACTCACTACAACCAATTAGCACTGAAAATGTCAGTTGATGCTCAAATCCCAGAACTTCAACAGAATTCAATTAGGATGACACCAATCTACCATAAACATTTAAATACTAACCAGATGTTTTGGAAAATTATAAAAATAAATAATACTGACTGCTAGTGTCTAACAAGAAGTTACCTATCAGTATGATAGGCATTAGAAATGGTAGGTATTCATTTGTAAATCTCTATATCAGAGGTGTTAATATCGAAACAGGAAAAACTTTAAAGCCTGACATAATGAAAAAATAAAAAAACAAAAATACTTTGTTAAAGATAAGGATAGTGAAGGAATAGGGAGTAATTTAATTTAAGGCCATGTCTTGCAAAAAGATAAAGGGAAGTAGTTAACACAAACAAGCCTATTATATGTAGACTACAGACTGTAGATAATATCAGTTCCTAAGTAAATTAAGGATATTTGTGGTGAAGTGAGCTTCAAACTGTTGTAGATAAATTTACTTATCTAAGAAATACATTGTAAGCACATGTTTTTAAATGTTACTGAAAATAAATGATGTGAGATCATTAAGATACATGGGGAATGAAAAACTATAAAATGTACTCTCTCTTACTCACCCTATACATAGGCAAGTGGAATTTGCTAGTCATTGGTGGCTGAGTTGGAGATGACTCTCCTATAAAAGCAGTCAAATGGCAAGAACTGAATGAAAACTGGAAGTGCCCAAAACAAAGCAACAATCTAAAACTCATCTCTCTCTCTCTCCGAAATGTTACGCTTCACTTCTTCCTCACAGAATAAAATTATTCCACTGTTTGAATATTTTGCATTACTATTTACCAATGCAGACCTACTGTTTTACGATAGAATATGTAACCACAATCAAATGCACTAGGATAAAATGCACCCAGTACACTCTGTAATGTGCTTGGTGATAGGAAGGCCATCCAGTTGTAGAAAACGTACCAAATGAAACATACGAGACATGGGCCAGCTATCTAGGAGAATGGGGACTCCAAATTAAGACTCAGTCCAAAATCACCTTTCCAACCCATGCCACCATGGAAAGCAAACATAAAATGCTGATGTTAATGATGATGAAGCAGGACCAGTTATTTTCAGTAACACTATAGAGACAATATAATGATCAAGAGCAACATATAAATTCAGTATCCTACATATGCAGACATGTTCCAGCATGTGAGTTTCGGTCCAATATCATTGCTTGACCAGCATTCTTATCATGGTCAGCCAACCTTTACTGAGGGTATACTGTCCTAAGTTTCAGAGCTTAAAACATTTGAACCCATTCATAAGGGATTTCTTGTGAGAAACTTAGTTGCTACACTGAGTAGGTTAAGTGACCGACAATTTAGAAGCTCACTTAAATACTGAAACAGTACATATATTGTGTAAAAGGGGAACAAACTTTTTTTTAAATAAGCAAATATTAAAAGATTTAAATTCAAAAAGGTTAAGGAAGAAATAAATTGAATATGATATAGTATCATAGTAGTTAACCAAACAGTAAGACAAACAATCAAAACATTTATAGCTTGTAAACACATGAAATTTCAATTTCAATGTTACAGGAGTTGAGTTGATAAAAGAATAAATATGTGAGGAAGTGTCAGACTGAAAAATTATATATAAGGAAAATTTCTTCATAATCAAATGTTTGTTAAAAATGAGAATTCAACTCTATGAGAAGAAAAATACCATCATAAGTAATATGTAAAGTCAGTCTCCTTATGTAGAGCAACACAGAATATCCAATTTCAACATTAAGGATTTCTACCAAACTGAAATCTACAAAGATGCTGGTTGCTGTTCTATTTAGACATAAAACAAGTGCCAATATTAGTACCCACCCTTAGATTGCATCAAGGGTAGCAAAAGATTAAAAGTGCTAATTTACTAGAATGAATCACAATATCTACATTTCACACCCCAATTTCTTTGCTAATATTTAATTATACACCAAATAGAAAGAGATTAAGGAATTTGAACTAGAAAACTGAATGTGAAGGAAAAAAATATTTTAAATGTCATACTAGTCAGCAATTTTTAGTAAAACAATTTGGTTTTAGGTTTAAGGAAAATTCTCTTGTGTATTATAGAAAACATTAGTATGAATAAAATAAGTAAAGGTGATTTGACTGGGAAATGATTCATATAATAAAGTTTAAACTGGTATTTATAAATAGATATATGTATATTTTAGCTTATGTTGTTTAGTGGCTTCTACTTTTATTCATCTTGCCCTCTAACGATGAGTATTTTTAATTTACAAAGTAGAAAACCTGACAACAGTCCCAGCAGTCTCTAAATTTCATACATTGCTCACATAATTGCAATTGTTAGAATTCCACAGGTTGCATAATGAGACAAAAAACATTCATGAGGGATAGAGGTGGGGTAGCAAGGAAGAAGAGAGAAGAAAGATGGGGAGAAAAACAAAGAAGAGAGAGGAAGAGGAGAGCAGAACTGAAATGAGGGTGAATAAGGAGGAAAAGCGGATAGTAAAAAAAAATGTTTAAATGGGAGAGCTAGAGAGAATAAAATAAACAAGAAGGAAAGACAGAAAATATAGAGAGATGAAAAAATGGAAAGAAAGAAAAAAGACAATTGCCAATAACACCAAGTTTATGATTTGGAGAAGAGCTGTAAAATGCCCTTGATTATTTCTTCCACTAACCCCATGTTTCTTAGCTAGTCTACTTTTGTGATATATGATAGCCAAAACAGGGTTTCAAAGAAAATTGGCTCTTCCTCCACTGCTCTTAATCTATTTTCAACATTAAACCTTACAACCCAAATTCTCTCTCAACATTACTGCACTTAATCCTAAGCTAAATCTTATCTTTTGAAACCCTAGAATCTAATAAACCAAATCTGATTCTTAAGTGTTTTCAATATCACAGCACCATGGTTTTATCACATAAATCATACAACCAGCTTGTACAGAAAGAATATATATTTTTTTTTTACTATACTATGATGAAAAATAACTTTAAATACACTTTATTATTGATTTATTTTGCAAGCACAAGACATTACATTAATAGCAGCGAAGGAAAAATAGTAAGCTGAGTCATTTCCTAAGGACATGGGAAACTTAAGTGCGTTTAAACCAAAAACTGAAACTGGATAATAGACTTAATTCACTGGGAGTTTTCACTCTTACTCCATAGGGCTGGCCACAAAATAAGGTCTTATATTATTTTTCTGTTTCTTAACATTGATTTTCATCGTATTCTCTTTCCTTTGATGAAAACCAGGGTAAAGCAGTTCAAACGTACAGTTATTTCAAGTACTCCTCTTTCTTCTTTATCCACCCAACTACCAACCATAGTAAGAGTCACAACCTTCATATTCTACCATCATCTGCTCCCACCTGACAAAGAGATCTTCTGTCTCTTTTAGTAGTTTTCTGGAAGTGATTTAAAATGCATATCTAATTGACAATATGCATGGTGTATTTATCAATTGTTGATCTCCGTCTTGCAAATTTTGCATGTGAATATAATAGGTCCAACATTCCTTAGTAGCAGGACTCTCATATATTAAGAAGTATATATTACAAAAGTGAAAGCCAGAATGTCCATTGATGGCTTAAAATGGTTACCATCATTTGCTACTGGGTGATGGCCATCCCAACTTTTAGAAGATAAGAGCATTTGGGCCAAATCCTTTACCACTCATTATGAAGTAAGATCTTCACTAATTATATCATTCATTCAATTATACTTTTCCTTAATGTAAAAAATAGTTTATTTTTACTTGGAATAAAATCAGTCTTTTAGCAGAAAAGTACTGTCAATTAAATCTACCCTCAGTTTATTACTGGTGCTCATTTTATCAAAACTGGAAGGATGATAGATATAGCTATCACCAATGTGATTTCAACTCTAAACAGTAAAGCAGTAAATGAAGCCATGCCAATTTACTAGCCTTCACAATCTATATAAAATGGAATCAAAATTTGAAGAAAAGAGTTGACATTATGACTGGAACAATAAGCTTAAATTGTTGTTGTTGTGTCGCCCCAGGACAGTCCTGATCGAGCAGTCTTATAGCACATAAGTAGTCCACTGAGTGACAAAGTGCAAGCCAGAAATCCATTTTCCCAGTTATACCATGTCTCTGTCTAGGATCATTGCGACATTCAGTGATGAATCGTATGGGGTGCAATCAACAGTATGGACTTATAGCACTCTCTCTACTGTACAGCCATAGATTCTGGTGGTGGCCAAAGAGGAGGCAGGCAAGGTGGACTTGGTCCGAGTATGACAGTTGCTGTTCCTCTGCACTTATTGTTGGTGGTGTGCATCCCAGCAGTGTTTGACACCAGTAAGTCTATTAATGTTGCAGCTATTTCTCTTTGGGTTGTTTATACTTGTCCAGACTGAGTGGGAGAGATAGTGTTTGTAGGATGTTGTACTAGTACTCTGAGGTGTTTAAGGGTGTTTTTTTGTTTGTTTGTTAGATTTTTTTTTTGATTTTTTTGTAGTGTCAAGCTCTGTAGGGTTTGAAGCTTGGAACAGCAACAAACTGTGTGCCTTGCATGTCCAGATGGTCTTTCCTTATAAGTATTTTTGTTTTGTTGTGTAGGTGGTCTGTGTAGGTGATATGTGTACAACCTGTTATGATGCATAGTGCACTGCTTTGTGTTCTTTGTAGTTTATTGTAGTTTGTTGTGGCATAATACATGAAGGATTCAATGTATTGTTTGCACACCATTGTTGTTTCTTTCTTTCTGTTGACAAAATGTAGTACCTGTGATCGCTCTATGTTTGTGCGTCATTTTGCTTTCTTTATTATGCTTTCTATGTGTGTTGTGAATGTTGTGGAGGAGTTGCATGTAACTCCTAGTATTTTTATCTTGTGTGTGTGTGGTAAATTTATGTTAAGTGTGATGGTTGGTTGTATTTGATGTTCTCTGGTGTTGCTGATAAGGAAGGAGACAGTGGATTCGGTAGGTATCACTTAAAGGTTTTTTTTGGGGGGGGGGTTGTGGAGCCAGGTTTCTAGGTGATTTGAGTAGAAGTTGTGCAGAAGTGCCTGAGAATTTTATCGACCCCGGAAGGATGAAAGGCAAAGTTGACCTTGGAGGGATTTGAACTCAGAGCGCAGTGAGACAGAACGAATACTGTAAGGTATTCTGTCTGACATGCTAACAACTCTGCCAATTCGACGCCTGAAATAATGTATCATATTGAAGGTATCAAACTTGATAAAAGAAAATGTTACATTTTTCCTTAGTAACTAATGCATATCTTTTTCCTCCAAGTTTTTGAAAGCTAGTTAGAACCTCTTTTATGCAACCATCTCATCTTTACACCTACACCAAAAATGTTTAGCTACCAGCTGATTAAAAATTCTATCTCCGCTTTCACATTTCTAATTTTGAAAATAATCAAGAATTTGGAGGGATTTAGTAAAATAACTAACTTTCATGTTATTAAGTTGGTGTTTCGAACATAATTTAACAAAGCATTCTTACAAAAAATTATAATGGAAGGGTTAAACATTTTAAAACAAATGTTTTTTATCATAAAACCAGGAGTGGTTTCAGGCTGGTTGGTATCAAAAGGGTAAAATTCTATTTTTAAGTTCATTTATTTCAAAAAAATCATTTTTAAAAAAATACAAAAAACAAAATACATTATTTATGTATGTTGTACACACAATTTTTTTTAATATTTAGTGTATTTATTTTCATTCATAGTTAACTTTCCTTCATATATTTTACTTCAGATTCTTTTTTGTAGAGAGAGAGATAGGGAGAGAGAGACAGACAGAGAGAGAAGGACGGAAACAAAGACAAATAATTTTAATTCTTTTCTCTTTTCTTTTTTTAATGATAGCTTAGATATTCAATCACAAAAATTCTACTTGCAGTTTCTGGTTCATCCTAAATTGCGAAGACAGACTTACCTGAAAATAAAAACAAACACGATGTATAAAGAGAAAATGATGACATACATAAAGCTAGAATAATTAAAGTTATTCATAGGTTAGAAATGTTAGCCACATATGGTAGATACTAAAATACTATTTTTTAGCATTTTTACATTATAAGAATAGGTCATCTTTAGGAACAACAAACATTTTAAAATCTCCTTTCAAATGCTGAAACATTATGGTATCTAACATTCCTTAGAATTGGGTTGGGACAGAAAATACTGATTTCTTCCAATGACACAAAATCACAAATTTATAGAGGGTAAAGTCAACCAAACTGACTCCCATTATATTATTGGTACTTGTTTTACAATCACAGTGGAATTTAAACTCAGAACATAAATAATGTAACTAAAAGCCACGAGACATTTTATCCCTCACTCTACCATGTCAACCATCTACAGACCACCCCGAGTACAAAAAGCATTGAGCTGGACTATACGCTTTCTAGTATCTATTTCAGTAGATCACAATCCTGAATACTAATCTCAAAGCCAGCTTTGCTATTCTTCTTTCACAAGTGGATAAAGTAGAACATCAAAGCCAATTCAATATTATAAAACAGACTTTATGTCGAGTGAAAAGTAATCATTATATAAAAATAAAATTTCATAAAACTGATAGTTATTTTCTGTTCAAGTGATATAAATCAACAAGGATAGTTAGAATTATTTTTAGTAATACTAACTTTTCATCAGTACATTAAAAAATATGAACAGAAGCCAAAAGAATGGTCCTTCATCGAGAAATGATAGACACTGAATTGGATAGAACAGGACTAAGGAGCTCCATTATACTCCAGCACAATTGCAGGCAAGGCTTAAGTTGCAACTGTGTGTCATGCCAAAATATTCAATAAGTGTATGTGTGTGTGTGTGAGAGAGAGGTCAAACAAGCTGACTAAACCTACTCAAAAATACCAGCAATTCTGCATTGTAGAAGTCTGTGGCTGGAATCTAGAAATATTGTACATGCAGGAAAAATACAAAAAAAAGCTTTATAAATCAGTAAAGCAAAAAGCCTATTAAATTATTTATAGTGGATTAGTTACATATTTCATATATAAATGTAAATGATAAAATTAAATGAATTTTCATAACTGTTTGGTTTTTCACTGATTTTGATACCCATTATTCCTCTGAATATGCTGACAAACCTAAAATGCAATCACTTGCCTAAAATATTGACCCAAAATTTCATTATATTATACAAGAAATCTTTTAAACACACTTAGTAACTAAATCATGTACTATTATATAACTCCTTGATTGCTAGTGAGTGCACATGTGTTTTTTTTCTAATGCTAGTACAGCAATATTTCAGAATTTAAATAGACATTTTGAGAAATTTAATATTAAAGTGATTGCTCTAGTTTCAAATGTTAAAAGATCTTTAACATGAAACATTTTATTTCGGTGTTTTTAAAAGATTAATGACTTACACTTCTTGATTACATTTATGGTTCCAATCATGTTACTTATTCCAATGATTCAACTATGTGAAGATTTGAACTCAAAACTCTAACCAAAGAACAGCTCATGAATTTAAGTTGTACAATCTCACCAAGCACCTCACTAAGACAACATTTTGTATTGAAATTTGGTATGTTTGTTTCCCCCCCCCCCCCTTCATTATAATACTAATACTTCCATCTTCAGTACTAATTAGGTCCCGTAAGGCAGCGAATTGGCAGAGTCATTAGAGAGTTGGACAGAATACCTAGCCATATTCGTTCCACCTCGCTGCGCTCTGAGTTCAAATCCTACCGAGGTCAACTTTGCCTTTCATCTTTTCGGGGTAGATAAAAAAGTACCAGTTCAGGCAATGGACTGGCGGAAATGTTAGAGTGTTGGACAAGATGCCTCATGGTATTTGTTCCAGCTCTTTGCATTCTGAGTTCAAATCCCATCGTCACCTTCTTGGGTGGTAAACTTAATCTGTCTAGAGGTAGGGGGTAGAGAGTTATTTTGGGGTATTTTTTTTTAAATCAAGTGGCTACATTTTTTTAAAATTCCATTTCATGCCACGAGACATTTCCAAAAACTATTTTTTATTATCTGTCGCTTAGTTTAACACCACCACCTGGCCCTTGGGTGCCTTTAACAGAGTCCCCTCTGTTGCAAGCATTCAGGCCAGGTTTCCAGTCTGAGGATAACTTCCTCTCCAGTTTCAGAGGCCATGAAAAAGGGTGATGGGCACTGCCTTCCCTCCTGACTAACTGATAAAGAAAAAAAATTATGGTGGAGGTTTTAGACAAGTATTCTGTCCTTGAATGCTCAGCGTATCACTCCTATGCATGCCGACTGTTTAT
Organism: Muusoctopus leioderma; assembly: GCA_027124095.1. NCBI lineage: Eukaryota > Metazoa > Mollusca > Cephalopoda > Octopoda > Octopodidae > Muusoctopus > Muusoctopus leioderma. The sequence goes on from JAOPJM010001291.1 coordinate 19,859,026, forward strand.
TATTAGTTACATAACAGTCTTGGATACCAATGCATTTCCAGAGTACCTTAGTAGCATAGCTACCGGGGGGGGGGGGGTACAACTTTTGGTTTACTACATTTGAAAAAAAAAAACATATATATATATATAATATATATACACATGAGAGGGGGGTGAGCTCAAGGCCCATCCCAGGTGGCACAAACTCTAGCTACAACATTGGAGTACCCATTACTTACACTGTCTTACAAGTACCAAGTTTCTGCCTAATCATTGTCAACACTTTCAAATTTCTTTTACAACTCTTGGTTATACTACACAATGAAAACCGAGTTGTTTGTAAATTGAAACCTTTCATAAGAGCTTCAAGGCTAAGGCTGAATAGACACAACATAATAACAACAACAATAATCTTTCTAACATAGAATTTTGAGGGGAGGGGTAAGTCGATTAATCGACTCCAGTACATGACTGGTACTTTGTTTATCAACCCCGGAAGGACGAAAGGCAAAGTTGGCCTTGGCGGGATTTGAACTCAATGTAAAGAACAGGAAAAAATACCACTAGGTATTTTATCCTGCCAATACTGCCAATAATAATAATATTATTGGCAATAATATTGATGATACTGCCAATAATAATAATAATTGTTTCTAACACAGGCACAAGGCTAGAAATGTGGTGGGCATTAGTCAATTAAATCGGCCCTAGTACTTGATTGGTACTTTATTTTATCAACCCCAGGATGAAAGGCAAAGTTGGCCTCAGCAGGATTTGAACTGAGAATGTTAAGAGCTGGAACAAATACTGCAAAGTATTTTGTCCGACACTCTAATGAAGTTTACTACATATCCATCTTTATAACATTTACCCCTAATCCTGACTCTTTTAGCCTCCTCACAATAAAAAACAACTATCAGAAGATATACACATACACATTGCTTGCTATTCAAACAGAAGGTAGGCGGTTTTTTTTCTCCTTTTATTCTTTGCCAAATATAAGAACCATTAAAAAGAGTAAAGCCATAAATTTAATTATTCTATACCTGACCTATGTCAGACACAAACAACAGCTCCACTATTCAAGGTTTTATAACTGATGCTTCTCTAATATTAAATTTTATTAATGCTGTTTGAAGCAAACAGCAGACTAGTACGACAATCGGTCTCCTAAAAATATAAGCTAACTTATTCTCTCAATCACTTTGAAAGTAGTATATATATATATATATATATATATATATATATATTTATATATACACGCGCACACTAGCGAGATCTACTTGAAAATTACATTATTTCATCCATGCAACTGACATAACCATTATCTTGGTCCGACAAGCTATCTGACTGTCAGTGAACTTAATAGTAAGTGTATAAATGCAGGAAACCCAGTCATGACTTTTTAATTGCCTACTTTAAAATCAAAAGATTTAGTTGACAAAACAAGCACCACTGATAAAAATGTTCAAATTGATTAGGAAGTCACAATTTCCACCCAGAATAACAAAAGAAAATGCTTCAAGTCACAAGTCACTAACAAGTCAACTTTTTAAAGAATATTAATTCAAACTTAAGTGAGAACTAGTCATGTGTATTCCATTCTCAACAGATAACTTAAACCATTGATCAAGCAAAACAGATGTCATATCTCAAATATACTTTCTAACCATTCACACTAATAATCAAAATATCAATTTCAAATTGAAAAATATAAATTCCACGGTTCATTATATGACATTTCTTCTATCAAATTCTATATGTTAAAGAAGAAACTAATGAAATCAAGACATATATATATTATTAATGTAGATAAATCTCATCCCTGGTGATGACATTTTGGTTTCCAGCATATGTTGTTCTCACAAAGCTCTACCCACCTAAGAACAATATTTTAATCAAGTTTCTTACTAGTCATTTATTCAACTTAACCGTAATACTAAAACTTGAAGGAGATACAAAGTTAAAGTAACATCACTTTTGAGCAAATAGAAGAATATTGCTTTTTCCTAATTAGTAAGAGTTGGATTGGTTGGTTGGTCTACCATACAGGAGATCTCTATTTGCCTCGAGATACAGGATCTCATCTAAGGCCTAGCATTCTCACCACTATATCCAAGTTTTTTGGTTTACCTCTACCATCAATGCCCTTATACCATTAACTCCTAATACTTTTTTCTTCCCAACATTTATCTTCGATTTGTGTTACATATCCATGTTAACACAGCCCTCTCATCTATACACATCAACCAACGTCTTTCATATAGCAAAAGTTTTCTCACCATACATTCACTTCGCCTTTCAACCTATATTAATACTGCACATTCAGTTTATTCCTCTCTAGTTGATTCAGATTTTCTGCACTCACCCGTGGTTCACTACTACTCAGTATACACTTCATACACAGGGCTCATACAGCTTAACTTTTGTATGGAAACAAAATCCCCAAATAATAAACAATACACAACCTGAATCCCATGGAACTTTGCATCACTCAGCATGGAATAGACTAATTATCAAAGCATCCGATTAGTACTTACATGACTCTGCACCGAACAAGTGGTGACCTCAAAACAACAATACACAAATTGAAGATGACAAGAATTCTTCTAATTTAATTCCATAGTTCTAAGATTGAACACATTTTTCCTGCTATCTAACACTAATTGTTTACCAGTTACTTAATAGCAACAACTTTCAGAGGAAAGTGTTCTTGTGTTCTTACTGTGTGTGTGTGTGTGTATGTGTGCATGAACACAAAAAAAAAGAACAGCAATAACTAAAAAGTTATTCCATGTAATTCTATGTCTTAAATGTTTTAATTTCTATTCTTAATAAAAATAAAATTACCCTTACAAGATTTCAATAATTAAGTCTTGATATAGTGACAGCAAATTGTTTTATAAAATAAAATTGAATTTTTTCAACGAGTCAATTAATTACAACAAATTAAAAATGGCTCAGTAGAAGCTCATCAACAAAAGTCACTAATTAACATCTAAATAACTTGAGACAATTTGATTCTACTGACATACTGATCAAAAGTCTAATGTTTGCTTAGAAAACAATTTAGCTATGCACATTGATTTTTCCCCCTTCAAAGAATATGAAAACCAAAAGGAAGACACTGTTTACTTTTTCTGTGAATTAGAAACTGGAGAACCTATAAAAGCTAGAAGCTAAATGTGATTCACTAGGTGTGACAGAGAGATTGAGTATCAATTGCTGTGTTCTACATACATGACTGCAATGATTTAATATGTAATATTTAAGAATACATAATTATAACCAATATTTAGAGTATTCAAAATAGTTTGTCTTCAAATAAACTTTAAGATTTAAGAAATCTTAATATGGTATACAGGGCCTAATATTCCCATAATAGCCTTAATATAATAATCTCTTAGCAGTTTAAGCCCTGATCACAAGATATCACATGAAAACTAAAAGTGTAAAATAAAATGTTAGGGCTTAAAAGGTTAAAAAAGAAAGCCCAGTAATTAATACTTAAGATAACAGGTATAATTTTATGGATGACACGCCAAATTTTCGATAGAGTAAAGTAGTGATTCTGTTTGTTCTGTTTCTTATTATTCTATTCATATTTCTCTGATGGAGTAAACTTTACTACAGGAATATGTATGCAAACCTGTCGGCTTGTAAATGGGCTGAAGAGCTGAGTCAATAAATCAAACTTATCGAAGTCCATGGTCCCTTACAGTACAAACACATTACTAAACACAATATGCCTACCAAAATCAGAACATGTCTTTGTTTATATATACTGCAAATATACACCTATTGCTGACCAACTGCATATTTACTATAGCAGCTATGTACATTAGTTTTAGAAAGATCCAAATAAAACCTCAGCACAGATACACATACTAAAAGAATATTCAGAGAATTACATATATGATAATGTAAAATCTTGTCATCAACCCATGCCATCTCACAGTTCTTTAAGAAGTTAGAAATAGACACTTAGCAACAAGATTCACTGGTAAAATGCTTACTCAGATGAACGGCTGTAGAGGTTGACACATTTTTTCTTTACTTAGACATTTCCGTTGTGATACAACATTAGGTTTTACATAATCTTTTACTACTCAACCTCAAAATAAACAGACTCTCCCCATAAAAAAAAAAAGAAAATGACAGTCATATAAAGTTGTTATTTTGTCTGCCAGTAAAGATGACTAAAGATAACATATTCAGTATGTAAAAATACACTAGAAAACTAGAGCAGCTGAGCAGTTAAAATATAGTACTATATTATAATAAATTGCGAAGGCATGTGGCCTAGTAGTTAGAGTGTTGGGTTCATGATTGTAAGGTCGTGGGTTCAATTCTCAGACCAGGCGATGCGTTGTGTCCTTGAGTAAGGCACTTCGTTTCATGTTGCTCCAGTCCACTCAGCTGTAAATGAGTACTAGCAGTGGCCAAGAGTTAACCCTGTAACAGACTGGTGCCCATTCAGGGGGAAGTCTTGTACTCTCAGTCACTTAAACACCTCCGAAACCGAGGATAAGCTCCAGCCTAAATGAGGCTATAGGCTCGAGACAGACTTTAACTTTTTTTTTTATTATAATAGATTGGGAATTACCTCAGACAACCAACTTTAAGGATGAGTAGATAGCATTAGTAAAGCCATTCAGATTCATTAATTTGTGTAACTATCAAACCTTTGCTAGGGATGAAAAAAGATATAAAACACTATATAAACAATATTTTGGAAGGAGTGGAGAAAAAAAGAAAGATTATTGAACGTATTTATATAAAAACATTTCATTCAACTTATTTTTTTCTTTAACAACTATAGCAGTTGCATGGTAAGTGTTAGATTATCTGCAAACTGAATCAACAGTTCAGATTCAATATCCAGTTGGAATAATTTCATTTACTAAACTACAAGGAATGTATGAACATAATAATTTCCAATTTCTCCTCCCACCATGGTAACTTCATCTGCACATAAGAAATTCTATTTAACAAATAGTGAATAACATGAGAATTAAAGATTATAGGACTGAGTGCCAGATAGAAGAAGTAGATAACATGTAGAAGGAATATAATATATATATATTATGTTATGTAGTCTATTTTCATCATTAACTCCATTTCAAACATTACTGTTGTTGTTTGGCCCCAGATCAACCCTGATTGTGCAGACCTATGATCAACGATGACCATTCCATCTTTGTTTTCAGACAGTGTGTCTAGGATTACATTAACCAATTTTTCTTTCCTTTAAGATGGTATGGTGTGATCTAAGTAAGATTTGGCTGCTATTTCTATCGGGACAGGCAACCATGCAGAAGCTTCCTTGTTGGGTAGTTCAAACATCGATTGTTGTTGTTGTTTAGACCCAGGTCATCCTTGATCATGCAGACCTATGACCAAAAGTATTCCAACCATGACCATCCTGTATTTTCTCAACTATTGTGTATCATGACTACATTATCCAATGTGTCCTTCCTTTTCTGAAAAAGTGTGATTTGAGGGAGATTTGGCTGCTATTTCTAGTATGTCGAGTGACCACATTAGCAGCTCCTTCTGGTGGTATATCTACAGAACAGCAAATTTCCACTCATCAATTGACATTTTCTGAAACAGTGATTTACAACCTTTATATTTTCTTTAAGTAAGCTGGCACCATATTTGATTTACTTTGGCGTGAACATTATAAATAATTAAAATAGCAGAGATTGCTTTAAAAGTATGGAAATGTCTAAAAAATTTAGTGACACCTCAAGCAACTTGTTGCAACATTCCAGGGAATTGACAAGCGTAGGTGAAAAACACATTTCTAATATCAGCAAATAACCTCATCAAATATTCCTTGAACTTAGAGCCACAGATACCACCATCTCATGCATAACATATTTTGAAATTAATGTATATCTAATAAGATAAAATAACATTTAGATTAACATCTATTTAAAAAAATAATCATAATAAAGGAAAGAGAAGAATTAGCTGCTGAAGTTATTTCACATATTTTAATAATTTAAAAAGCAAAAGTAATGAATTTTGTTTATGAATACTTTAACTTAAATATTAACTCATTAAAATACTTGAACATTTTTTTTTTTTAAACATCATACCAAAGTTGTAACAGACAAATTGCTTTGGTATTAACTATTTATTCCTTTTCATTTTAATTTATAAACAAATTCAAGTAACTTTTTTTTTCTTTTCAAAAACTGAAAGTATTTACAATATATCCATTGCAGATTATTTTCATACAAAAAGTTAATTTTATGGATTAATGTGGTTTTGGTTACTTGTTAATAATTATATACAGTTTTCTTTTTCTGACAAATTTGTATTATAGAAATCAATGAAATATCTAGAAGATATTCAGTTTTATATGGTGTAGTGATTCATACTGCTTTGTAATTCAACACCATAACCAAGCCTTTCTGCCGTCAGCCAAAGATTCGGACGTAGCAGAAAGCACTAGTTAAATTCTTCAATTTTGTACAAAATCGGCAAACAGGCTCATCGTTT
>JAOPJM010001291.1:19892189-19906996 GCA_027124095.1 Muusoctopus leioderma
AGGCAAAACGGAAATTGCCGGAACTGACAATTAAGTTACTTTCATTTTGTGGGTCGGCAAATAGAAAATCGCCTATTATCGCTTGTAAAGCATAAAGCAAGTGAATAGACAAGAATTTTTCGAATTTTGTCTTGGGTTTTGTTAAGTTCCCAAAATATTTCAAAAGACAAATTTTTTAATGCACTGTAATCATTATCGAGGGAAGATATAACTTAATTATCGTTTATTTTTTTTAATTGTTAAAATATCACAGTTCATTTAAATACCAAAAGTAATAGTTAGAGAGAAAAACGAAAAAAAAAAAAATGTTCGCTCCGTAGGTAATTTCGAGTGACCAAACCTATGATCAAAAGCGTTCCAGTCATGACGATCCTGTCCTTTTCTATATGAGGGAAACATTGTCCAAGGTGTCCTTTTTTTAAAGATGGTAAGGTGGGATTTGAGGCAAATTTGGCTGCTATTTCTAGCCTGTCGAGCGACCGCTTGGTAGAGAGTACTTGTTGGCTCGAGTAATTTATAACAAATGCAGCTGCTTGTAAATCTTGATTATTATTATTTTAAAAATAAATGATAAAATCTTTTCTCAACATTATTTTTCATCGGGTAATTTCCTACGTTCGAGCATTTCCCATCCTTCACTAATATTATTCGCATGTAAGTCTTATGAAGATAAAATAAAAACATAATATTACAAAATCCATAATTCGCTTCTAAGTCGTGAACCTAAGTTATGAAAATATTCATAAATTATTACTAATAATATGATTAATATTGATTGCACTTGTGGAAAACATTTGCATGTGTATCATAATGTTTCACTTTACTTAAATTTAAAATCAAAAATATTTATTCTTGTTCAATGTAAAAAATTTATATATATTAAAAAAAAGAATTATAAGGTTTTTAAATTGTAACACAGGCAGCCGACATTTGCTGCGGTCCTACCTGCTTCTCTGCGAGCATAAGTGGAATTTCATGTCATTTTAAAATGTCGTCTTCTCTGGATGATATTTCTCATGAAGAAAAAGAGAAGTTGTCAACACTTTTCAACCGTCTTGATGTGAATAAAGACGGTTCTATCGACATTCATGATTTGAGTCAAGCACTAAGTCAGATGGACGTTCCTCAAGTAAAAGGACAAGCGCAGGTAGCAACCAATTAAAATAATTTTTCTCCCTCCTTAATTTTCTTTGGAAAATTTGCGCATTGTTTGCCATATACATTTTCATAAGTTTTGCAAAACGGAAATAATTAATGGGGATCTTTGATAAACATTTTTTTTTAATAATCGTAGAATAAACTGATCTCAGTCAATATAAGAAAAATCATTTATTTCTTCTAGCTGGTATTTACATTATAAAACGCCTTTCATAAATTAAACTATTTGCTTTCCACTCTTAGTTCAACTTGATAATTATCAAGAAGGCACCTTCCTGTTAATTTGTTTTAACTGGCATTTCCTTTGTCAACATTTTTAGCTTAGTACTCGAAAAAATTGTATCCTTATTTCAATATGCGCGAGCTTCAAGTAATCCAGTGCAGTCATTTATTTGGTTAATGATACTCAATCTATAATTTGTGAGTGTATTTTTCTTCTATTAGAAGCACAAATCATTGGCAAGTGATCAGTTTTTATTCTTAGTAGGGCGTGGTGTCAGTTTTATTAATTAATGTCTCAATTTCATAAATATATATATAATATCTATCTATATATATATAATTTCTTTATGTATGCTAATAAGAAGGCAAAATAACCATAACTGAATTTCACTGGACCTACCGAGTGCAATATAAACAGTATTTTTAATTTATTAGGAATTTGGTATGAATTTTCGATTAACATGAAATAATTGAGCGGTGTGTCATGTCGCGTGTTCCCAGTTAAGTTTACAACAGTTTTGAGTTTATTCGGAATAGATTTCAACCACGTCGCTAATGTCCATCGCAGCTTTTTATTGTCTCCATAAAAATCTGGAGTGTTATTGAAAATTATAATTTTGATCTTTTCAGAAACGCATGAACACCACATTATCTTCCCCTTCCCGTCTCAATGTGAGAGGCTTTGTGCTTTTGTAAGAAATTAGTTTTGGTTCAGTGTTTATTAATTTGGTTTTTAAGGATGTCATTATAATCTTGACTTTTTCTTAAGATCTTATATAAAATTTTGTTTCTACAGAAATATATTTTAACATTTTACAAACTATGTAATATTTTCAATTAGCGCAAGTTTCTTTGTCTTTCAGCGAAATTTGTTACTTAGAAGTTAGAGTAAAATAAAACTTGATTTGCCTTTTCACCACTTTGCGCGCTCAAACATAAGGGATCAATTGAAGGTTGCTGTGACCTTCAGTAAAACAGTTAAATCGGTCGCTTTTATTACATTTTAGAAACACTTCGTGTTTTGAAAATACGGTGTCTGTAAAATTTACTATGTTTACTATATTAACTGATATATATATATGCAAGTTCAACTTCACTGTTTAAGTTGTCCTCAAATTAATACTTAAACGAATGCCTATATGGAAAAGGACAAGATTGCTTGCTATATTTTATACGCAGTATCAAAAAATTCGCTCTCAATCGGGTTATAATAAAGGTCTATATTACGTCTGTGTCTTGTGGAAAGTCACTAATGAGAATTTCATGTGTTGCGAGGAGCTTTCGGCGACCTTTAAGTATATCTTGAGTTGGTATCAGTTTGTTCACACCTTCCCACCTTAAACACCAACACCTTGAAATATTCCCTTGACAAATAAGCTAACCACAGCACAGTGTCAAAATAAAATAAAATAAAATTCGTCCGCGAATTCGCCAAACAAATTGAAAAAGTGAGAATCCCCCTATACTCAAATATCGCCACTTTCACTTTCTCAAACTTTAGCTGGTATCAGTTAGTTTGGTGGCCGCGGAAGAATTTTTTTTTCTTTGTCGCTGTTCCGCGGCCAGCTTGTTTGTCATAGGGAATATATTTTTTTGGTGCAATTCAGGATGTTTTTTTGTTCTTGTTTAAGACTGGAGGTTGTGATTATAGAGAGAGCGAATGTACAGAGACTGCATCGTGAGGTAACCCCCCCCCCCAAAAAAAAAAATCGATCGATCGGAAGATCGCATTCGATCTTTTTAATCGAACTAAGGAAACAGTTTCCATTGGTTTTTCTGTTAGTTGCAACTCCTGACAGAAGCGTCACTGTATTTTCTGGTGATAGTATTCATTTTCAGCTGAGTGGGCTGGAGCAACATGAAGTGAAGTGACTTGCTCAAAGACACAATGCACTGCTCAGTCCGGGAATCGAATCCATGACCTTACAATCATAAATGCTCAACATGAAATGAAGTGCCTTGCTCAATGACACAACGCGCTGCCCCGTCTGGGAATAGAATGCACGACCTTACGATCATGAGTCCAACACCCTAACCATTGGGCCACAATAGAGATTATTCAATTCATATTTTTTATGAGTTCAAATTTGAGAATAATTTATTTCTGTCTTTTTTTTTAGAGGTAAGATAAGACAAATTATTCATGCAGACTAATTTTCCTTTCAGTTTTGCAAATGAATGATATCTATAATAATAATGTTCTAGCAATAAGAATTTTAAACAAAGAAGGAAATTTTTATCCAACGCTCGACCACCGTAATTTACAACAAATCTACGAAATAAAATAAACAATTATAGAACATATTGTTCACGAATAGTAATCATAATCTTTCCAAAGGTTCAACCACCATCATGCTGATATGTCTTTGTGACATCCCCACTCAAATTCTTTTAAGTAACTATTGATAAATTCTTCAGATTTACCATTCATCTGCTTCAATTTTTTTTTCTTGGCATGAGATCAAAAGGACACTGTGTGTGTGCATCATGTTTAGTAGGATTGATGAAATTCCTACTGTGGTTTGCAATATAGTGGTCAAATACCTGTGGTAGTAATTTTATTCCATCATACGAACGCCAATTGTCAGAGCATATTATTGGTCCACAAACAATTTTATTTCCTATAATATTGAGCAGTGTATCTGCCCTTCTATATCATGCTTCTTCAAGGAAACATTTCTTTGTGTCTTCTTGAACTATACCTTCAAATACCCAGTGGCCTTCTGTCCATTGACCTCTTGCATACTTTCTGTGGAAATACTTCATTTTGTCTGTTTCCATCATAAGATGTTCATTTGTATCTGGATTGATTCACCGGTAACGATCATATTGTTGTGAACCCTATGAACATACACCAATCTGTAACTGTTCTGGTTTTGTCCAATTTGTATTCTTTAGCAATTTTCACTGAATCAGTATCAGTGCTCTAAAAATATATCACATCAACCAACTACTTTAATTGGCTTTTACAGAAAAAAGAACCTTCTCTTACTGAAACTATTTTACAACATTGCCACATCTTGGACATATTTGGTCAATTTGCAATTAGCTTAACATATCTCACAAAAATTTAAATTTTTTATGAGCTGTTTTCTGGCAAACCACACCAAAGTGTTCAAAATACTGGGTGTCTCTTCACAAACCATATGGTGGGTGTATGCTTCACCTTTAATAGGCTCAGTACTTGTGAAAAAACTTTTGCGGAAGTGGAAATGGTTTTTTTAAACAGCTAGCTACATTGCCCAAATTTGTATGCCATTTTACGCAACAGAAAATAATTTATACAATTTGATGCAATCACACCCTCCCATATTAAACAACAACAAAACCTTAAAATATCCCCTATAGCAAACAAAATGGCCACAGCACAGCGTCAATAAGAAAGAAAGTCTTCTGCAGCTGCCAAACAATCTGATACCAGCTAAAGTTTGAGAAAATGAAACTAGTACGTTATACTCAAAGATCGTTTTTTCTTTTAATAGAGATCTAACTGATTATTCAGGATAACCTGTTTTTTGCCAGAATAGAAAACTTGTTTTTTTTCCCAAATTAAATTTAAGTTTGCTCCTGACTTAAACCACTCCTCAAAAACTAATTTTGCCATATTTTGATTTATTTGTTCATCACTATACCAATTGTACAGCGGTATGTTATATTTATCACAGCATGAGTAATGAGCAAGACTAGTAAAGATCCGTAGCTCTAACTTCATAATGTTTTTACTGTTTATATTTACAAAGGTGAAATAAGTTAATAATTTGATCATTCTAGTTAATAATCTGATCAGTCAGTGATGGAAATGGGTTTTGAGAACTAGGTATACAGTAAGGGGCTGTATTCAGAAATTATGCTCAGGTATCACAGGGGTCCATCAAGGATGAATGAAGTGAACCCATGCAACTGGGGGATCCGGGGCACTAACCCCTGTGGGTTATTTTTTTAAATATGACCAATTTCAGGTCTGTTTCTAGACTATATAACCTACACTGGGTATGCTGGTTATACACATACAACTTAATAAATAGAAAAGTTGAAAAGTTATCAGTTTGAAGTCGTGCACATTTTGAGAACATACATAAATTCATGCCACTGAACCTTCTTTCACATTCTGCTGTTGACACTGGAATTGTATTTACAGCCATTAGCAACTGCTGAAAATGTGTGCAGAAACTATCTTCTCTTTAGATTGCTTAAATTCTCTGTAGGCTCCGATTCATAACTGACCATTTAAGCCAAACTGTTCTGCCAAAGGTAAAAAATTAATCTTCTAGAAAATTGTTAATATCTAAATATTTTGCCTGGTTATCTTACTTCTTATGTTATCGTTGGAAGTTGTTATAAATTCAAGCAGCTTGGATTTCATATTATTCATCAAACTTCTCAAAAACTGTTGTTGGTGTATAGTAGGTAAACCATCCCTCAAATGTATCCCATTAAATATCACTTGGTTCATTAGTAAACATTGAACATACAAAAAGCCCTGGAAATTGAGAAATAGGTTTACGTCGTACCACTGTGTAACTCCCCTTCCTCCATTATCATCACTGGTTATATAACTCTTCTCGGAAATATAAAAATGTAAAGATTCTGCTGCAGGATACCTCATTTTTTGCCTAGGTATTCACCTTTGGCCTGTACAGTAAAATTTATCTTAAAGTGATAATGAGGCATGCAAATATAAAAAAAAGTTCTCTTAAAGCAAACTTAATGTAGGTTCCGATATAAATACAGTGTAACATCTTCGTAGTATATGACCTTTACTTTTAATTATATTTCCCCATTGCCCACCAAACTCTGTGTTGTAACTCTGACAAAAGTCTAAGGCAATGAATTAGCAGTCATTAGAGCATTGGATCTTACAGCATTTGTTTCAGCTCTCTGTGCTCTGAGTTCAAATCCCACTACAGTCAATTTTGCCTTTCATCCTTTCGGTGTCAATAAATAACCTATCAGTCCAGGGCGGTGGACTGGTGGAATTGTTAGAGCATCGGACGAGATGCCTCGTGGTATCTGTTCTGAATCTTTGCATTCTGAATTCAAATTCTACCTCCTATCACTGCCTTCCTCTTGGCAGGAAATGGGGCCTTTGGGAGCCAGCTAACAGTGATAGGTCTCCAGTGTCAGGCGGAGCAACGAGTTGATTGAAGCAACACCTCAGTTGCATCAATGACAAGCGGACCCTTCACTGAAGTACACTAGGACAGAAAAACTCTTATTCCAGTGTGTATGTATATATATATATATATATATATATATATATATAAAAGGTCTTCCATTATAATTCCATTCACATCTACGATGCAGTAACTCCATATAAGAACTGACTTGGACCATGACAACCCATGCCAGCATGGAAAGCTGACGTAAAATGATGATGCATTATAGGAATAATCGACACTAGTACGCGACTGGGGCTTTATTTTATCAATCCTGGGAGGATGAAGGCAAAATTGACCTCAGCAGGATTTAAACGTAGAATGTAAAGGCCTGTGATAAAATACTAGAAGGCATTTTGTCCGCCTCTATAACGATTCTGCCATCCTTGCCACATTTTTACAGTTGTCATTAAAAGTATGGTATTTGTAGCTCTATATCTTGTTACAAACCTAAACTACATCATATCCAACCCAACTCTATCCAGCAGCCTTATCTGACAATAGTTTCACTTTACTTACAAACACATGTTGACTACCATCTATTGTGATGTTTTCAGCATCTGAATAGCTATTTCTGAGGTTTCTGCAGCTTTCCTTCAGTTCATGTTTTTAAACACTCTATTTACTATCATTGATGGCCTCTCACTGAGAGTGGTGTTCTCTATATCATTCATATTACTTTCTCAGCAATATCTCATAATGATAATTTCATAACTACTTTTTTTTTTCATTCTTATTCAAAGCAAGTGTACTCTGTCATTTTGGATTCCTTTTTTTCCTGTATGTCATCCTGATTATTCTGACTCACCATCTCATTACCTCAAACACTTCACTTCCTGTAAGTGAGCATTAGAAAATCTTGTATCTGCTTCACTTGTAGCTAAGTGAACTTGACACCCATCTTTATTCCTAGACTCCTGCCAGCTCTAATGGATTATCTGCTTGCTACTTTATTTCACCAATGAAATAAGGTAGTAAGTAAATGTAATATAAAGTAAAATGTAGTGCCCACTGTTTGGTTGAACTCCAGCCACATAGCTGGTCAGTAACTTGCAATATGTTATACATTAGGAACTACATGAATTCTCTGACTGGTTAGTGCTCTATAGAAACTGTTCTTTACGGAGGTATCTTCTAGTTGTGTTTCTCTTTCATACCTCTGTTGTTTTCAGCTTCAACTCATTATCCACAAATGTATGTCTGGAAGCACATTCTGAAATTTGTGTTATAAATTTGTCACAGAATTCCAGAAACATGAAATTATTATGATACTCTGTCACCTGGCTACAGTCTCCATGCACAGCAGTGTATCCATTCTGATGTTTCTGTTAAACTACCTTGCAATATCAATGATAATCCAGTCATCTACTTTTGAGGTAGTTATCACCAAGGTCACTTAAAAACTCGGGTCACCAAAGCAGGCACTCAAACAGCAAATCAAGCAAATAAACATGGCAAAAAAACAGACATCTAATTTATAAACAGGGTCATCAGATTTGGATATAATGGCTATAAATAAGCTTTCAGAAAGGTATATTTGTTAAAATGCACATGAGAAATTTAGCAATTCAAATAGAATGTCGAAGAGACAAATTTAAAACATGTCTGAAAACATACTTGTTCACTGAGTCTGAACATTTGATTGCGAGAATGCATGAACGATAGGATCCCCGTTAGCACATAGTAAGAAGACAAAATATTATGATGCACAGCTGAGTAAGTCTCTCATCCATGGATGAAAGGCAATAGTTGTGGGTAAACAATCAATCAATCAATCAATTCACTTTGTATTGCTGAATTTCTCGTGCACTTTAACAAATAAATTATTAGGTTTATTTACACTATATTTCTATAAGTCCACTCTTCTGGATGCCTGCTGGTTTGGTCAGTAATTGCTCTTAATAATCATTTTAGTGTATTTTGTTTTATTTTTTAAAGTAATCTTGGTAAATGTTTATTTGTAAAAGAAAAAAGATCAAGGTCAAAGATGACTAGCATGAGAAAAGATTATAAAGTACAAAAAGTTATAATATAACAGCCAAAATCAGACATTTTCCCCATTCTATATGAATGTTTATATATACAGTAACAGTACCAAGAGTAGAGTTGCAGTACTTAAAGTATAATGTTGGACCAATTTCACTATACAAACAGTCTTTGAATAGTGTAGCATAGGG
Source organism: Muusoctopus leioderma (assembly GCA_027124095.1). Classification (NCBI taxonomy): domain Eukaryota; kingdom Metazoa; phylum Mollusca; class Cephalopoda; order Octopoda; family Octopodidae; genus Muusoctopus; species Muusoctopus leioderma. Next base: position 19,900,903 of record JAOPJM010001291.1, read on the forward strand.
ATAGCAGTTGTTAAGAATCAGTGTTTGTTTTTCCTGCTAACATGATTGTGTTAACTTAGTCTATATAAACATTAGGTATGTCAGTTTGTCCTGTACTCTCTTCAGCTTCCTCTTTCATGATTCAGTATTTTCTGTTTACTCTGTTCCATTTTATTTCTGAGAAATTCTTAGTTCTGTTTGAGTTTCATTTACACTTCAAAATACCTTTTATGAAGTGTATATTTATTCTTTGTTGTGTGGTAGTTTCCATTGTATTGGTTCTCAGCTAATCTATCTTACATCTGTTTCAATTTCTGATTGAAACAATTTCACTTATGTAACAGAAAATCATGAACATAATTTCCCATGTTCTCTCTCCTATCTAAGAAATTATAGTATGTACATATTTTACATAACTAGCTCATTATTATTATTTTAATGTCTATGGGCTCTTAATAATTCCTGTTGGTAGACAAGTTTTGAATTAGAAACCGTATGTCTTTGATATATTTTTGTAAACAAAATTATATTTTATCGTAGATGGAGATAAATTTATATCTTTTCTCTTCTCTTCCAAATGTGTAGTATTGGTAGGGAAGTAAAATTGAAACAATACATGTTTGTTTCCTACTCCTCCGCCACCTTTTTTTTTCTATACAATTACATTCATTTTCGTTCATGGATGTGATGGATTTTGCAAACCTGGACATTTGTATATTGTTGAAGCAAGAGGTATCTGTTGTCAACCAGGTAGACTGAGAGAAGAGTGATGCGTTTCATTGGAGGTATAAAGCATGGTGAAAGCAAGTATTGAACTTGTAAATAGTCCAGCACCTGAGACTACACTGTGTGCTTCTTACTTAATTTGACAAAATGCCCAAATACCAATTTTAACATGTTGGGTTTCACCAAGATGGAACAGAATCAACACTGAAAATACATTTGCATAATTAAATTTTCAAAATGCAAAATATTTTCCTAATTAAACTAATTCTAATTTATCTTAATTAAACTAATTCTAATTTATCTTACTACTCCACAAGAAAAATCTTGGCTGGTTATTGGCTCTAGGTATATGTTAAAGAAAATGGAAATAAACATTTAAAAGCCAAATATGCACACATACATAGATATAAATATTTTATATGCAAGCCAACAAGGAATCTCTACATGATCACTCGAATTGCTAGAAATAAGAGCCAAATCTTCCTCAAATCAAACTTCACCATCTTAAACAAGGAAGTGGATAATGTAGCTCTAGATATTTCTAAAAAGACATGATAGTTGCAGCTAGAATGTCTATGTTCATATGTTTGCTCAATCAAGGTTGACCTGGGGCTAAACAAGAACATTTGTTTTTATGTTATGAATTGAATGCTTTTGTAAATTTATATATTTGCATGAATGGATGTCCTTCTTAACTATTGAACTGTAAAATAATGTTAAATATATTCAGCTAGGGTAACTAAGTGTACTTTGCAATGACATTAGTGAAAGGTTAAACTCATGAACTTGAATTACTTTATTGTTGCGGTCAACTACAACCTGGTTCTGACTCCCACCATAGCACTTGTACTTCTGCCATTATTACTTTTGAAATGCATAAATGTGGTAACATCCATTTCCTGTTTTTCCTTTGAAGTGAATAGGTTTGAACAATCTTTGATGGCTACTTTAGATCAAGGAAGATCAAGCAATTGATGCTATCACACTAGTTGTTTAGCTCCAGGTCAGCCCTGACTGAGCAGACCTGTGACCAAAGCCATGATCATCTCATTTTTTTTCTACTGACGTGTATCTAGGGTTACATTATCCAATGTATCCTTTTTGTGAGACTCGTGTGATTTTAGGGAGATTTAGTTGCTATTTCTAACATGTTGAACAACTGCATAGAGTATCCCTCATTAGTTTGTCTATCAAACTAATTAATTTGATAAATAAATATCCTTTGTGCTGGGTGTTGATATAACTTGTAAAGTAAAATACATTGAATCCTATCTGGTTTACTGTGGCAGCAAAACAATGATGGAATAATTCCAAAAATTTCTTAAAATAGTCAGTCCCAAACATTATTGACAGTGCTCTTTTATTTTAAACATATATACACCACATTACTGGTGTACTGGATGAGATGGGAAAATATCAGCAGTAAAAAAAAATGCCAACAAATGTTCACTGATATCTAGTCTTTGGTCATAGATTAAGAATAACCACTGTGTGTTTTTTTAAAGTTAGAGAGTCCTAGTTTTTGACTTTTTAATATGTGAACAAATACACTATAACTTTTGTTCAAGTTAATGGCTTCATATTAGACTAAGACGTCATTATATATTACAATTGAAACAGCATTTGCATAAAACATTTAGTTCAATTTATTGATTCATGATATTCTAGATGTAACTATAAGTAAAAGAGTGAAGGAGGTATGTAGTCTAAAATTTATGCAAGAACAGAAATCATACATCACAATGATATATTGGAATTCACATTTTAATTGCTTTCAATTAAATTATCTCTTTATTAAATAACACACTAGCAAATAAAGAAAATGCATTAGACAATTCAATGCTAGTCATAACTTCTTGTATATGGCGAGGTTGTATGTTCAACAAAGACTTCTTGTGGTTTTATCCACTTGTGGATTTTGTTTCTAACATTTTCTACATTCTCTCTTCTTACTCACCTTTGAATTATCACATGAGTGTTTATCTTGTAAAGAATGTGCTGATTTGCCCTAGATACATAAAGCTAAAGTCTTCAATAGTGACCCAACAACCAAATTAGTAATGAGACTGTAATATAAATTACAGGGGTAATCCGGTTGGTCTGTGTCAGCTTAGTGATGGAATATGTGAAAACTCTCAGGAAAAAACAACAAAACTACAAATGTTTAAAATGCATATAATGATGCTGTGAAGAAGAAACAGGAAAATTCATAACTATTTCTGAAGTTTCTGCAACTTTCCTTCAGTTCATGTTTTTAATTACTCTATTTACTATCATTGATGGCCTCTCACTGAGAGTGGTGTTCTCTATATCATTCATATTACTTTCTCAGCAATGTCTCATAATGACAATTTACTACCTTTTTTTTTTTTTTTCATTCTTATTGAGAACAAGTGTACCTCTGTCATTTTGGATTCCCTTTTCCCTGGATGCCATCCTGATTATTCTGACTCACCATCTCATTACCTCAAACACCTCACTTCTCTTCCTCTACATGAGCATTAGAAAATCTTGTATTTGCTTCTCTTGTAGCTAAGTACACTTGACATCCATCTCTATTCCTAGACTCTAAGCATAGATTCCTCCTATCACCATTTCCCCCACCCCTGCCAGCTCTAATGGATTATCTGCTTGCTACTATATTTCACCAATGAAATAAGGTAGTAAGTAAATGTAATATAAAGTAAAATATGGTGCCCACTGTTTGATTGAGCTCCAGCCACACTGGTTATGAATTCTCCATTTCTGACTGGCTAGTACCATATAGAAGCTGTTCTTTACAGAAGCATTTCCTAGTTGTGTTTCTTCTTCATACCTCTGTTGTTCTTAGCTTCAACTCATTATTGGGGGGCACATTCAGATTGGTAGGCAATCTGGCTTTCTGAAATTTGTGTTATAAATTTGTTACAGAATTCTAGAAACATGAGATTATTGTCCCACCATGTGGCCTGGCTATGGTCTCTATGCACAGCATTCTGATGTTTCTCTTATAACTGTTAAGTGAGCATTGCAGCATCAATCCAATAATCTACTTTTGTAGTAGTTTTCACTCAGGCCTCTTAAAAACTCATCCATCTTCTTACCTTTTCCCACCTTTTATGTGGCATACATTGATATTAAAATATCCACCACATTATCAGTAGATTGAGAATTATTTTATTGTTCATCTTTATTATATCAGTTAGGATTAAAAAGAAAATAATTAAAGTATCTGCTAAGTGACTCCTATTTCATAATTATTACAAATAGGCCTATGTTTGAGATGTTCATTCCTTCCAATTCTGTCAGTTTTGATAAATATTTGATCTAATATTAAGCAAAAAGTTAACAAAATAAAATTCTTATCTGCATTTGAACATATTTTGCACTACTAACTACTATAGCCACAACATTCTGAAAGAATTTGTTTTAAGGTGTCTATGTATGTGTACATATTTCTATTGGATATTGTTTCTTGTATAACTGATTTCGCTTTCCTTATCTGTAGCTTGTCCAGCATATTGACATTTTGAATAGAGCTGGGCAAATAACTTGATTTATAAAAGTAAAAAATTTTAGATTAAAAAAATATTTCTACTTCAGAGTTTCAATAGTTTGTGAGATTGCAAAGCAGACACTCAAACAGCCAATCAAGTAAATAAACATGACAAAAAAACAGACATCTAATTTATAAAGGGTTTGGATATAGTGGCTGTCAGTAACCTTTCAGGAAGGCTTATTTGTTAAAATGCACATGAGAAATTTAGCAATCCACTTTGTATTGCTAAATTTCTCATGTGCATTTTAACAAATAAATTTTTAAAGAGGAACAGAATTTATTGACAAAGAAATCTCAAGACATGTTAGGTGCCTGCTGGTTTGGTCAGTAATTGCTCTTAATCATTTTAGTGTATTTTGTTTTATTTTTTAAAGTAATTCTAGTAAATGTTTATTTGTAAAAGAAAATAAGAGCAAGGTCAAAGATTGACTCGGGTGACAAAAGACATTATAAAGTACCAAGAGTTATATGACAGCCAAAATCAGACGTCTCATTATTCTATATGTAACAGTATCAGGAGTAGAAGAGTTGCAGTACTTAAATAAAGTATAATGTTGGACCAATCTGACTATACAAACAGTCTTTGAATAGTGTAGCATAGGGTTATCTGTTATTATGAATCAGTCTTTGGTTTTACTGTTAACTGGATTATGTGTTAACTTAGTCTATAACTCAATAAACACTATGAATGTTAGTATGTCCTGTACTTTCTCTTTGTTCAGTTTCCTCTTTTATGATTCAGTATTTTCTATTTACTGTTCCCTATTACTTCTGAGACATTCTTAGTTCATGAACATAACACTCTCCCATTTTCTCTCTCCTATAAAACTGGAGTATCATGCCTAAGAAATTATATGTACATATTTTACATAACTAGCTCATTATTATTTTAATGTCTCTTAATGATTCCTGTTGGTAGACAAGTTTCGAATCAGAAACTGTGTGACTGATATATTTTTGTAAACAAAATTAACATTTATCATAGATGGAGATTAAATTTATATTTTTTCTCTTCCAAATGTCTATTATTGATAGGAAAGAGAAAATTGAAACAGTACGTTTGTTTTCTACTCCTCCTTACATTTGTTTTTGTCCCTGGGTGTGATGGATTTTGTAAATTTAGACATGTTTGCACAGCCATAAATGTCATAACATCCATTTCCTGTTTTTCCTTTGAAGTGAATAGGTTTTTTGGTCCCTGGGTGTGATGGATTTTGTAAATTTAGACATGTTTGCACTTCAGCCATTATTATTTTGAAATGCATAAATGTCATAACATCCATTTCCTGTTTTTCCTTTGAAGTGAATAGGTTTGAACAATCTTTGATGAGTATTTTAGATCAAGGAAGATCAAGCAATTGAAGTTGTCACACTAGTTGATTAGCCACAGATCAGCCCTGACTGAGAAGACCTATGACCAAAGGCATTCCAGCCATGACCATCTCACCCTTTTTTGTGTTCAGTAATTGTGTATCTAGGGTTACATTATCCAAAGTATTGTTGTTGTTTTTTTGTGAGACCATGGTCAGATTTGAGGGAGATTTGGTTACCATTTCTAGCATGTTGAGCAACTGCATAGAGTTTTCCTCATTAGCTTGTCTATCAAGCTAGTTAATTTGATAAATATATATCCTTTGTGTGGAGTATTGATATAACTTGTAAAGTAAAATACATTTAATTATATTTCTGGTTTACTGTGGCAGCAAAACAATGTTGCAATAATTCCAAAAATTTCTTTAAATAGTCCAAAACGTTATTGGCAGTGCTCTATTATTTTAACTCTTAACATCCTGTAGGACACGGTTCCACATGATATTGCATTGTCAAATTAATATGAATCATTGGACTATA